>CAMZMU010000067.1:7351204-7793408 GCA_947311845.1 Poa pratensis | reverse complement strand
TCGCGAGCAGCGGAGCGACAGCTACAAAAGGCAAGAATGGCGCAAACGTAGCGACGCAAAACCCGAGCGGTCATTCGAGGAAAAGATGGACGACTGGTGCAGATTCCACCTCTTCAAGGGGGACGACGGAAAACTACGCTCCAATCACACCCTAAGGAACTGCAGGGAATTCGACCAAATGGCGACTGACTACATGATACGACTCAAAAGGTACGGCCCAGCACCTGCTCAGCCCACGCCTGCACCCGCACCACAGCCGAACGCTGTGCCCGCTCTCATGGCGCCACAGCCGCCACCGCAACCACCACCACAGCCTGCTCCAGGCGCAAACCTCGCAGGTGCCATACAACCCGTACTACGGGCGGAAGATGATCAATATCCACAGCCCCACGGGCAGATGTACATGATACAAAAGGGTCGCCCTCCAACAGGCAGCAAAAGCTAATCACTCGACAGTGAACATGGCTGTCATGGCACCTCCTGCCGTGCCAGAATTTCTGAAGGGATCGGAAACCATCATAAGCTTCAGTCGAGAGGATCATCCCCCAGCTGTAGTTCGACCAGGGCACGCGGCTCTGGTACTCGACGCGCAAATAGGAGGCTACGCCATGACCAAGGTCTTCATGGATGGAGGCAGCGGCATAAACATCATCTTCGCGGACACGCTCCGCAAAATGAACAGGTCAGTCGAAAACCTCCCAAAATCTTCAAATACCTTCCACGGTATTGTTCCTGGCAAAGCAATTAGCCCAGAAGGCACCATACAACTCGACGTTACGTTCGGGGACAAAGCCACTTCAGGACAGAGTCGATTGAGTTCGAGGTCGTCGACTGGAAATCACAATACCATGCTATTCTTGGTCGCCCGACGTTTGCTCGATTCATGGCGGTGCCACACTATGCGTACCTCACGCTGAAGATGCCAGGACCAAAGGGAGTCATCACTGTCCGTGGAAACTTTCAAAGGTCCGATGCTTGCGACCGCGAGTTCAGCAAAATCTCCGAGATGTTCGGGGTGGAAGAATCACTCGCCGACTTGGCGATTACCAACGACCGCACACTCCTTCCGAGCATAAGAAGTTGGCAGTCGACAGATCCTTCAATGCTACAAATGACACAAGGTCGCATCAGGTGCACCCGACCGATCCGTCCAAGACAGTCAACATATCTTCGAGCCTGCCTATCGCATAGGAAGGCGCGCTCGTCGAATTCCTCCGTGAGAACTGGGAAATATTTGCGTGGTGTCCAGCCGACATGCCAGGTATTCCCAGGGAATTCGCCGAGCACTCTCTCCAATTGTTTCCAGATGCAAAGCCAGTCAAGCAAACGATGCGTCGAATCTCCGGCCCAAAGCGAACCGCAGTCGAATCTGAAGTCGACCGGTTACTCGCAGCAGGATTCATTAGGGAAATCAAGAAATCACAATGGGTGGCCAACCCCGTACTCGTAGAAAAGAAGCATACAGACATCCTTCGGATGTGCGTGGACTTCACAGCGCTGAACAAGTGCTGTCCAAAGGATCACTTCCCGCTACCCGAATCGACCAGATCGTCGACTCCACCGCCGGATGCGCACGACTCTCCTTTCTGGATGCTTACTCAGGTTATCACCAGATAAGGATGAAGCAAGAAGACGAAGAAAAAACGGCGTTCATAACCCCACTCGGGGTCTACTGCTACACAACTATGCCCTTTGGGCTCAAAAACGCGGGTGCAACATACCAGCGCATGATGCAGGACTGCCTCAAAAAGCAAATTGGACGCAACGTCCAGGTCTACGTGATGACATTGTCATTACCACAAGGGAAGAACACACTACTCGACGATTTGAGGGAGACGTTCGCAAACCTCAAACGCTTCCATATCAAGCTCAATCCTAAGAAGTGTACGTTCGGCGTTCCAGCCGGGCAGCTCTAGGGTACCTAGTCTCTGCCGTGGAATCGAAGCAGACCCGGAGAAAATACAGGCCATCCTCACAATGCAAAGGCCTTCAAAGCTTCATGATGTGCAGAAACTAGCAGGACGAGTAGCAGCGCTCAGTCGATTCATCAGCAAACTGGGTGAAAAGGCTTACCATTCTATCGACTGATGAAGAAGGCGGACAAGTTCGAGTGGACGCCAGAAGCTGAAGCAGCCTTCACAGATCTCAAGCGGATCCTCACAAGCCCTCCGATCCTCGTCGCACCTAAGGAACGGGAACCACTCTACCTGTATGTCTCGGCTACAAACAGGGTGGTGAGCACCGTACTGGTAGTCGAACGCATGGAGGAGGGGCACATCCAAAGCATACAACGTCCAGTCTACTACCTGAGCGAGGTTCTCTCCATATCAAAACAGCGGTACCCGCACTATCAAAAGCTGGCATACGCTGTATTCATGTCCTCAAGGAAGTTGACACACTACTTCACCGAGCACCCGATCACCGTGGTAAGTAACTCAGCAATCGGTGATATCCTCACAAACCCCAATGCAACGGGTCGAGTCGCAAAATGGCTCATCGAGCTGGCTCCAAGAGACATCAAGTACGAGCACCCGAAGGCTATCAAAGCACAAGTCCTACCCGACTTCACAACCGAGTGGATAGAGGCCCAATTACCTGGAGCACCAGACGTGTCCAATTCCTGGACCATGTACTTCGATGGGTCCAAGAAACACGAAGGCGCAGGCGCAGGCGTCATCCTCATATCACCAAAAGGGGACAAGCTACGTTATGTTTTGCAGATGGGATTCAAACTACCCTCCAATAACGAGGCTGAATACGAGGCCTGATCCATGGCATGCGGATGGCAAAAGCACTTGGGTGCACTCGATTGATGATCTACGGCGACTCCAATCTCGTGGTGCAGCAAACAATGAAGGCCTGCGACGCAATCGCGGACAACATGATCGCTTATCGCGACCTGTACAACACACTGGAGGGCAGCTTCGAGGGCTGCGAGTTGAGGCACATAGGAAGGGAAAGTAACGAAGAAGCAGACATGCTAGCCAATCTTGGCTCAACTGGCGCACAAATTCCACCTGGTGTCTTCCTCGAGCGCATCGAACACAGATCTATCAAGGAGAAACGAGAGCCTCCTCCGTCGACTACGCCACCCAAAAGCAAATGCCTAGCACAGAGGACCCCCCAGTCGAGGTATTTCTCATTGAGCCAACTGGACTCAACCTTTTCTGGCTTACATACTCCGTGGCGAGCTACCAGATGACATAACCGAGTCCCGACGCGTGACTCGAAGATCAAAAGCATACACCGTTATCAACGGCGAGTTATACAAGCGCAGCATATCAGGTATGTTCCAAAGATGCATCGCATTCGAAGATGGCCAAGCCATACTTCGAGACATTCATGCAGGTACCTGTGGGCATCACGCCAGCAGTCGATCACTCGTAGCCAAAGCCTTTCGCGCAGGGTTTTACTGGCCTACAGCACTCAAAGACGCGGAGGACATAGTCAAAAGGTGCGTCGGCTGCCAGAAATTCGCAACAAGGCCGCACGCACCCGCATCGGCGTTGAAGACTATACCGCTGGCCTGGCCTTTCGCCCAATGGGGGCTCGATATGGTTGGGCCACTCAAAAAATCATCGCATGGCGGGCATACTCACCTACTGGTGGCAGTCGACAAGTTCACAAAGTGGATCGAGGCGGTCCCCATCACAAATTCGACTGCTACTACGGCAGTCAACTTCATAAAGAGCATCATCTACCGCTTCGGTGTCCCAAACAGTATCATCACTGATAACGGCACAAACTTCACGGCTGAGGAGTTCAAAACCTTCTGCAAAGAGCAGGACATTACGCTCAACTACGCATCCGTGGCACATCCACAATCCAATGGCCAAGTCGAAAAGGCCAATGGACTTGTGACGAGTGGGATCAAGAAGCGCCTCCTGGTGCCACTCAAAAGAGCTGCGGGTGCTTGGGTCGAAGAACTACCATCTGTGCTATGGAGCCTACGCACAACTCCCAACACTTCTACGCAGTTCACCCCATTCTTCATGGTCTATGGTGCAGAGCAATTCTGCCATCAGATGTAAGGTTCAATGCACCACGAGTTGAAGCATACAATGAAGACGACGCAGAAGAAGCACTCGAAGATGCAGTCGACTACTCGATGAGCGCGAGACACGGCCTTGGCCCGCACAGCTGTTTACCAGCAGATCTCCGCAACTACCATAGCCGTCGACTGCGAACCAGGTCCTTCGTCGTTGGTGACCTGGTTCTTCGACTGAAGCAAAAGAAGGTGCACAAGCTCGCTTCCCCATGGGAGGGTCCCTTCATCATCACGGAGGTCCTTGGTGGAGGCGCATATCGACTGAAGCACGCGAAGACAGGCGAACTCTCTCATAATCCTTGGAACGTTGCGCATCTGCGCCGTTTCTACGCATAAAGTGCTCACAGTCATACAATGTAATAGGCTATATGTCGGATGGCTGCAGGTTTCAGACGCGCTCTTTTCCTTACCAGGGTACCTAAGGGGACTGGAAGGTTTTTAATGAGGCGGCCTGCAGCCTAACATTCAAAAGAGGAATAAAATCAATGTTCCTTCGACTTCTTTGTTACTACTACCCGCATAATTCATACCTTAACCGCACCCGAAACCCTCGGGGCTGTGTTATCGATCAAATGAGCTCTCGCTCTTGCAGAAACACAATGCCTTAGCCGCACCGAATGCTCGGGGGCTGCGTAACAAGGATCCAACAAAGAACACAAAAACTCTGCAGCCGCACTCGAATACTCGGGGGCTGCACAGTCATTGGTTCACAACCAACACATATTTCACAAACCCCGCTCGACTGACTCGGGGGCTCGACAAAAAATCAAAGTATACAAACTATACAATATACAAAGAGTCAAAAATTACACTCGGGGGCTGCCCCTATACAAAAATTGCACTCGCAAACTATTCTAATCCTCAGGCTCGTCCTTTACGGGCAGCTCGGGACCGCAAAGCTGTTCGCGAGTGCACTCGATTAGTGTCTCCGCAGCTTGGATCGTGTCATCCAGGTCTTTTTGTTCAGAACTCTCCGGCTGCAGGTGTCCGCAACACCAACCTTGGTTTTCGACTACGCATATACGCCATTGCAGCGTTGGCTCCAATCACAAGTCTCTGAGACAGCAACTCTCGAATGGGATTTGTTTGGCGGAAGATGTTCAACACAGCACGAATCCCTTGTGGTTGTGGCCCCGAAGGAAAAAGAGTCTCGTTCAGGCGAATAAACGCTGCCCGGCATAACTCCAGCAGTTCAGCACTTCGCCAGACGCGATCCTTCAGGGTGGCGAGTATGCGGGCATGGTACCTATCAAGCCAAAAGTGTTGACGCCCAGTCGTAGGGTCGTCAACCACGCTATCCAGACGCCCTTCCACGCGAATCTTTTCAGCCTGGAAGTTGTCGACAAAGCCTACAAACACGGGCACACCAGTCAGATCAAAAGGACAAAGCTACGCAAAAAGCTTGTAAACAGAGCAAGACTCGAACTTACACTCGAGTTGCCTGTTCACAAGATCCATCTCCCCGAGCACATATTCCTCGCGTTGGGTGGCCAACGCGGGTCTCGCCCTCAATCGATTCAGCTCAGCCTGGGCGTCCTTCAGATCTTGCTCCATTCTCACAAATTTGGCCTTCATATACTCCATCACCTTGGCATCATTTACCACCTGACCCTGGGATCGGGTGGTGATTGGAGCCTGCGAGGAACTAGTCGCAGTAGCAGGTTCTCGTGACTGTTCAAAGAGCATAATCACAAACACAAAGTTTGTGTCAGAAGCTAAAACTCATGTCATAAGCATACAACTCTTCGAGTGAAAGACATTAGCAAAAGACTGTTTGCATAAACAAGGTAGCACAAACAAAGCGCAGACTCGCGCAGTTCAGAAGGTATCATTACAAGGCATAAAAAAGCAAAAGGGTACAGCTACCCTAAACCTAAGATTTCGATTTCCTAAGCAGACGATTGGCAGTCTCGAGTGCCCGGCGCTCCATGGTGTTCATAAAAACTTCGGCCAGTCGCGCGGCGGCTCCGCTCACCCCCTTCAGGAAATGGGCTTCCCATCTGGCTTCTGAGGGAACGCAGACAGTGCTGCCTCATAGTCGCAATCTATCCCATGTCCCATAAGAAGCTTGATGGTGGACTCGGATCCGCGTACCGTGTTGGCGCGAGCGAAACCCGCCATGGTGGACGTCCCGGGGCCAAACACGTCGGCGAAGTCATCCACCGTCGACGGCACTACGCCAGTCGGGAACACCACCTGGTATACAGCGCCAAGTGTGCTCGTCGATTTGGCGAGTGCTTCTTTCGCCTGGTTGCATAGAGCGCCTAAGCCGCCCACAGCCTGTTCCAGCGAAAGATCGTCACTCGCCACGTCCGCAGAGGCCGGTGCGCCAACAGCTTCTGCACAATTCAAAACAGGCATAAGTCATTTTACGACACTCGACAAGTTATATCGTCATATCAAAAGGAGAAAAGATTACTCACCTCCCATGACCTGCGCGAGTGCCGCGAGCTGGTCAGCATATCCTCGCTCGCGTGCAGCGGCTGAGTTGGTGGCGGCAGCCAGCTCTTTCTTCGACTCTTCGCGCTGCGCGGCGAGTGCGTCTTCCAGCTCCTTCTTCTCGCCTGGCCCAGCAAAATCACGTGCATTCAATACTCGACAAAATCAAGCATTGCAAAAAGAATTCAAAACAAAAGCAAAAGGAGAACTCACGACTGAGCCGCTCTAGCTCGGCGCGCATGGTGTCCCTCTCCTGCTCCACCTGGACATAAGCCTTGGCAGAATCTGCCAAGGTGTGGTAGAAGGGCTGCAAGCACACGAATTCAGCAAAAATCCAAACTCTCACAGACCCAACTAAACGGGTCAAGCAAAAAATACTTACGTGGTTCATCCACGGCTCAGGAGCCGCGACTGATGTCCCGACATCTGGAGTTGCCGCCTTGGCTGTCTCAACGACAGCATCAGTGGCCATTGGCTGGGCAGCCTCGTTTCCAGTCGGTGCAGAATTCGAGTGCTCCAGGGTTGGAACATTTCGACTGGAGGAGTCCCAGGCTGATTGTTTTCAGCGCTGTGGCAACACAACAAAGCAAAAAGACGTTAGCACAAATATGTGACAGCACAAAATTCTCATACTCAAAAACACATACCTGTGCTCCTCATCTTCCTCATCTTCGGAGTCGCCAAAAATTGGTCCCCCAAAGGCTGGGGTACCACTCGACTGAAGCGGAAGAGTCGAGCTTGTTGAGCACGCACGCAAAGGAGCGGCTTGGAAAACAGGTGGTGAACCTGATTCCTCGTCATCCTCCAAGCCCTGCTCCTTCGCGGGTGAACTTGCAGCAGAAGGCGCCTTCTTGGCCAGTCGACGCCGCTTCGGTGGCGCGGTATCGACTTCTTGGTCAGAGGGGCCTTGTCTTCAGATTGGACTCTTCTGCTGCTTCCTCCTCGACCTCCTCCACATGTGAAGTGGTGGCAGAAGGGATGGGCGACTGATCCCCTTTCGGGTCCACCACCTGTGCCTGTGTTTCTTCAGTCTCGCCATTTTCAGGCAGAGGAGGAAGGGAGGCAGCAGTCGAGTGACCCTGCATAGCATACATCACAAATTGCAAAGTCAGAATCAAAAATCGCATATCGCAGAACATGCGAGTGGCAAACTCTTCATTGCAAGCAGGCTATAACACATACATACCTCAAGCAAAGGGTTCTCCAACCCATATGGTGCAACAGGGCAGTCGACGTTGCAAGTGTCGCCTGTCGTCAAGTTGGTGATGTGCCGCACATGCGTCAGCAGCTCACTCCTTGAAAGCTCCTCTGGGTTCATTCGGGTGATGTCACCCGCGCCTTCATACTCCCACATGGGGTGCGCTCGGGCACGGATGGGCCACACCCGCCTCTTCACAAAGGTGGCGATCAAATGGATGCCTGTGACCTTGTCCAGCATGCCTCCGATCCGAGCCAGCAAAGGGCTTGCCTCCTCCATTTCTTCGGCTGAGAGTTGGTGATCCCACGCCTTGGTCCTGGTGAAAGCAGCAGTCGAGAAAGGGGCGGCTGCATCCTGCTCGACAGTCGCATAAAACCACCCCTTCCTCCAGCCTTGAGCGGAGTCGACGGTCTTCAGGCGGAAGTAGCGGGTGTCGCTGCGCACCTGGATTCCACAGCCGCCAACAGGGTAGGTGCGACCACCTCCTCTGTTCGGCCGTACCATGAAGATGGCTTTCCACAGCGCCCAGCTGGGTGCGACGCCGAGGAAGCACTCGCACAGCGTGATGAAACACGCGATATGCATAATGCCATTTGGGGTGAGATCATGGATCTGCACCCCGTAGGCAAAAAGAAGACCACGAACGAAGTCGTGGAGGGGAAGCGAAAAGCCCCTAGGCAAAAACTCCGCAAAACAAACACGCTCGTTGGCGCGTGGTTCGGGGAGTACCTCCTTGGGCGACGGCGCGCGGACGGCGAGCTGCTCCGCGGGTGGCAGATACCCCTGCTCGCGGAACTTGACCAAATGGGCGTCCTTGATGGTGGACTTCGCCCAGTCCCCGCTGCCCTTCTTCAGCGCGGCGGACGCAGATGTACCCGCCACGGTCTTCTTGCCCTTGGCCGCATCGGTCGCGGCAGCGGCGGCGGCACCACGCTTGGAGCCTCCACCTTTCGCCATTGCACGATGGATGAGGGTGGAGAAGAGAGCTTGGGCGCAGAGCAATGGAGGGGCGCGAGGAGAAGATGACGAGGGGCGGCGCAGAGGCAAATGGCAAGTAAAAAATTCTGCCAGCGTCTCCCCTATTTACCACAGATCACAAAACGATCGCAACCGTCAAAACAAATCATACGCTCCGCGCGAAATCTGGCCATACACGTGGCGGCCACGGAGAGCAACCGTCGCCGGCCACTCCGCCCACTACGCACGAGAATCCAGGAAGCCATCATCACGCCCCGTGAAAATCGCGCCAGAACGGTCAAATCAAGTCCACGCGGCGTCATCCCTGGTCAGCTCTGCAAAAACGGGCCCACAAAACAGGGTCACGTCTTATCAAAGCCTCTCCAAGCACGCCACCGCTTGTCAGAGATAGCAGTCGCAAAATGCGTCATTGCTGACGTTGTTCTCTCTTTCACAACTGGCATAAAAGTCACTCGATGATATCTTCGGGTGGTCTCTCGCATAAGTCTCGGTTGGTTTTTAGCAAAAGTCATAGAGGCCAGTCGAAATTCTTTCGACTGCAGCATCGTACTCCCATCGGGAGCGTATCAAAAAATTTCTTTGACTAAAATGTGCAGGGTAAAAGATTTTGAGATTATCCTCCATTGCAAGCAATAAAGCACAATCTCGGGGGCTACTCCCATCGGGAGCGCTGTCGCGCACCCGATAGAATAATGGCAAAAGTGTCAGTCGACGAAACATTCGACTAAGTTCATAAGCAAAATCACACTCAAAATATTCCCGAGTTGATCCGACGATCCTTGGATGCTGCATGCATAGTGCAAAGGTAAGACCCGCCGATCAGTCGAGCTGGGCTAAGGACCGCTCCAGCAGCGTTATCCTTAAATGTTCCGTGTCAGCAGACATGATGAAAATCCCCGACGGACGCGTTGGGTAGATTCAAAATATACTGCAGTTCGATTCCGTAAGACCTCAACGGCCGTTTCGAGTCTGTCCAGTTTGTTCCAGATTCGAGTCCGGGGACTCGAGTTTGATTGAAAGCTAGTATGGTTTTGCCACAAATGGTAGTTAACTGGCCCCGATCCGTCGTGTGTGCCGGGCCTGCTAAGCTAATATCCCTTGACTATCATAAGCAAAAACTCATAGTCGATGAAACACTCGACATAGCCATGTGCTATTTCATAAGAATTCTAAATACAGATGTAAAAATATAACGTGCATGATGTATGAGTCCATGCCCGACTCTTCGAATCAGACAAGTACTCGGGGGCTACTGACATGGGTATGCCTATCGGGTACCCTACCATGAGGGTACCTGGTGCACGTATCGACTAGGCCCAACTATCAGAGCCTACATGAAGCCCATGAAGGGAGGCCCACGAAGATGGAGTATCCTCCAAGTTTGGCGAAGCAATAGTCGGTTTAGAGTTTCCTTACTTGTAAATCGAGTCGGTTACGAACACCCGAGACCCAGCCTATTATTTAAGGACTGGGAGGGCCATCGAACCAGACACGACCAGAGCCACAAACCCTAGCGAGATCGACATCTCGCCGGGATCCTTGTAACCATCATATTCACAAAGCAATAACAGACAGGCAGGACGTAGGGGTGTTACCTCCACACGAGGGCCCTGAACCTGGGTAAAATCTTTGCCCTGCTTGTCAGCCGACGATACTTCCAGCTCTACCACGTTCTCTCCCCCATATTCATAACCTAGGGACCTTAACCATGGGTCTTGATGAGTCTACCCCTCGTCACTATATTTAAGGCAATGTGATGTTTGGTAGTACTACGATATGGCAGGGATGATGCAAGTATTTCAGCTGGCTTAGTTATCTCGGCGTACTTTTGAGTTTCTATTGTCTCTCATTTTATTCTTGTGTGCCAACTGCAAAAATTCTGCTTATGTGGTGTTGGATTCAGCTCCATCGAGGTGTTAGCATCTATGTCGTATGGACAAACCGTCCGTGGGACCATGAAGAGTTGTATGTGGGATCACTGGAAAGTTTACATGACGGGTACCCAAACTTATTATAGCATCTCCAACAGGCGCGCTATAGTCCGACGAATTAAAAAAATTACAGCGTTGAAATATCTGTGTTAGCGTGCGGGGACATGGGCAGCAATTTCAGGCGCGCTAAATTTTAACGCGCTGCTAGCAGTGCTTCACCAGGCACGCTAAAATGCATAGCGCGACTAGCACAAACACCAAACACACATAAAAATAGAACAATGAGAAGATCAAACACACACAAAATAAATCAATGATAAACAGTTTAATTATTATTACAACTCAAACAAATAGTTTATCATCAATACAAAAAATATTTATCAACAATACAACAAATAGTTCATCAACAATACAATAAACATATAAGATCAAACTAGTTTGTTGGCCCCTCCATGAGCACCACTCCTCGATGAGATCTTTTGAAGTTCATCATGCGCATCGGCTTGTCGAATGGAATGATAAGAGGCAATAAAGCGGGTCACACTCTCTTCCCTCCTCCACACTCGCACAAGACATCTCATCAACTCATAGTTAGATTAGTTTAAATCTTGCCCACACTCATTCTCGACGATCATGTTATGCATGGTCACACAAGCTTTCATGATATACCAAATGATATCTTGATGTCAAAATCTTGCCGGTCCTCTCACAATAGCAAATTGGGCTTGCAAAATCCCAAATGCTCTCTCCACATCTTTCCTAGCCGTTGCTTATGCATTATGGAAATCAAGTTGTTTCTTACCTTGCGGTTTGTGAACCGGCTTCACAAATGTTTGCCACATTGGGTAGATGCCGTCGGCAAGGTAGTAGCCATAGTTATATGTGTGGCTGTTTGCTACAAACTCCACAGGTGGAGTTTCACCCATTGAAATCTGCGTCATGAGTGGTGACCGTTGAAGAACATTGATTTCATTGCAAGATCCGGGCATTCCGAAAAAAACATGCCAAATCCAAGTCTTATGAGCGGCCACGGCTTCAAATATTATAGTGGAATCCTTTTTGTGGCCTTGGAATTGTCCATGCCATGCTGCAGGACAATTCTTCCAACTCCAATGCATGCAATCAATTGAGCCAAGCATACCTAGGACCGCCGAGCTTTGTTGAACTCCAAAAGCCTAGCCGTGTCTTGAGCATTGGGGGGTCTCAAATATTCCTCACATAACACTTGCTTAATTCCAACTACAAAGCGCTTGACACACTTGATGACTTGACTCTCACCCATTGCCAAGTGGTCATCAACTAGATCCGTCGAAATACCGTATGCCAACATACGCAAAGCGGCGGTCATGTTTTGATAGGTGCTATGCCCAAGTTCTATGACTACATTTCTCCTTTGCTGAAAAAACCGATCATGCTTTGCCAAACACTCCGCGAAGTGTTTGAACAAGTTGATGCTCATCCTAAAACGGCGCCGAAAATATCGTTCGGGGTATGTGGGAGTCTCCACAAAGTAGTGCCACATCAATTTGTTGTGAGCTTCGATCCTTCCCTCCACAACTTCACTCGACCGAAAATTGAACCGCCATGTTTCGTCTTTTTATTCGCGTGCATAGCCAATACCAATGCTATGTTCTCCTCTTTTTGAAGGTCCCATTCTTCATCGGAAAAATCGTATGACGAACTCATCTACAAACATAAAATTTGGGCAATTTAAACTACCAACAACACTCACATAATTCATGTACAAACATAGTATCGGCGGAAATACATACCTTACAAGGACTTTGTCAAATGCCTTGTATGCGCCAAGTTGCTTGACGGCCTCCGGGCGCTGGTCGTCGGACTTCTCAGTGCGCTGGAGCCAACGGCGGCGAGCTGGGGAAGCTGCGGCAGCCGCGGGAGAAGCGGCGTCGGCGGCATGGATTGGGTGCGGATGGGACGCCAGAGGAGGCTGGGGAAATGAGCGGGTGGCGGCGCGAGCGCGTGGAGATTTCAGATCGACGATTTGGCCTTCTCGCGCGTGTGCTCTCGATTTGCAGCGCTCTGGCGCACAAATATCCAGCGCGCAGTACCGCAATTTCCAGCGCGCTGCAAAGATTTTACATCGCGCCCTATTATACAATGCATGTTGGAGTGCTGTTTTTGGCCTCCGGCGCCCTAAATTGACTGCTTTTTTGCGCGCGCGACATATATAGGGCGCCTGTTGGAGATGTAGGTTGGCCACAATTGTTGCCAATGAGAGATCTTAATATTTAGACATTAGTTTAAAAAAAGCATTTAGATATTTTCTATAAATATTGTTTTAAGAGCCCACGTGTAATCTATCTATCTATACTTCTTATAAAGAAAAACACAACTAAGTGTAATTAATATTTTTCTATCTCCACATGCAAGATATCCACGTCATCACTTTCTTAACAAATCAATTTTCCATGTCATCTCCATTAATATTTATTAATACTTACATGAAAATCCACATTATCCATTTCTCTAACCATTTAATTATCCACATTAATCTATACTCCTATATAGTGTACCAATTTTGAATCCAACTCAGAGTATCAATCCTAACCATTGGTATCGCAAATCTAACGGCCCATAGCTGAGGGATTCGCCATGAACAGTAGCCTTAGTTGCTTCCATCGTGTTCTGGAACTATCCAGTCTTTGTTCTCGAGAAAGAAAAAAAGCCCATACATGCCTCATGGGCCCATGGCCGCGGACCTTTTGAGCTGCAGGCTGCAGCAAGTTGCCAAAGTGTAAGGTTTGCTTATATTTTTTTAAACAAATCAAATCTCTATCACCATTAAATGGGGATTGCACTTATGTTCGTCCATCCACAGTATTCATTTGTTTTGATCATTTGGCATGATACGCTATGACTTATTTTGCTTTTGCCAAAATCCTCTATAATGTTATGACGTGCAATTGCACGTGTATGCATACTAGTAATTTATAATACACACTCTTCATGTCAATTAAATTTAGTACCTCGACTCTGACAAGTTAAATTTTGCATATTATTTTAGAAAACTTATTGTACTGTGCCTATTTTATATTTTTGTTTATACAATATAATTTATAAAAGGATTCCCGCTGCAACGCGTGGGTATCTTTCTAGTTAAAGAAGATAATTGAGAACAGAAGAAGCCTGTGAATTACTCCCTCGGATCTTTTTATTTCGCGTATTAGATTTATCTTAAATAATTAAAAAACATTGACCAAGTTTATAGAAACTGTTCCAACATTTCGCAGTAGCGCAGGGAGTACATGACATAGAATTACCGGAGTACTTTTTTGAGATGGAAAATCGGGCTCTATGGAATGATTGGAATCAGCTTCTCACATAAACATAGGAGCCGGGCTGTCGATTTTTGACTTGGGCTTTCTTCTGCGGCCCAGAAACCCAATACAGCCCAATTCTCTCCAGCCTTCAGCTCTCCACCCGCCGTCTCTGTCTATCTCCCTCTTTTGTTTCGGCAACCAGCGCCGCCGCCTCCTCCCCACCTCCACTAGGGCACCCGCACTACACGCCGCCGCCGCCGCCACCGCTCGCCATGTCGGACTCCGACGAATACGGTTTGATTGCCGCTCCCTTCTCGTTCCCGTTCCCTGTTATGTACTCCTCCGTTTTTCTGACTGCTTGCTTCGTGTGGCTCTGCGGGGAACAGTGGACTTGCCCGTCTCGGACGAGGAGGAGGAAGATGCGTGGGAGGATGGGGAGGAAGCGGACGAGGAGGAGGAGGAGGTGAAGGGAAGCTCTAAGAAGAAGGCCAAGCAGCACGTGGACCAACTCAAGAGGCTGCAGGAAAAGGTTCGTCTCATGTCCGTAACATCCTCTGGTTTCTGCGCCGTCCTTCGGTGGCAGTATCTGATTTTGCGAGCGATTATTAGTTATTGGTTAGAAGCTATGATTAGCTTCGCAAGCGGATACTGGTTGCTGTGTAAAGCCTGTGTTCTGGTTCGTATGCAGTGTCCCCATAAAGTTTAATTAGCAAATTTTGGGCTCCTTTTCGGAAACTCTGAATAATCAACAAGTGCACATACATGAGGAGATGTTTAGCCATTCTTATCGCTGGTAGTCTGGTACCTTAAAGAATGGCCATAAAAAATAACTCCAAATTTCACTGACCATCTAAGCAATGTAATTTGTAAGCATGATGCAAGAGTATGATTGCTGATTGACAGAGTGAAGTTCTGAGGTGGGAAATATAGTTTGTCATTTTCTGCACCAATAGGGGGAGTTCTACTTCCCATTTCAGCCCGGAATGCCAATGTTTTACTGGCTTCAGCTGCACTGCAGTTGGTACGAGTGAATCTGAAACCATTCGTGTAAGCATATCCTTGCCCAACAGAAGTAGTTTCAATTGAATTAAATGCCAAATTTATGATTTAAACTCGTACAGACTCCTTTTCGCTGAAAGAATGTGGTGTTGATTTAACTTTGGATAGTCTTGTTCTCTAAAACGTTTTCCCAGTTTATTATTTTTTGTTGTTATTGACTTAATCTATGATTGTTGGGTACGAGAATTGGTCCATAATTATGTGATGGCTTTTGGCTACCGGTCTGGTTCCTCAAGTCCTTCCTGAAGTCCTATCCTTTATAAACAGTGGTTCACACATGTGACAGCCATGTCCAGGAGCTCAATTCTGATTTTTCAGTTAGTTGTTTGGTTCTTTCATAATTTTGTAGATTCTAGTTTTCTTCTCTGTCCTGTTTTGTTACCGTTAACTGCTTATGAAACTTATTGAACTATTTTTTTGTAGGATCCTGAATTCTTTAAATATCTAGAAGACTGTGATAAAGATCTCTTGGAGTTCAATGATGATGATATCGATGTAAGATGAAGCACAAACTTTTTCCTTGTAGTAATTTTTCTTTACCTCTCTAGTGGATCATATGAGCTGGGTTGCTTTGTATATAGGATGATCAAGAAAGTGATGAGGAACCTAGATCTATCCCTAAGGAGGAACCAAAAGAAAATGTTAAACCTATTACGATGGAAATGGTCGATTCCTGGTGCAATGGTGCAGAAGATGGGAAGATAGGTTCTATCCGGTCTATTCTTCAAGCCTTCAGGAGAGCCTGCCATTATGGCGAGGACACTGGGGACAATTCAGCACCAAAATTCAGTGTCATGTCAGGTAGTGTACTGGATAAAGTCATGCACTTCGTTTTAAAGAACATGGATAGCATTCTTCGCCAATTATTCAATGCCCCTGGCTTTGGAGGAAACAAAGAGAAAATCAGTGAGCTGATGGTGACTACTCCATGGAAGAGGCATGGTAATCTATTGAGGGTATATCTTGCCAATGCACTCCACATGATAACTGAGATGACTGATGAGCAAATGATAGCGTTTACTATTCACCGTGTCAGAGCATCAGCTGTTTTTCTGGCAGCCTTTCCTTCTCTCCTGAGGAAGTATGTTAAGGTGTGTTAGTTTTGGCTTCTCATTTCATCTTTAAGTAGCTTCTGCGTTACTCTGATGTCCATCTGACAATGATTTATTTTCAATTGGATGTTCCTATTGTAGGCCCTGTTGTATACCTGGGCTAGAGGTCGCGGTGCTATGCCTCTTGTTTCATTTTTGTTCCTTCGAGACTTGTGTATTCAAGTAGGTCCGGATTGCCTTGATGCCTGCCTCAAGGGTATCTACAAGGCTTATTTGGTAAACTGCAAATTGTCCAAGTCTATCGGTGGATCGAAACTGCAGCACATTCAATTTCTTGGGAATTGTGTCAAAGAATTGTATAGTGTGCACCCTCAAAGTGCTTATCAACATGCTTTTGTTTTCATTCGTCAACTGGCAGTTATCCTAAGAGGTGCCCTTACTGAAAGAGGGCCAAAGGTATGTTGTCTGATGAAGTCTCATGGTCATATGCTGGAACTGCATTAATTGCTCATGATCTGACAGAGTTTTGTGGTTCTTCTTTCATTTTTGAAGACATCAAAGGACAAAAAGCAGAAAGAAAGAAACAAACCAACAAACAAGCAGCTGGAGGTACTATTTCTCTTAGTATCGCTAAGTACTTTTTGTCTTGTATTTCGGAATACAAATGTTATCTTCTCACATCAGGCAAGTCATTCTTAAATGTTTTGTTGACAAAGAGGCCACTTAGGGCTAATTCTGTTGTCTCCTTTGCATGTTAGTTTGATATTATTTGGTGTCAGACAGACAAACAAACAAGTGTTTTCCTGTTGCTAATTGATGGTGAGCTTACATTTTTCTGTGCAGAAATCATACCAAAAAGTTTACGATTGGCAATATATATTCTGCCTCGAGCTTTGGACAAGTGTTGTGTGTGGATGTAGCTCTGAAGAGGATCTCCGGCCTTTGGCTTATCCGTTAACCCAGATAATTCATGGTGTAGCATGTCTGGTACCGAGTGCACGCTACTTCCCTGTACGCATTAGATGTGTAAAAATGCTTAATTGCATTGCTCAAGCCACCGGTACCTTTATTCCCGTGTCGTCCCTGCTGCTTGATATGCTAGAAATGAAAGAACTTAGAGGGCGTCCAGATGGTGGTGTCGGCAAAGCAGTGAATCTGTTCAATGTTAAACAGGTTTGTTGTCTTATAACACAATTCCATGGGAACATGCCTCTGAAAAATAAACATAACAGGTATTCCTCTCTGGCAGGTCGATAAGAAAATAGTGAAGACACGTGCCTTTCAGGAAGCTTGCATTTACTCTGTGGTTGATGAACTGGCTAAGCATTTGGCCCAGTGGAGCTACTCTGTTGCCTTCTTCGAGATGTCATTTTTACCACTTGTTCAACTTCGGAACTTTTGCAAAACATCAAGGCTGACAGATTTCGGAAAGAGATGAAGGATCTCATTCGTCAGGTCTGCTAAGCATGTATAAAAGAATATCATACTCTCCTACATGATCCAACACATGTTTGCTGATTTCTATCACCATTTCTGGTTCCAGGTAGAGGCAAATGTTGAGTTCGTAAGCTCAAAGCGTGCAGGGATTACATTTTCTCCCAATGATCCTGCTGTAGATTCATTTCTACAGGTATGACTGGTCGTGTTGGCTTGGCTATCTTTGCATTTGTTTCATTATATACTTTTTTTGTGGTTGTGCTAAAACATATAATATTTTTTCCAATAGGTTGAGAAGGAAGAACAGTCAAGCCCTCTCTCAAGATATGTTGCTACTCTACATCAGAGAGCACAGAGCAGAATCGATGCTATGGACGAGACGAGGTTAGTATCCTTGATGCTAGTCCATGTATAACACCATAAATAAATATACTGTACATTTCATCTTACCACACAGCATACTTCAGTAGTTCGTATGAGGGACGAGAACAAATGCACTCTTAAGTTATGAATAAATATATTGGTTAATGACATTACTAATTCATTCCTTTCTGTGCCAGCGTTATTGTGGTGCCGAGTCCTCTACTTTTTCAAGGAGGCTATCAGAAGTGCAGAAGCAACAGGATGATCAGGATGAGAGTGAAGAAACCATTGCTTTCAGTAAGAACTTGTTGGCTGAAAAGAAGAAGACTAAGTACGTTCTGACCTTCCTCTTTCTTTTGGGTTGCTTTCCTTGTGTGTGGAAGACATGTTGTTACCTCTCCTCCCTTTTGTGTTGCAGAGCAAAGGAGAAGAGCAAGAAAAGATCCCGTGACCATGATGATCTACCTACAGATGAGGATGTGGTTGAGGACTTCATCTTGAGTTCAGATGAGGAAGAGGAAGACAAGAACGATGATCTCGACTCAGACGAGGATGGCTCGGCTCCTGTTGAAGATGACAGCGATGAAGATTTTGTAGACCCAGACAGTGCGTGGAAGAAACAGAAGAAGGAGAAACTGAAGAAGCGGAACAAGTACCAACCATCAAATACGGCATCCTCAAAAACAAAGAGGAAACCCCATCCTAAGAAGAAAGCGAAGCATTAATCGAGCTAAATAGGACTCAGGCAAAGACTGTTGATGACGTGCAATCATGAGAAACACCTGCCTGCCACTGAATTTTTTGTTTAATTTGAGAAAGACACAGTTTGGTTATCATTTCCATGCATTTCCTTTATTGTTATTTATTAATATCCTCTTCAGTCAACTTGGGTGATTTCCGTGTAAATTTGATCCAGTTACCTGGAGTTGTACCCATTTTCATTTAGCGGTTATATCTTTAAAAATTGTGCCTGATCGACATGAACTGTTACTTTCAGTACTGAATGTAAGCGAGCGTGTGCATGTAAAGTATCATGAAGCTGCATCTCGGACCGAGGTGCTTTAATATCTTGGTCAGAAAAAGATTGATGCGAGAAAGTAAGGAATTTTTCAGCACCTGGAAGATAACTGGACGAACAGTTACGCAGAAATTCAACGACAATTGTTTCATTTTCTTTGTAAGAAATCGAGAATAAAATCCGGTGTTAGACCGACCATCTTTATTTAGATTGTAAAATCCAAAAAATAACAGATATAAAGAAAACAAGGGCTACGCGTTCGCGAACTGATGACGCTGACCGTGGCGTGTCGGCTCTACACGTTCCTCCATGCCCACCGCTGGCTGTGCTCCGGCCAGGTTTGGCAAGGAGGTCGCGCACGCAGACATACTGAGGTACGGTCCGTACGGACATGCAGGTTTGGGTATACATGTCGTATCTTAAATTCTTAATATAACGTATAAAGGGATTAGGGAGTGAGAGAGCTTCAAGATTAGTGCCATAAGGTACCTCTTCGACGTCGTAGTTGTGCGGGGTGTCAGTTCTGAAGTTCGATGGCGTGTCCGGGGACATGTTGCTCTGGTCTGATTCTTTCAACTGTAATGATTTTGCTTCTGGCAAACTACTTGGAGTCCGTAAAGCTGCAGATCAGCGATGGAGCCGCGTTGAGTTCGGGTGAAGAGGTGATCTGTCTTCCTTCCTTTTGTAGTCGATTCGGTGTGTCGAAGAAAAAAGAAAGGCCCTTTTTTTGCGTTAGGATTATCCCATTAAGGTCGAGGTTTACATGTCTTGTAACTTGATCTTTTTCTTTTTGACAATCAATACCATATACTCCCTCCGTTTTTAAATATAAAATGTTTTAGATATTTTACATGATTTCTAGATGCATATTAAAATGAATGAACATACACACTAAAACGTGTCTAGATACATTTGTATGCATGCGAATGTTGACAAATGCTAAAAACATTATATGTAAAAACGGAGGGAGTGTATTATAGTAGCAAATAGTACATGGTAAAGATACATGAGCTGACTATATCAATTACAAAATTAAAGACTAAAAGAGAAGAGCAAATCTTCGAGATCTTCAAGCTCTTTCTTCTTACATGACACAATCTTGTAGTTTTCTGAAGGCAACCATAGAACAATGGCAAAGATATCAAACCATAGATATTTGAATACCTACGAAGATTCTCCTATACTTTTTAATTTTGAGCCGCAATGACAAGGTTTTGTGCACGCACGTAGCCATTAAAATAATCAATCAACATCGGCAAGAGTACTAGCACTGATATTGCAGGGAGAAGCAACCGAACAACTTGGTCGACGTCATTGGGAGCCGAGAGAACGAATCACCATTGTTGAGAACGTAGTAGTCGGGACAAATATTGCAAGGACAATCCTCCTCGCGGCAACCATGTGAAAAAAATTCAAAATCGATCTGACGAAGCAAGATATGAAGAACCATACCTAGACAAATATAATCTTTCAACACCACCATTGACACTGGAAGGAGATCTCGTCGTCGAACGAAAGGCCGAAGATTACTTATTGTACACGAAATCATCTAATCGAAGAAGAAGACGGCTACCAAAATCCTAATTCAATATATTGTGAAACACTAATTTTATTGAAAACTCTACTCATAGATCAGGTTCCCCATCCCTCCCGATGCCGGCGAGGCCGGCCGGAGGAACGGGAACCTATGGAGAGGAGATGGAGGGGGTGGCGACGGTTAGGTCTAACTTAATTTTTATTTATTGATCTTTATTTATAGATAAGACGCTATTACCATGAAAAAAAATGTGACGTGCCGAAATCCGTGCGGCCCAGCCGAGACTATTTTTTTCATGATTAATCGGCATCCGACTCGTAGTTAACTACCTAAACCGAATCAACTAGCGAGTCGCCCGATCCTACAAATACTACAACCCCTTTCTTGCAAATCGGTTAGTTTGACTCGAAAAGCAGACAACTCTCGATCGAAAGGTGTGATACGATACCAACATGCAGTCGCCGTACCGGCGCGCGGCGGCGGCGCCGATGACGATGCTGTCGCTGCCGGTCAAGACGCCGATGGCATTCATGTCCACGGAGGACATGTCGGCCGTCGAGAAGGACGTCGACCTGGGCCCCCTGATCCGCTGCCGCAGCCTCGTCGTCCTGTCCTACTCGGAGAAGAAGACCGCCTCCAACGTGCGCGGCGAACGCCTCCGCGCCTACGTCCGCGAACTCGACGCCGTCGCCCCGCGCTTCGACGCGGCGGTCGCGCGGACGTGCCGGAAGCAGCTCTGCCTCGCGTGGCGCGACGCCGGGCCCTTCACGGCCCGCAAGACGTACACGGCCCTGGCGACGGAGTGTACGGTGGCGCTGTTCGCACTGGCGGTGGAGGAGACCCGCGCGGCGGCGGAGGAGAACAGGCGCGAGCCGGACGGGATCCGGCGCGCGTGCGCCGCGTTCTGCGACGCCGCGGGCTTCCTGAGGGCATCGGCCTCGGAGGGGTCAGGGGACAACCCGCCGAGCGGCGAGCGGCTGAAGCACGTGTCCGGCGCGTGCATGGCGGCGTTCGAGGTGCTGATGCTCGCGCAGGCGCTCGAGTGCTACTTCGAGCTCGCCGTCGCCGGAGGAAAGCCGCCGGCGCTCTGCTCCAAGGTCGCGCAGCAGGTGAGCCTGGACTACGACCGCGCGCAGGGCGCCATGACGGCGGCACCCGAGATCGACAAGTCGTGGCAGGCGCACGCGCAGGCGAAGGCGGCCTACTTCCGAGGCGAGGCGTGCCTCCTGACGGCGCGGGTGCTGCGCGAGAACGGCGACGGCGTGGGCGAGGCGATCGCTCGGCTGAGGCAGGGGCTGGCGTCCCTTGACGGAGCCAAGGGCGCGCTCTGGAAGGTGGCAGGGCCGGTGCGGGACGCGAACAAGCGTCTCCGGAAGGAGATGGAGGCCGATCTTAAGGAAGCCGAACGCGACACTGCAGGATCTACTACGCGCGCGTGCCGACCGCGGCCGCGCTCGCCGAGCTGCCCGGGCTTCCGCAGCCGCTCGTGCGGCCTACCGCCGTGGACAAGATCCTCCGGCAGGGAACGGAGTCCGACGCATCGCCAGCGGGTGAACAAAAGGCGAGCTAGACGATCGTCGGCGTCAATGTGCGGCGTGATTCTGGGATCACAGGAGAATCGATCGGTACGAATGAGTACAATCCATGTTCTTGTATGTTTGTTCGTGTTTATGAATTCGAAAAGCTGTCCATCCTGCATGAGACGTCAAACAGTGTACCTGCCCCAGCTCCAAAACTTCGACTACCTGCTCTGTCTAAACAGAAGATAGATCACACTGCGGTGTATGAGATGAAAGAACCGCCTCTCGATGGGTGATTAGGGATCAATGTCGTGAGGGCACGAACTCACTCGTGGGGCAGAAATTATTACGCTCATGTTATACATGCGATGCATTTATAACATAAATAATATTCGTATAATTGTCTTCGATATCCGTCAATATAATGAGTTCGAAGGTGAGCTCGTGTGAGTGTACGGTGAAATACACGCGAAAGGTGTGACATATAAGCGATCTCTTTATAATTCAGATATCTGGAGAGAATGTATGTACATTTGTGATGTCTCTAGGGCATGTACAATGGTAGAGAAGACGTTATCTCTTATTGTCATCCCTAACAATTAATGAGAAGTAATTATATTTTAGTAGGAAATTGTATTTATAAGGGAAGACAAGTGATACAATGGTGAAATTAGTCTTCTCTTATTTCGTAAGAGATCATCTCTTAGCTAAGGGAAGGCAGCCTCCACTTTCTTCATTCTCTCTCCTCCAACTAGACAAATATCTTACGTGTCAACGCTAAAAGAAGGCTGACATCACCCCATTGTATATGTCTAACTCTGAATATATATGTTGTCTTGTCTCTTTGACCAGTTTGAGTAGTAGCCAAAACGGCAAAACCCCTTGGTTTGGGAGAAGGGGAACACCCTTTATCAAGGTCGGTCACTCTTATTTGTACTTCCACTTGTACGTAGTATGTCCAAACCCCGTTAAAACTCTCAAAACCTTGATCTGTGAAAAAATGGATAAAGAGTACTCCCATGGTATGAATTTACCTCATTAAAAAACTTGTATCGAGAAATTTCGGTAAAAATTGGAAGGAAAAAAGTAGTACAATTCTTTCTTGGCATCTGAAGTTTTCTCCCCTTGAACTATGCAACTGTCTAACTCTTATCATTTTAATTCATCGTATGCGTCCTTCACCGATGTATTATGATAAAAAAAATAGTGATTTATTCAGCAAGATATTCAAGTGACTTGAGTATGTCATATTTTTCATGTTATTATTTAGTACACTCCAGATGTGGTGGATAAATTGGGATTGACATGCTAAGTGAGTTGTCGTTCACACGTACTAATGTTCATTTGTGCAAAACATGGTATGTCCACCTAATTGACCGGGGCATCCATCCTACGTGATAACTTCTTGTGATCATGCAATTCTCCAAAATAATTTGCATTCAGGGATTTTGTGTACTGTAATTCATTCGTTGTGGATGCGAACGCGGTCTCACTGATCTAGAACCCCCGGTACACGACTCTAGCGGCATCGTCAAAACTTGTGATTTCGGACATTTCTGGCCGTTTTCATGGGCTATATAGTCCACGGTTTTTGAGTCTCGGGAGGATTTCGATGCCCTGTGACCCCGGTACACGGCTACAGAGGCATCGTCGAAACTCGTGATTTCGGGCATTTCTGGCCGTTTTCGTGTGCTACAGTCCACAGTTTTCGGGTCCCGGGAGGATTTCGATGCCCTGCGACCCCCGGTACACGGCTCTAGCAGCATCGTCGAAACTCGTGATTTCGGCATTTCTGGCCGTTTTCGTGTGCTATACTCCACGGTTTTCGGGTCCCGGGAGGATTTCGATGCCCTGTGACCCCCGGTACACGGCTCACCCTGCTCGCTGTCTGAATTTCAATAAGTCTGAACTTCTGTCAAAGTCCACTGTAGCACGTCATGCTATTGTCGGCAACGGCTGGATCATATTCAGTTAGGAAGTTTCAGGCGTAGTTATCTGTTAGCTATTTTTCAGTTAGCGAGGACGTGGTCTGTACGTCCAGCTCCGTAGTAATAGGATCGCAGTAGCGCACGATCTGGTCATGGGATGGCATGACCTAGTCGATGGTCATGGCCTCGATCGTAGTCTGTTAAATAGGAGAGAAAACAGAAAATGCAGTAAGTTGTTGAACACTGCAAACACTCGAGTCTCTCCTTTTTTCTTTAGTTCTACCACGAAACACACGAGAGAGAGAGAGAGAGAGAGAGAGAGAGAGAGAGAGAGAGAGATCCAAACAACATTTGGTATCATAGCGAGGTTAGCTCATCGCCATGGTAGGATCACCTAGCAAGTCCCCTCCTGCGAAGTCCAGGACTCCACCAGCATCGGCATCGACGAAGGAACGGGAGCGCAGTCGCGGTCGCAGCCTGTCACGGCGTGGCAGGGGCGGCGCCGACACGCGCGAGATCGTCGTGCGCGAGGTGGTGCGGGAGGGCGGCGGCGGCGGGTCGATGCACCTGCCCATGCTGACTCGGACGAACTACACCGAGCGGGAGGCGATCGACCCCGGTAGCGACGACGAGCGCCAGGAGCGGCTGGCGCTGGGCGCGATCCTCCGCGTCGTCCCACCCGAAATGGTGCCGTTGCTCGCCGCCAAGGACAATGTGCAGGCAGCCTGGAACACCATCAAGGTGATGCGCGTGGGCGTCGATCGCGTCCGCGAGGCCCGTCACCAGTAGCTGCGTCGAGATTTCGAGAATCTCGCGTTCAAGAACGGCGAGGGTGTCGAAGATTTCTCACTGCGCCTCGCTGGGGTCGTCACCGAGCTGCAATCCCTGGGTGACCCGGTGACAGAGCTCGCCGCAATGTAGAAGTTCCTCCACATCGTGCCACACGGTACTCACAGATGGCCTGTTCCATCGAAACTCTGCTGGATCTGAACGGCATGTCCATCGAGGAACTCAGTGGGCGCCTGTCTGCATCGGACGGGCGTGGCGGCGAGACGGAAGTCGAGAGCAGCGACAAGTTGCTGCTCACGGAGGATGAGTGGGCGGCTCGGCAGCGCCAGCGTCCACAGGGCTCGTCATCATCAGGTGGCGGCGACAAGAGCGGCATGCCCAAGGCGCCGTCTGGCGACAGACCGGCGCACACGGGAAAGGGCGACCGCAAGCCAGGAAACTGTCGCTACTGCGGCAAGCCCGGCCACTCGGCGAAGGAATGCCGCAAGGCCCAGCGTGATCGTGAGAAGCGCGGCGAGGTTGTGAATCTCGCCCGTGCTGAGGAAAAGACGGAAGAGGAGGAAGAACGCCCTGGACTGTACATGGCGCAGCTCTGCACGCTGACGCAGAGCAGCGACGCTGACGCCACGCAGGAGGTGAACCTGAACGAGGAAAAGGTAATCCCGTGCCTTCACCTAACGGTGTTTGGTATCTGGATTCAGGCGCAAGCAGCCACACGACAGGCTGCCGCGACATGTTCACGGTGCTCGACGAATCGGTGCGTGGCACTGTGCGTTTCGGCGACGGCTCCGTTGTCAGAATCGAAGGATGTGGCACGGTCGTGTTCGAGTGCCTCACCGGCGACCAGCGCGTTCTCGGTGACGTCTACTTCATCCCGAGCCTCAAGAGCAACATCATCTCACTTGGCCAGCTCGACGAGACGGGGTGCAAGATCACGATTCAAGACGGCGTCATGCGCATCCTCGACAAGGCCCGCAAGATCATGGCGCGGGTGGGCAGGACATGCAACAGGCTGTACACAGTGCGCCTGCAGATCGCCTTACCTGTCAGCCTGCTCGCACAGAAGGATGACGCTGCATGGTTGTGGCATGGACGCTACGGCCACCTGCACTTCCACTCGCTCAACAACCTCTCCAGCAAAGCAATGGTGCGAGGGATCCCGGAGATCAAGCACGTCAACGAGTTCTGGGACGGGTGTGCGATCGGCAAGCAACATCGCACGCCGTTCCCGCGCGCCACAGCGTTCCGCAGAACGCGCTCTGGAGCTGGTGCACACTGATCTGTGCGGCCCTGTTACGCCGCCCACTGCGGCGGTAAGAAATATTTCTTGCTAATCGTCGATGATTACTCGAGGTACATGTGGCTTGAGCTCATCAGGACCAAGGACGAGGCGCTGCGCTTCTTCAAGAAGGTCAAGGCGCTGGCGGAGAACGAGCAGAACTGCAAGCTGCTCGCGTTCACATCAGATCGTGGCGGCGAGTTCAACTCTGCAGAGCACTGAATTCTGCGAGGTGAACGGCGTCACATTCTACACCACCACGCCATACACTCCGCAGCAGAATGGCGTGGTCGAGCGCCGCAACCAGACGGTGGTCGAGATGGCACGCTGTCTTCTCAAGGCCATGTCCCACTAGTAGAAAACGGGTCATTAGTCCCGGTTCTAGAGGGCCTCTAGTCCCGGTTTCCCAACCGGGACTACTAAATCCGGACTAAAGCCCCCCCCCCCCCAGTCCCGGTTGGTCACGAACCGGGACTAAAGGCTCTCCATGTGGCTGAGCTCGTGCGTTGGGGCTGGAGGACTAAAGGCCCTTTTTTCGAAAAAAAAATTTTGAATTTTTTCTATTTTTTTTGAATTTTTTCTATATTTTAAATATTTGAATTATTTGTCAGTTTAATCTCTAATCGCCCCTAATCTCAAGTCAAAGTGCATACTCGTGGTCAAAATTCCCGATCAGTCACATCCTCACACTGCTCCACCCCTAGCACCCTTAACTTTTGAGTTCCTTTCCAATTAGCTTCGAAGATTGCACTGATAACATCTTGATAATACTATGGTATCAATCTTATTATCCCCTAGACTTTAATGTCACATGATATTATTTTTTGAATTCCAAACCTATATTAACATAAATATTAATGATTAAGTAATAATAATTATTAATTCAAATAACAAAAAAAAATGAATTTTACATTATTATTGCCATTTTCAATTTAATATGGAAAAATTCATATCTTTAAATCCGTAAATCGAAATTCGACAAATGATATGTATAAATCGATCAGAAAAATGATAGGAATCCAAATATTGCATCCATATTATCTTTTGCATAATGCGCTATGTCTTTTATATAATGTACTGCTAAGTGTGCTTTTTTTTTTGTAGAAAAAAATCTTCTTTTTAAAATAACTTTTTTTCCTTTTGGAATTTCGAGAATCTGAGAAAATTTCACCGGGTCAACCCGGGTGAATCGAGTCCAATTTTTCTCTAGTTTTTTTTATATTAAACGCATTTTTTCGACGTCGTATGCAAAAGTTATGGCCGTTTCAATTTTTGTCTTTTTTTGCAAAAAAAAATCAAAATTCATATTTCAAAATTTCTATACCAACTAGACACTAAAACCTAACTACATCTCAAAGGATTTTTTTTGAAGATTTTATCATTTTCTTTTATTTTCTACAAAACTAAAAAAGGCGTTCCACCGGGGAGGGGGGGGGGGGTAGGCATGAGAGGGAAAAAACTTTAGTACCGGTTGGACGTTTAGTCCCGGTTGAAGACACCAACCGGGACTAAAGGTATCGCAACCTTTAGTCCCGGTTGGTGTCTCTAACCGGGACTAAAAGTCTTGTTTGAACCGGGACTAAAGGTGGTTGTGCATGTGCCCCGTTTGAACCAGGACTAGTGTCACATTAGTCCCGGTTCGTAATGTGGCCGGGACGAAAGGGCGGAACCGAAGGTGGTTTTTCTACTAGTGTCCGTGCCGGGTCCGTACTGGGGGGAGGCGGTGAAGACCGTCGTGTACCTGCTGAACAGGGCGCCGTCGCGGAGCCTCAACGGTGTGACACCATACGAGGCATGGCATGGCAAGAAACCGAGCGTGCATCATCTCCGCACGTTCGGCTGCCTCGCCCATGTCAAGAAGCTGGGTCCAGGACTGCACAAGCTCGCGGATCGCTCCGTGCCGGGCATCTTCGTCGGCTATGAGGAGGGAGCAAAGGCGCACAGGGTGTTCGACCCAGTGGGCAAGCGTCTGTACACAACGCGCGACGTCGCGTTCGAGAAACGTAGTGCGTGGGACTGGACAACACGGCTCACGGAAGACGGAGACACGGCGCCGCCAAGCTTCACTGTGGTGTACACCACGAGTGAGGACAACATTGTGGCGGATGTTGGTGGTGGTGGCCACAGCGAGGCAAGCCCGTTCCCGTGGTCACCGCTGCCAGTCGGCATGCCAACGACAAAGCCCGTCGTGTCAAGTCCTGCAAGCGCAAGTCCAGCAAGCGTGCACGGCAACACACCATCAAGTGAGGCTCTAGCTGCAGTGCGGCCATGACCCCCAGTGCGCCTACCCACGCACCAGATGGTGACACGGGCGCATCACGGCATCTTTCGCCCGCACCCGCGCTACGCCCAGCTCGCTGAGTCAGACGATGACGGCGACGAGATCCTGCATCACATTACCGCAGAGGAACCAGCCAACGTGGAGGAGGCAATGTCAGTACCCGCGTGGAAGGAAGCCATGGAAGCCGAGCTCAAGTCCATCCTCGACATTGACACATGGTCGTTGTCAGGACTGCCGTCAGGCCACCGAGCAATTGGCATGAAATGGGTCTTCAAAGTGAAGAAAGATCCTGCTGGAAACGTGATCAAGCACAAGGCCAGGCTGGTGGCGAAGGGATATGCTCAACGGCAAGGTGTAGATTTCGATGAAGTATTTGCACCTGTGCTCGCATGGAGACAGTGCGCCTGTTGCTCGCTCTTGCTGCTCACAGAAAATGGGAAGTTCATCACATGGATGTGAAGTCAGCATTTCTTAATGGTGATTTGGCAGAGGCGGTGTATGTGTAGCAACCTCCAAGTTTCGCAATGGACAAGGACTCGTCAAAAGTTCTGAAATTGCGAAAGGCACTGTATGGACTTCGTCAGGCACCGAGAGCGTGGAACGCCAAGCTGGACGCCACACTTGGATCACTTGGCTTCACTCGTTGCCCACAGGAACATGGCGTGTACAGACGAGGTGATTCAAGCTCATTTCTGCTCGTTGGCGTGTATGTGGATGATCTTGTGATCATAGGCACAAGCACAGTGGAGATCGCCGAGTTCAAGGGACAGATGCAGCAGATGTTCGAGATGAGTGACTTGGGCCTTCTCAGCTATTACCTTGGGATCGAGGTACAGCAGCGTGAGGGGGAGATCACACTATGCCAAGCAGCATATGCAGCGAAGATCGTGGATCGCCCTGGGCTGAAGAACTGCAATCCATGTCATACGCCAATGGAGCATCGACTGCAGCTTGAGAAGTTGGGGGGAGACACCCGAGTTGAGGATGCCACTGCTTACAGAAGCTTGGTTGGCAGCCTTCGGTATCTGGTCAACACTCGACCAGACATAGCTCATGTCGTTGGTGTCGTGAGCCGTCACATGGAGGCACGGGCAAGGCACACTGGGCTGCTGTGAAACAGATCCTCAGGTACATCCGTGGCACATTGGACTACGGCGTCAGATACAAGACAGGGGGAACATGAACACTACATGGATTCAGTGATAGTGATCATGCCGGTGATGTCAATGACAGAAGAAGCACGTCAGGCATTGTGTTCTTCATCGGGGACAGTCCTGTTTCCTGCACATCGCAGAAGCAAGGAGTGGTGGTCGTCTGATAACCCACAAGTGTAGGGATCGTGTGTAGCCTTTTCGATAAGTAAGAGTGTCGAACCCAACGAGGAGCTAAAGGTAGGATAAGTATTCTCTCAAGTTCTATTAACCACTGATACAACTATACGCACACTAAACGTTTCCTCTAACTAGGAAATAAAACTAGAGTAATAATACGGGGGTATCAGAGATAGCTTTGCGAGATAATAAATAACAAGAAAGTAAATGTTAGTTGCTGCAGCAATAAAGTACACTAAAGAACCATAAACTAACAGTACCATGAGTGTGGAAAAGTGGTGGAAAGTGTGATGGAATTGTCCAAGACTAATTAGTGAAGATACTTAGTTCATTGTCTTCGATGCAGTTTTCCATGTGGGAGAGGCTAAATATACATGCACTCGACTACTTGCGATTACACATACTATATGATTGTATTGTTAGCGGGCATCCGCGAATGCTAACAATTTATTAAGGTTTCCCCAACCATAGCATTAAGTTAACGGTCCTCTTACTCCCATACGTGCAACATTCCGATTCGAGTCCTCAGGTTTCTGTCACTCCGGCAGAACTACCCCATTCCTTTACACATACTACAAACCCTATGATGTTTGATCCATGCGCGCACAAATATAATGGACACCAAAGGACTGTACCATATCAACATACAACTCTAATGAACCAAAGACATTCAACAATGTAATCAAAGAACAAAGAAACTACACAAACATGACATAGATCATAGGATAATACTTTATAGCATCAAACACCATGTTTACATAGAGCGGTACAGAGGCGTGTGGGAGGATGAACCACTGTATATAAGGAGGAATTGGCGATGGAGATGGCGGTGAAGATGACGAAGGGGGCAGCGAGGAGCGCAGGGCGGCGCCGGCGCGGCGGTGGCGCGGGGAACTCCTCCCACGCCGCGGCATCAGGGGATGCGCCGCCCCTTAGCCCCTTCCTCCATGGCTTCTTGGAAGCCCTCCCCATGAAGATGAGATCCATGGGGAGGCAAAAACGTGACTTTGGTGGCTGGAAATTCATGGGTATGAGGTGGTCTCCACGATCTAGGTTTCATCCCTTTATATAGTCTCTCGGATTTTCGTCATCCCCTTTAGGGTTTCGGTAGGACGGCGATATCTGGAGCGTCCGGACACCGATTGGGCTGAATTTTAAGTCCAGATCGATTGGAAGAAAATTGTCCACAACTTTCGCGACTAGACTTGTTCCATTCGACGACGTCTTCTGTCCGTAACGTGACCATCTTCGAAAAACGTTTCCAGACAGATTTCAGGAAAGTCCCAATTCGACTCCAACAAGGTTTCCTTTTGTATTTTTGATAATTCCTACACATCAAAGTGTAAAACAAGAACATTATGCACTTTTGCCACTATTAATAGGTTAGTCCAAATAAATCATAAACTTAATATAAAAACAAGTGTTAAAAACATAAAAGTGGCATGAAACAATCAAAAATTAAATACGTTTTGGACGTATCAACATTCCCAAACTTAGTTCCTACTCATCCTCGAGTAGGTAAACGATAACAAAGATAATTTTTGATGTTGAATGCTATGATCAGAAGGCAGTCCCAAATACTTCTCATTAAGAGACATGTTAGTACTTGGAGAATTTCCATAATCTCCATCCTCACATTATTCTGGCAACCCTTTGTAAAATGAATGGAGGATTTCTCCATATTTACTTGCTGACCCGATGCATCACAATATAATTGCAGCACGTCTTCACCTCCAATGCACTCTCCCTATTCGCTCTGAAAACAGCAGGCTGTCATCCGCAAAGAGTGTAAGTGGCTGACCGTCGGAGCTGACGTAGCCACTTTAATACCACTTAAGATCGATGACTAGTTTCTTGATTTTAACAGGCACGTGAGGCCCCTGCTGCCAACAAAAGAGATATGGGGAGATTGGATCGCCCTGCCGGATACCCCTCGAAGGTGTGAAACTCTTGAGATGATCCCCATTAAGAAGAACTGAGAAAGTGACGGTCGTAACAAGCCTCATGACCATCTCAACCCATAGCCGATGAAATCCCAGTCGAGTCATAATAGCTCTGAGATAGTCCCATTCCACTCGATCATAGGCTTTTCGCATATCTAGCTTTAGAGCACAACACCTCAACTTCTTTGCCTTCTTATGCTTCATGAAATGCAGGCACTCATACGCCGTTTATAATATTGTCTGTGATTAGCCGCCCCGGGACAAAAGCTGACTGCTCCTCAATATAATATCCGGGAGCACACCCTTTTATCTGTTAGCTACCACCTTCGATGCGATTTTGTAAATCACATTGCACAGACTAATAGGTCAAAACTGGCCCAATTCCTCCGGGCTCGCCACTTTGGGAATCAGGACTATAATGGTGTTATTTATCACCGAAAGATCATCCAGCCTTCTCAAAACTCGCAGCACCACTGAAGTCACCTCGGCACTACACAACTCCCAATGGCGTTGGAAGAAATGTGCGGGAAATCCATCCGGACCTGGAGCCTTTATGGGGAACATCTGAAAAAGCGCTTCTTTCACTTCCTTCTCCCCAAAAGGTTTTAGAAGTCCGTCATTCATCTCTGGAGTAACCTTCACAGGGACGGTGCCAAGCACTGCCTCCATATTCCTTGTACCCTCTGATCGGTAAAGGTTCTTGTAAAACGTGGTAGTGAGGTTCCCCATTTCCTGGCTATTCTCTGTAACACTGCCATCTGGTCCCCTTAACTTGGAGATCTTATTTTTCTTTTTCGCTGACTAGCTCGTAAATGAAAAAACTTTGTATTCTTATCACCCGCCGTCAGCCACTGTATCCTTGATCGCTGTTGCCACATAATTTCCTCCCTGTGATTTAGCTCAACTATACGATCAGTAACTTTAATCTTCGCATGTGATGGACCCATCCGTAGCGGATCAGCCTGTAGCCTCTCAAGTTCTTTTTTTAGGTTCCGCAACTCCAACGTGACTCGGCCGAATGTGTTCCTTCCCCAGCCAGAAAGGTGCCCTGCCACGCTCGTCATTTTATACTGCAGCTCCTGAAGCGTGCTAGCACTGCAATCTGATTTCCATGCTTGATCAACTGTTTGGGCAAACTCTTCATGTCTCTCCCACATCAGTTCATACTTGAAATTACCCCGCCCTCGTCTCCGCTCCGGGCGTTGCGCCCACGTCAACAGAACTGGTCCATGATGAGATGCCGCGAAGGTCAGGTTTTGTACCTTTGCAAGCGGGAATCTCGAACACCAGTCCGCCATAGCGAGGGCTCGGTCTAGGCAAACCCTACAGAACGAGCCACCAACTACTCTTTTCTCGTATGTCCAGCTGCGTCCCTCGTAACCCAAGTCACGGAGGCCGCATACATCCACCATCTCTCGGAAACCCGCGATCTGTGCATGACTCCACTCCTGCACGCCCACGTGTTCTGAGCGATGTAAAACTTCATTGAAGTCGCCTATGCACACCCACGGGAGCGCAGAGGCTGACTTAATATATTTCAACATGTCCCATGTCTTGAACCGCAAGTGCGTATTTGCCTCCCCATACACGCAAGTAAGCTGCCATGGTTCACAACCATTTTCGGTGATAATAGCATCAATATGATACTGCGAGTACGGTAAAATCTCAACGTTTATATCATTATTCCAAAAAATTCCTTGGCCACCACTACGGCCTGAACTGCTTACAGCAAAAACCTCGATCATACCCTAGCGTACTGCTAAGTCCTTCCACCCTCTTCTTGTGCACTTGAGTCTCGATGACACACAGAATGGTGGGGGTAACCCGCCACGCGAAATCACGCAGCTCCTTCACCATCGCAGCGTTGCCCAAACAGCGACAGTTCAATGCGGCGCAACTCATTGCTGCTGGCGGCGCTCCTCGGAGGAGCCCGCCTTACTCTTTTGTGCCTCCTTGTGACCTGCAGCAGCGTTTGCCAACTCCTTCTTTGCCTCTTCAGCTCCTTCGGAGGAATGTATGAAGGGGGTGGAGGAGGGACTTCTTCAGGCTTCCCCTCGTCGCCCTTCTCCATCAACAAAAGCTGCTTCTGAGCCCTTGGCCTAGCATTCACCGTATTCTCCTTTTCCTGAACTGGCTTGAGTGGGCTTGTAGCCGTGTCGACTAGCTCAGTACCCTTTGCATCTTCAAGACCAGCATCTCCAGACCGACGTTTGCGAGATCCCAGACTATTATTTCCAGTCTGCTCCTTCTCCCGCCAGACGCCTTCCCGGCCCCCACTGCGAGGGCCATATATTGACCACGCCCACGCTCGGAGTCCGTCCTGCAGACCGTCCTGACGTACGACCACCACGATCAGAAAAAGCCCCGCCACCGCGGCCATTTGTTCGCTCTCCACCAAAACCACCACGCACCCTCGGTGTATCCGGATGCCAACTCTCCATTTGAGCGAGCATCCAGTCCCCGTACTACAGCTCCTCGTCTGTATATTCTCCAGTACCACACTCTAACGCTCCATGTCCCATAAGGCCGCAGTGATCACAAAACTTGGGAACCTTCTCGAATTTCACCTGCATCGCCATGCTCTCAAACCCCTCAGGAGCTAGGGTCACAATACGCATCAGAGGTTTAGCAGCCTCTAATTTCACTCTCGCCTTTGGAACTCCCCATTCGTGGACGATATCACCTTCACCTCCACCTTGTCCACCGCACCTACTCTGCTTGCCAACTGCCTAAGTATCGCCTCGTGCGGTAGAGAGGGGGGATCTTGTGGATCTAAATCCAAACATCTACCTTGTGTGGGATCACAGAAGGGACGGTAGTCGCACCATCAAATTGTTCCAACATCAACGCACAGTCCCTAAACAGCAAGGGCCGTCCTCCATGATACGCTTCCAATCCCCTAGACAATGCGCTTGCACTATGAATAGGTTGTTCTCTAACCTCCTGAACGTCACCTCGCGTGCTGTGTTCCAGGCCACGAGCTTGGTCCTCTTCAGCGACTCCTCGCTGAAATCTCTCACCATCAACAGCTTCGCCACGGCCATCCACTTCACCTCCGGCAGGCTGCCCCTCTCTTCCTTCACCAGGAACATGCCATCGCGTTCCCCTTCACTCAGCTTCAACTTCCTCAGCAATGCATCCACATCAACGCCATCGTTCCTCCCGCGTGAAGACTCCGCGGTCATCTCCTATGCTCCAGCCGAAACCGATCACACCCCCCCCCCCGCCAAGGCTGGGCAACTGTGCAAGAAAGTCCCTTGGTCAGCCCGAACGGGAGAGGGATTGATCTAACGGAGTAGCGGGACCGGAACCCTCGTTGGCGAGCAGATCGCCGTGAGGTCGCCAAACCCTAGAATTAGACTAGTCACTCGCCTACAACCCTAGTGTGATCTGATAACCCCAAGAGCAAGGGATCACTGTAGCACTCTCAATGTGGAAGTAAGGTATCGATCCACAGGAGCAAGAAGGAAAAGTTATCTATTCCCTACAACTAAAGTGTCACAAGTTTTAGTTGATTATGCACTAAACAAGTTTAGAGAACAAGATGGTTGGTTTGATGGATGTAAAAGTGTCCCAATCCTCTTCTTTGCAAGAGGACAAGACAAAGGTAGTAGCAAGTGAAAGCTCTCAAAGAGAGAAAGCCCAATCCTCTATGTAGCAAGAGGACAAGCTCAAGTGTGTGTTTCTTATAGGAACAATGGACATGGTTCATGGGTTCACTTAATCCTCTCTCTCTCTCATCTACGGTGATCATCTGTTATAGATAAAGTACACACAATTGTCATGTTTTAATGGTAGCTTTTTATGACGGCTATATGTCCTAAAACACATAGTTGAAAGAAATACTCATTTGTGTTGCTAGGTCACCCCTCGTAAGGCTAGCGTGGTTTCTCTCACTCCCACATCATACTCTTTCTTTTTACCCCCAGATAAAGGATGTTGGGCGGTACTGTGTCACTCAATACCTATGCCGTGTCACATCGGCCATCCCGTACCCACATACATCATACTTCAAAGTATGACAAATCACAAAAGCTCCAACACAACGGTAAATGCATAACAAATCATCTCACACCACAATATTCACCACAAAGGTATTACATAGATGACCGTAATCATGTTTGGCAGCTCATACGGTACTAATTAGTGAAGCTCAAGAGAGAGGAGAGATACAAAAGTTACCACCACAAACCCTAGTCCAGGAGGTGGACTACTCCCCCTTCATCATGGTGATGATGGTGAAGAAGTTCTTGATGTAGATGTTGATGATGAACACGCCGGAGGGGGGTGGAGCCCTCGGAGGCGATTCCGGCGGCGTTTCCCCCCTCCGATCTTCTCCGGCGGCAGCCTTCTGTCTCTCTGTATCATGGTTCTGTGTTTCTCCCGCCTCCTTTCGCGAAACGTCATGGGACCTTTTTATAGGCGTTTTTAGGTCAAGACGAAGGCGGTGGAGAAAGGATCGATGGCTGCGGAGCCACGAGGCCCAAACGGGGTAGTCCCACGCGGGCACTGTACCTGGCCGCGTGGGCCACCCCCTTTTTGCCTTGCGGGCTCCGTTTGCTTGATTCCTTCGCTCCTACGTCTTCTTCCTTCCAAAATAATGACCTCTGTATTTTTCCAGAATTTTATGACGACGTTTGGGTCCCTGAAACATAAAAATGAGAAAACGGGGTTTTCTGCCTGTGCAGGGTTAATTCCATAAAAATAGGAAATAAATGAATATTCCCAAATCAAATTTAAAAACATTGATATAACCCTTATATAATGCAAATATGATTGGAATATAAGCAATTAAAGTGCAAAGTTCATGTATGCATTTTACATGCATCATGATCCCGTACCTAATCCTTGACAGATTGTAGGACGGCGATATCTGGAGCGTCCGGACTCCGATTGGGCCGAATTTTAAGTCCAGATCGATTATCAAAAAATTTGCCACAACTTGCGCGACTAGACTTTTTCCATTTGACGTCGTCTTCTGTCCATAACGTGACCATCTTCGAAAAACGTTTCCAGACAGATTTCATGAAAGTCCCAATTCGACTCCAACAAGGTTTCCTCTTGTATTTTTGATAATTCCTACACATCAAAATGTAAAACAAGAACATTGTTCACTTTTGCCACTATTAATAGGTTAGTCCAAATAAATCATAAATTTATATAAAAAAACAAGTGTTAAAAACAAAAAGTGGCATGAAACAATCAAAAATTATAGATACGTTTTGGACGTATCACCGTCTCATCATGCGAGGCGGAGTATGTTGCAGCAGCAGCTGCGGCATGTCAGGGAGTCTGGCTGAACAGACTCATTGGCGAGCTCGAAGCTAAGGAGCAGCCAAAGTTCTTACTGATGGTGGACAACAAATCTGCCATTGCATTGTGCAAGAACCCAGTACATCATGGACGCAGCAAGCATATCGGCGTCAAATTCCACTACACTCGTGAGAGGATTGAAGAAGGGGAGATGGATGTCGATCATGTGCACTGATGAGCAACTCGCCGATATACTGACAAAGGCTCTTGGACGAACCAAGTTCGTGGAGCTGCGTCAGAAGATTGGAGTGCGGAAAATCACACTTGGGCAGCAGGTTTGAGGGGGGAGAAATGTTTCAACCCCTGCTCGCTGTCTGAATTTCAATAAGTCTGAACTTCTGTTGAAGTCCATTGTAGCACGTCATGCTATTGTCGGCAACGGCTGGATCATATTCAGTTAGGAAGTTTCAGGCGTAGTTATCTGTTAGCTATTTTTCAGCTAGCGAGGACGTGGTCTGTACGTCCAGCTCCGTAGTAATAGGATCGCAGTAGCGCACGATCTGGTCATGGGATGGCATGACCCAGTCGATGGTCGTGGCCTCGATCATAGTCTGTTAAATAGGAGAGAAAACAGAAAATGCAGTAAGCTGTTGAACACTGCAAACACTCTGAATCTCTTTTCTTTCTTCAGTTCTACCACGAAACACGCGAGAGAGAGAGAGAGAGATCGAAACAACATTTAGCTCCCACCACTTCAACATGGGAAAGGTGAGAACTAGATGGGAATTGTTTTGCATATAATATCTCGTCTGTTCATTATGACTTAGTCTCTCATCTAAATGGCTAATCGCTCGTAAACTCATACACAAACAAGGGAAGGGATGCTTTCTCAATTTATGACGATGGATTGGGATTAAAATGACACATTCCAGGTCTAATCTATGTACAAACCTTTACTCATAACTGAAAGGATCGAGTAGGTTGACTAGAGGGGGGGTGAATAGGCAACTACAAATTTTCTTTTTCTTTTAATACAAATTTGGGAATTGCTCAAATATAAGTTCTCTAGATATGCAACTAGGTGAACAATCCTATATGATGAGCAATAAACAAGCTAGCAAGATATTCTACACAAGACAAGCTAGCAATACAAGTAAAGGAAGGTAAAGAGATAACCACACGGTGACGCGGAGATGTTCTACCGAAGTTCACTTCCCAATGGAAGCTACGTCTCCATTGGAGCGGTGCGGAGTCACAAAGTGAACTCCGAATAGCCTTGATATGGCACACCGTATCTCCCTCGTGTTATCCTCCGATGAGGAGTTCCACGAGCCACTATATGATGCCCTCGAGGTCGGCAACAAACCTTTACAAGGATGAGGCACACTCCACAACCGAATTGGAGGTTCTCACCAAATTCCCGCGGCTCCCAAAGCCACAAGAATCACAAGGCCGGGGCACGACTCCACAACTCAATTGGAGGCTCCCGGCTAGTCCCCACGGCTCCCAAAGCCACAAGAACGACCAACGACCGTCTAGGGTTCCAAAGAACCCAAGAGTAACAAGTTCCTCAAAGGAATGGATGGGGAAATCAAATCTCTTTGGTGGAAGTGTAGATCTAGGTCAACTCTCCCAAGTCCTAGAAGGACAAGGTGTTTGAGTGGGTAGGGAGAGATCTACAAGTTTCAAGCTTTCAACAATGGTGGGTAAGATATTTCTGGTCGTGGTACCTCTCTTGGAGAAGAAGAGGCGACTTAAATAGGTCCACTGAAAAACTAGCCGTTTATTGCACAGATTCGTGCAATCCGGATTTGGTTCGGAATTAATCCGGAATTCCGGTTGATTCGGAATATTCCGGATGTAAACCAACTCGAATCCGGACTGAGTGCAGTACCGAAAACTCAGCCCGGAATGAGTTCGGAATCCATCCGGAATATTCCGAGTCGGTCGGAATTCCGAACCAAATCCGGTTCATCCGGATTTCGTCCAGTTTGGCTTGTTTTTCAGCAAATCTATTTCGACAAATTGCACCACGGTTGTAGGAAGGCTGTGGGGTGCAAATATGGTTTGTGAGCATGATTAAAGATTTCCCCAAGCTTTCCAAAGAGTAACCCCTCTTGATAGTACGGCAACCTACGACTCAATAAATTAAATCTTTGGGCCACGACTTCGATCTTTTTCTCCTCTTTGAGGGGTCAACATGGCCATGTGCTTTTCACCAACTGTACCTGTAGTACTTTAGCACACGGTAAGATCATAACTTATGTTGTTAACAAACACCCAAAACTAGATTAGGAGACGCATGTCCTTTCAATCTCCCCTTTTTGGTGTTTGATGACAACATAAGGATTTGCATAGAGATATATAATATGAACGATGCAATGAATTTACAAAATATAGACGGGCTCCCCCTTGATGTGTGCATACATTAGAGTTGCATTTGAATACACAAAATGCACACAACAAGAATCAACACACCCCCTACATTTTATAAACCAACAAGATGTGTAACAATGGAGATGATAGAACTATTTGATATAGTTGCACGCTCTACATAAGACATGATAAATGAAATCATAAAGACTAGATCACAAGATATGTAGATGACCAACATAGTCTTTCAACATTACAAGCACAAATACCAGGCAAATATGTCTTACCACATACGCACCAAGGTACCACAAGAAACAAATAGTTCTTACACATATGAAAATAAAGGAGCACAAGCTTATAAGATCAAATGAAGTGAAAAGCCAAGAAGCTTGTGCTAGCCCATACAAAACCCCGGAGCACCCTAATAGAACTCATTCTCCCCCTTTGGCATCAAGACGCCAAAAAGGGAAAACGAGCGAAGCTAATACGCAACCCAACTACTCATCCTCCTCGTCTCATCATCATAAGCAGCTCCAAATAGGAAGTCATCATCTGTCACGGATGGCATAGGAATGTCCTGAAACGCCCTGGGGGCCAAAGACGGATCATCCTCCTCAGAAAGCAAACCAGCTGCCCGCCTATCTGCATTCTGAATGCGACGGCCCTCCTTGGCTAACTCGCGAGCGTCGTGGCTGTAGGCACGAGCATCCCGGCAGTTGGCAAACATCGCCTGAAAGAACTTGGAGATCGCACTACCTTCCTTCCTCCCGGAGCGGGAGTGGAAGGAGGAACGGGAGCAGGGGAGCTGGAGGCACGAGCACCAACCAAAGAGCCTTTGCCCTTGGCAAACTCAGGAATCTCAGGACCCTTGATGAACACAGGAGCACACAAATCTGGCTTCACAAGCTCACGGCAAAGCATAATAGTGTCACCAGCCACATGGTTGATGAACTTATGAATGAGAGGTGCATATGCGGGAGTCCGCTTGCACATAACCCCAGCCTCAATCTCACGGTATATGAAATCCATCACATCAATCTTCCGCTGACGGCTAGGCTTGGTGTAATACATAAGGTTAACCATATACCCACGAACAGCAGAAACATCATCAGCCTTGTTCATAATGTTCTCACGGAAGATCTTACAAGCATGTTATAGAATGGATACATGTCAGTGATAAAAGGAGAATTGACCTCGCCATACTCTGGGGGATAGCAATCATCAAGCACAGCCTTGTCATACTCGTTGGAGGAGTGAATTTGGAAGCCATAGTCTCCATAGATGTTCTCCCAATCATATCCAAGGCATGAGCAAAAACTGACCAGGGGCTTTCAAATTTGGTTGTCCCGGACATCCAAGTTATGGTACGCACACTATCATTTTTTGAAGAAAATGGTGCAATAGAATTGACTAATAAGTTCGGGACAATAGGATTGAGAGACCAAAGCTACCTTCAAAATGTCCATCTTCTTAAGTGTCGCATAAATATGAACAAGATCGGTGTCCTTGTTCTCATTGAGATAATCCTGATCAAGTGGCTTGACCGCAACAACCAAGCTCTTCTTAAGTGTCATGTAGAACTCATTCCACATCTTAAACTGAGTGCGAGTCCAAAACCTCTCATCACCTTCACAAATTCTTGTCACAAACCGGTAAGGATTGAGACTACGAACAATTTTCCACTCCTTCCGAGGCATGTCCTTGAAATCCTCAATGGGAACCTCCTCTTGTTCCATCTCAACAGAATCAATCTGAGGCTGCTTGCTCCCTCGGCCTTTGCCAGGACGGCGATTAGAGCCACGAGAACAGATGACTCAAACTGTTCATAGCCGGCTTGGAGCGAGGTTTCTTCCTCAAACCCTCACGCCTTTCATCACGGTCAGCACTATCACCTGTGAGAATAGAGCATAGGTACGCAGCAATGGATAAGAAAAACATATGCCAAAAGTTTTAAAATTCGAAATTTTGGTGAAAATATGAAGTGCAATTTCAAAAACACTGTGAATTCGGAATTGGTCCGGATTTGAGTCAGAATATTCCGAACGGGTCGGAACATTCCGAGCCATTCCGGGCCAATTCCGGATGCACACAATTCGTGTCTCAAATTAGTACTAGATTGAGAAATGGAGGCAAAGATCCGACGATATAAGCCAAATAAGGACGAGAAATCCCTAAGAAACTCGGAACCCATCTAGATTTGAGTGAAAACAAAGAGGAACACGAGTTTATACCCGAAGACATGACGAAACTCAAATCTGGTCGGTGGAGCCCTTCCAAACTTGAAGGAGATCAAGCTAGGAGAGGATCCGGAGCGCCGGACGGCCGGAGGGCAGCACGGCGAGGTGGCGGCGAAAAAAACGGCGGCGGAGGAACACGGACGAGTCGGGGACGGTATGAGGAACCGAAGCAGACATGGCCAAACGCGAACAGGTAACTAATACGTCTCCAACGTATCCATAATTTCTGCTGTTCCATGCTTATATTATACCATTTGCTACATGTTTTATATACACTTCGTATCACTTTTATGCATTTTCTGGGACTAACCTATTAACAAGATGCCACAGTGCCAGTTCCCTGTTTTCTGCTGTTTTTGGTTTCAGAAAGTTACTTCTGGAAATATTCTCGGAATTGCACGAAACAAAAGGCCAGTCCCTATTTTTCCAGCACGTACACGGAGTCCGAAGGAGAGACGAAGAGAGCCACGAGGTGGCCAAACCACAGGGGCGCGGCTGGGCCCAGCCGCGCCTGGTGGTTTGGGCCCCTCGGGGGTCCGCCGACATCGCCCCTTCGCCTATTTATTCCCCGAGACGCGAAAACCCTAAAACACCGAGCCTTTCATCCAGAACATATTCGCTGCCGCCGCCGTCGTCAACCCTAACTCGGGGGGTTCTGAAGCTCTTCCCGGCACCCTGCCGGAGAGGGGAATCATCACCGGAGGGCTCTACATCGCCATGCCCGCCTCCGGAGTGATGCGTGAGTAGTTCATCCTTGGACTATGGGTCCATAGCAGTAGCTAGATGGTTGTCTTCTCCACTTGTGCCATCATGTTTAGATCTTGTGAGCTGCCTATCATGATCAAGATCATCTTATTGTAATGCTACATGTTGTGTTTGCTGGGATCTGACTTATATTGATACCTATGTGGAGCTGAATATTATATTATCATGTCTATGTCATTTGTGATCTTGCATGCTCTCCGTTACTTGTTGAAGCCTTGGCCACGTGAATACTTGTAACTCCAAGAGGGGGTATTTATGCATGATAGTTGGGTTCAACCTCTATTTAACCTGGGATAGTGACAGCAAGTTCTAAGGTTGTAGATGTGTTGTTGCCACTAGGGGTAAAACAGCAATGCTTTATTCAAGGATGAATGTATTGTTTACATTACGCACATTACTTAATGCAATTGTCTGTTGCTTGCAACTTAATACTGGAAGGGGTACGGATGTTAACCGGAAAGTGGACTATTTAGGCATAGATGCATGCTGGATAGCGGTCTATGTACTTTGTCGTAATGCCCAAATGAATCTCATAGTAGACACCACAGCTCACACATGCATGTTATATGCACTTATCAATTGTCAATTGCCCAGCTGTAATTTGTTTACCCAGCATGTTAGTTATCTTATTGGAGAGACACCACTAGTGAACTGTGGACCCCGGTCCATTCTTTTACATCTGAAATACAATCTACTGCAATCATTGTTCTCTACTGTTTTATGCAAACAAACATCATTTCCATTCGATACGTTTAACCCTTTGTTTTCAGCAAGCCGGTGAGATTGACAACCTCACTGTTAAGTTGGGGCAAAGTAATTTGATTGTGTTGTGCAGGTTCCACGTTGGCACCGGAATCCCTGGTGTTGCGCCGCACTACACTCCTCACCAACACCTTCGAAGCAAACCTCGTTTTCCTACTGGTCGATTAAACCTTGGTTTCATACTGAGGGAAAACTTACTGCTGCACTCATCATACCTTCCTCTTGGGGTTCCCAACTGACGTGTGACGTACAAGCATTGTTTCTGGCACTATTAACCTAGAGCCACCAACACGTTTTCTGGCGCCGTTGCCGGGGAAAACAGAATTGCTTCTGCAAGGGGAGTCTCTCACACCCAATCTCTTTACTTTGTTATTTGTCTTGCTTAGTTTATTTTTATTTAGTCTTGTTTGCTCTCTTTATCAAAAACACAAAAAAATTAGTTACTTGTTTAATTCAGTTTTTTTGTTTTTCAAAATGAGTACTCCTGAGAACACTAAGTTGTGTGACTTCACTAGCACAAACAACAATGATTTCATATGCACTCCTATTGCTCCACCTGCTTCTACAGCAGAATTTTATGAAATTAAACCTGCTCTATTAAATCTTGTTATGAAAGAGCAATTTTCTGGTGTTAGTACTGATGATGCTGCTGCCCATCTTAATAACTTTGTTGAACTTTGTGAAATGCAAAAGTATAAGGATATGGATGGGGATATTATAAAACTGAAACTTTTTCCTTTCTCCTTGAGAGGAAGAGCTAAAGAATGGTTGCTTTCTTTGCCTAGAAATAGTATTAATTCTTGGACAAAATGCAAAGATGCTTTCATAGGGAAATATTATCCTCCTGCTAAGATTATATCCTTGAGAAGTAGCATTATGAATTTTAAACAACTTGATAATGAACATGTTGCTCAAGCTTGGGAAAGAATGAAATCTTTGGTGAAGAATTGTCCCACTCATGGACTGACTACTTGGATGATCATCCAAACCTTTTATGCAGGATTAAATTTTTCCTCAAGGAACTTATTGGATTCAGCCTCTGGAGGAACCTTTATGTCCATCACTTTAGGTGCAGCAACAAAGCTACTTGATGATATGATGATCAACTATTCCGAATGGCACACCGAAAGAGCTCCTCAAGGTAAGAAGGTAAATTCTGTTGAAGAAACCTCCTCTTTGAGTGATAAGATTGATGCTATTATGTCTATGCTTGTGAATGGTAGATCTCATGTTGATCCTAATAATGTTCCTTTAGCTTCATTGGTTGCTCAAGAAGAGCATGTTGATGTAAACTTCATTAAAAACAACAACTTCAACAACAATGCTTATAGGAATAATTTTGGTAGCAACAATTATAAGCCTTATCCTTCAAATGGTTATGGCAATTCTTATGGTAATTCCTACAGCAACAATAGAAGTGTGTCCTCTGATCTTGAAGCTATGCTTAAAGAATTTATTAGCACACAAAAAGCTTTCAATAAAACTGTTGAGGAAAAGTTTGAAAAAATTGATGATCTTGTCTCTAAAGTTGATAGTCTTGCTCATGATGTTGAAATTCTAAAACTGAAAGTTATGCCTAATGAAGTTAAAGATATAAGTCATTTGCTACAGCAAATGCCATCCAAGTTCGAATTGATAATAATATTAGGATGTTGGCTGAATTGCATGCTAGGTGGGAAAAAGAGGAAGAACTTGAAAAAGAGAATAGTATAGTTAGAGTTTGTACTATCACCACCACTAGTAATGCTAATGTTTCACATGCTAGTAAACCTCCTACTATTGATGGTAATGTTATTGGTGTTGATAATGTCTCTACTACTTCTGCAAAGCGTTTGAAATTGCCTAAAACTGCTGAAACTTTTTCTGATAAAAGTGCTGAAATTTTTCAAACTATTGGAGACAATGGTTCCACCACCATTGACAATAATGATTTTGATTTTGATGATTGTAACATCTCTGAAGTTATTATGTTCTTGCAAAAATTAGCTAGAAGTCCCAATGCTAGCACTATTAATTTGGCTTTTACAAAGCATATTACAAATGCTCTTTTGCAAGCTAGGGAGGAGAAGTTGAAACTTAAAGCTTCTATTCCTAGGAAATTAGAAGATGGTTGGGAACCCATCATTAAGGTAAAGGTGAATGATTTTTATTGCAATGCCTTGTGTGATCTTGGTGCAAGTGTTTCAGTTTTGCCCAAGAAGCTTTATGATATTCTTGATTTGCCACCTTTGGAACATTGTTATTTGGATGTTTTTCTCGCTGATAATGCTATGAAGAAACCTTTGGGGCGAGTTAATGATGTTTTTATTACGGTAAAAATAACCTTGTCCCCGTTGATTTTATTGTTATGGATATTGAATGCAATGCATCTTGTCCTATTGTTTTGGGAAGACCTTTTCTTCGAACTGTTGGTGCCATCATTGATATGAAAGAAGGTAATATAAGGTACCAATTTCCTCTCAAGAAAGGTATGGAACACTTCCCTAGGAAGAGAATGAAGTTACCTTTTGACTCTATTGTTAGAGCAAGTTATGATGTTGATGCTTCTTCTCTTGACAACACTTGATTTTCACTTTCTGCGCCTAGCTGAAAGGCGTTAAAGAAAAGCGCTTATGGGAGACAACCCATCGTTTTTATTTGCTGTTATTTTTGTTTTCTTTGAGTCAAGGAGTTTTGTTACTTCTGTAGCAACTCCTTTGTATCTTTATTTTATCGCAATGTTGTGCCAAGTAAAGTTCTATATTGAAAGTTGATGCAAGATTTGGATTTCTGCGCAGTGACAGATTTTTAGCTGTCACGGATTTGAGCTTATCTCCCTGTAGAAAATTCAAAAAATTCTGAGAAAAATCACGCATATTCCTGAGATATGTACGCAACTTTCATTATTTTAGGCCAGATCCATCTGAGCAACTTAAGTGCCTCGAAAAAATTCGTCATTCCAGACTGTTCTGTTTTTGACAGATTCTGCCTTTTGTTTTGCATTCGCTCTTTTACTGTGTTTGTGTGGATTTCTTTGCTCCACAAAGCATTGGTGGCTGTAGCTAATGTCCAGAAGCTTTGGGATTGATTGTATCATTACAGAATATGAGAATTTTTGATTATGCACTAACCCTCTAATGAGAACTGTCTTGAGTTTGGTGTGAAGGAAGTTTTCAAGGATCAAGCGAGAAGGGTGATATTATGTGATCAAGAAGAGTGAAAAGCCTAAGCTTGGGGATGCCCCCGTGGTTCATCCCAACCATATTCAGAGAGACTCAAGCGTCTAAGCTTGGGGATGCCCAAGGCATCCCCTTCTTCATCAACAAACTTATCAGGTCATCTCTAGTGAAACTATATTTTAATTCTTTCACATCTTATGCGCTTTACTTGGAGCGTCTGTGTGTTTTTATTTTTGTTTTTGTTTGAATAAATTCGGATCCTAGCAATCCTTGTGTGGGAGAGAGACACGCTCCGCTTTTTCATGTGAATACTCATGTTCTTCACTTATATTTGTTGAGTATTCTTAACTAGCTACTGCAGTGCTTTTAGCTCCTGTTTTTCATGCATCTCTTCGAGCTGTTAGCACTTGTTTATAAATACTCTCTTGCTGCATTATATTATCATTTGGAGAGTTTATGTTTAAATAAATTATTGGTGTTTGTTTGGAAGAAAGAAAATGCTACATGTAGTAGTTGGTATTGGAAAAGACATATGCATTCTTGTAGATCATTGTCTTGTTTTGATTTGATGCTTTGCAATTGTTTTGAGCTCTCAAGTAGATCATGTTTAAGCTCTTGCATCATGTAGTTAAAGCCTAGTAGTGGAGAACTACCGTAGAGCTTGTTGAGACTTGGGATGCATATTTGTTCTCTCTAAGGTCTAGATATTTTCTGGTAAAATGTTTGAGCAACAAGGAAGACAGTGTAGAGTCTTATAATACTTGCAATATGTTTTTATGTGATTCTTGCTGTACCGGTTTATACTTGTGTTTGCTTCAAACAACCTTGCTAGCCTAAACTCTGTACTGAGAGGGAATGCTTCTCGTGCATCCAAAACTTGAGCCAAAACCCATGCCATTTGTGTCCACCATACCTACCTACTATGTGGTATTTCCTGCCATTCCAAGTAAATATTTCATGTGCTACCTTTAAACTATTCAAAACTTTATTACTCCTTATTTGTGTCAATGTTTTATAGCTCATGAGGAAGTATGTGGTGTTTTATCTTTCAATCTTGTCATTTACTTCTGACAGACTTTCACCTGGACTAGTGGCATATACATCCGCTTATCCAATAATTTGCAAAAAGAGCTGGCAACGGGGTGCCCAGCCCCAATTAATTACAACTTTCATTAATAATTCTCTTCACATGTTTTGCCCTGATTTATCAGTAAGCAACTTAATTTTGCAATAGACACTCCTCCATGGTATGTGAATGTTGGAAGGCACCCGAGGATTCGGTTAGCCATGGCTTGTGTAAGCAAAAGGTTGGGAGGAGTGTCATCTATAAAGAAACTAAAATACATGTGTAAACAAAAGAGAAGAGGGATGATCTACCTTGCTGGTAGAATAACGTCCTTCATGGGAGCCGCTCTTTGAAAGTCTGGTTGACAAGGGGGTTAGAGTGCCCACTACCATTCGTTGACAACAACAAACACCTCTCAAATACTTATTTTGTGCTCTCTATATGCTTTCGAAAACTTAAAAAGCTCTAGCACATGATTTAATCCCTGCTTCCCTCTGCGAAGGGCCTATCTTTTACTTTATGTTGAGTCAGTTTACCTACTCCTTTCTATCTTAGAAGCAAACACTTGTGTCAACTTTGTGTGCATTGATTCTTACATATTTACTTATTGCACTTGTTATATTGCTTTATGTTGACAACTATCCATGAGATATACATGTTACAAGTTGAAAGCAAATGCTGAAACTTAATCATCCTTTGTGTTGCTTCAATGCCTTTTACTTTGAATCTATTGCTTTATGAGTTACCTCTTATGCAAAACTTTTTGATGCTTGTCTTGAAAGTACTATTCATGAAAAGTTTTTGCTTATATGATTCATTGTTTACTCTTTATCTATTTGTTAGCAAACTATAGATCATTGCTTTGAGTCACTTCATTCATGACATGAGCCTTGCAATATATTGATCAAGATTGTGTGAAAGCATGTCTCCTCAGAAATTATTTGTTGTTATCGTTTTACCTACTCGAGGACGAGTAGAACTAAGCTTGGGGATGCTTGATACGTCTCCAACGTATCCATAATTTCTGCTGTTCCATGCTTATATTATACCATTTGCTACATGTTTTATATACACTTCGTATCACTTTTATGCATTTTCTGGGACTAACCTATTAACAAGATGCCACAGTGCCAGTTCCCTGTTTTCTGCTGTTTTTGGTTTCAGAAAGTTACTTCTGGAAATATTCTCGGAATTGCACGAAACAAAAGGCCAGTCCCTATTTTTCCAGCACGTACACGGAGTCCGAAGGAGAGACGAAGAGAGCCACGAGGTGGCCAAACCACAGGGCGGCTGGGCCCAGCCGCGCCTGGTGGTTTGGGCCCCTCGGGGGTCCGCCGACATCGCCCCTTCGCCTATTTATTCCCCGAGACGCGAAAACCCTAAAACACCGAGCCTTTCATCCAGAACATATTCGCTGCCGCCGCCGTCGTCAACCCTAACTCGGGGGGTTCTGAAGCTCTTCCCGGCACCCTGCCGGAGAGGGGAATCATCACCGGAGGGCTCTACATCGCCATGCCCGCCTCCGGAGTGATGCGTGAGTAGTTCATCCTTGGACTATGGGTCCATAGCAGTAGCTAGATGGTTGTCTTCTCCACTTGTGCCATCATGTTTAGATCTTGTGAGCTGCCTATCATGATCAAGATCATCTTATTGTAATGCTACATGTTGTGTTTGCTGGGATCTGACTTATATTGATACCTATGTGGAGCTGAATATTATATTATCATGTCTATGTCATTTGTGATCTTGCATGCTCTCCGTTACTTGTTGAAGCCTTGGCCACGTGAATACTTGTAACTCCAAGAGGGGGTATTTATGCATGATAGTTGGGTTCAACCTCTATTTAACCTGGGATAGTGACAGCAAGTTCTAAGGTTGTAGATGTGTTGTTGCCACTAGGGGTAAAACAGCAATGCTTTATTCAAGGATGAATGTATTGTTTACATTACGCACATTACTTAATGCAATTGTCTGTTGCTTGCAACTTAATACTGGAAGGGGTACGGATGTTAACCGGAAAGTGGACTATTTAGGCATAGATGCATGCTGGATAGCGGTCTATGTACTTTGTCGTAATGCCCAAATGAATCTCATAGTAGACACCACAGCTCACACATGCATGTTATATGCACTTATCAATTGTCAATTGCCCAGCTGTAATTTGTTTACCCAGCATGTTAGTTATCTTATTGGAGAGACACCACTAGTGAACTGTGGACCCCGGTCCATTCTTTTACATCTGAAATACAATCTACTGCAATCATTGTTCTCTACTGTTTTATGCAAACAAACATCATTTTCCATTCGATACGTTTAACCCTTTGTTTTCAGCAAGCCGGTGAGATTGACAACCTCACTGTTAAGTTGGGGCAAAGTAATTTGATTGTGTTGTGCAGGTTCCACGTTGGCACCGGAATCCCTGGTGTTGCGCCGCACTACACTCCTCACCAACACCTTCGAAGCAAACCTCGTTTTCCTACTGGTCGATTAAACCTTGGTTTCATACTGAGGGAAAACTTACTGCTGCACTCATCATACCTTCCTCTTGGGGTTCCCAACTGACGTGTGACGTACAAGCAATTGTTTCTGGCACTATTAACCTAGAGCCACCAGTAAACCAGATTTTTGAACATTCGGAATAGATCCGGAATTTGTTCGGAATTCCGGACCATCCGGAAAATTCCGATTTGATTCCGAACACATTCCGAAAACTGAGAAACGGTACTGGACATGGTCCAGAATGAGTTCGGAAATGGTCGGAAAATTCCGAAACGTCCGGAATTCCGGACAAATTCCGAGATTATTCCGAAAAAAATAAAAAAAAGGTTTACAAGAGATTTTCTCAATAGTTCTTTTTCAAATATATTGGCATATGTTTAGAGATGAACAGATAGATTTGATAAGAGCATAGACACAAGGTAAGAGTTATGGTTTCTACACATGCTTGTTGGATGAAGAACGAGAACACGGTGAGCTACAACAAGCATGATTCGAATATAACAAGATAAAAATTGCGGAACCAATAATAAAGGTCTAACAACACCCAAATTTCACGAGGAAATCCAACTCCTCAAGAAGAGGAGGGCGGTGGCCGTAGCCACCATGTTTGAGTATATATGACTTGACGCCGCGAAGATATATCTTGGGCTCAAAATCAAAACTCATCTTTGAAGCACATTTGGTCACACAAGTGACTATGATGCAAGATTTGTCTATTTGCGCATTATAAGGGAAGTGTTGACTCATGAATTGAGCTACACTCCCCCTATGTCTATGCCTACATCCAAACCAAATGAATATCGTCTAATATGGGTAGGTATGCAAGAAGTCCACTAAATCCAATTGCTTATGTCCACCACATTAAGTTCTCCTCTCAACTCCTTGAATCTTGCTTCACCAAGAGGCTTTGTGAACATATCGGCGAGTTGAAGCTTGGTGTTGACATACTTGATTGCAATATCACCCTTCTCAACATGATCTCGAATAAAATGATACCGGATCTCAATATGCTTGGTCTTCCCATGAAGAACCGGATTGTGAGCAATTTTGATGGCACTTTCATTATCACATAAAAGAGGCACTTTGTCACAAATGACACCATAATCCTTTAAAGTTTGCCTCATCCATAATAGTTGTGCACAACAACTTCCGGCGGCAATGTATTCGGCTTCGGTGGAGGACGAGGCCACACAATTTTGCTTCTTAGAAGACCAACTCACAAGGGACCTACCAAGGAATTGGCAAGTACCCGAAGTTGATTTTCTATCCATTTTGCAACCCGCCCAATCCGCATCCGAATAACCTACAAGATCAAAGCTTGTGCCTTGGGGATACCAAAGACCAAAGTTAGGAGTATCCATCAAGTATCTTAGAATCCTTTTAACCGCGGTTTCATGACTTTCCCTAGGACTTGATTGGAATCTTGCACACATACCCACACTAAACATAATATCCGGTCTAGATGCACAAAGGTAAAGCAAAGATCCAATCATAGAACGATAAAGCTTTTGATCAACTTCCTTACCATCCGGATCTAAGTGAAGATCCGCCTTGGAGTCCATGGGAAACTTATATGGCTTGGCATTGTTCATGTCAAATTTCTTGAGCATGTCCTTAATATACTTGGCTTGACATAAGAATGTTCCTTCTCGAAATTGGTGGATTTCAAAGCCAAGAAAATAATTCAACTTTCCCATCATGGACATCTCAAATTCCTTGGTCATTAGCTTGCCAAATTGATCACTAAATTCACGGTTAGTGGAACCAAAGATAATATCATCAACATATATTTGGCATACAAAAAAGTCTCCATTTACCCTTTTTGTAAAAAGAGTGGGATCTATTACCCCAATTTCAAAGCCACGGTCTACTAAGAACTCCTTGAGATGATCATACCAAGCACGTGGAGCTTGCTTGAGCCCATAAAGAGCCTTATGTAGTAAGTAGACGTGGTTAGGAAATTTAGGGTCTTCGAAACCCGGAGGTTGTTTAACATACACCAACTCATTTAGTGGACCATTTAAGAAAGCACTTTTAACATCCATTTGATATAAGACAATATTATGAGTAGATGCATAAGCAATTAGTAAGCGAATGGATTCAAGTCTAGCAACGGGGGCATAGGTTTCACCGTAGTCGACTCCTTCGATTTGGGTGTAGCCTTGTGCAACCAATCTTGCTTTGTTGCGGATGACTTGACCATGTGAGTCTTGCTTGTTCTTAAATATCCACTTGGTTCCAATGACATTATGGCATGTGTCTTTGGGTTTTTCAACTAATGACCATACTTTGTTGCGCTCGAAGTTGTTCAACTCTTCATGCATAGCCGCAACCCAATCCATATCTTCAAGAGCATCATATACCTTGAGAGGTTCTAAGCTAGACAAACAAGAGACATGACCACAAAAGTTAGATAATTGTTTGCGTGTGGACACACCCCTACGAATACTCCCAAGGATATTTTCTTTGAAGTGGGAAAGATGATCCAATTTTGATGCACGCCGGATGACCCGGCGTTCCATGGCTTGACCAATTGTTTCACCAACACAAATATCTTCATCATTGCCTTCATCTTGCTCATGGTCAACCCGAAGTGGAGTTCTTGGGTTGTGGGTTCATTATGTTCTTGTTCACCACTAGAGTTGGGTGGGTCTTGACCATCTTCTTGATCATTTGAATGAATATCATGTTCTTGTTCTTGGATAGTTTCTTGATCAACTATTGAGGTGGATGGCTCAACTTGAGTAGAACTTGTTCCTTCTTCTTGAGTATCATCAATAGGTCCTTCAATAGGAATAGTTCTCCAATCCCCATAGTTCTTATGGCTTGAGATGGAGCATCATCACCTACATCATCATGATCAATATGCTCCGCTTGGGAGCCATTATCCTCGACAAACTCCACGTTCATAGATTCTTCAACACACCCGGTGGATATGTTGTAGACCCTATAAGCATGAGACTTTGCGGCATATCCAACAAGTATACCATCAAAAGATCTAGATTCAAATTTAGCAATTTTGCAACCTTTAATGTAAACATGGCATTTGCAACCAAAGACTCGAAAGTAAGATACATTTGGCTTTTTACCGGTGAGGAGTTCATATGGTGTCTTTTCCATGAGAGGACGGAAGAAGAGCCGGTTTGAGTAGTGACAAGCGGTGTTGATGGCTTCGGCCCAAAAGTTGTATGGGGAATGAAATTCGGCCATCATAGTTCTTGCCATATCAATAAGAGTGCGGTTCTTCCTTTCGGCGACACCATTTTGTTGGGGAGTATATGCAGCGGAATATTGGTGTTGAATGCCCTCCCCACTTAGGAAATCATCCATAGTGTAATTCTTGAACTCCGTACCATTGTCACTTCTAATTGCCAAAATCTTGGAGTCATATTGGCGTTGAACTAGGGTTGCAAAGTCAATGAATATCTTTTGAGTTTCACTCTTCTTCTTGATGTAGAAAGTCCAACAATATCTTGAATAATCATCCACAATCACCAAACAATATTTCTTGCCACCAAGACTATCATATGTGGGAGGCCCAAAGAGATCCATATGAAGGAGCTCCAAAGGCCTCTTAGTGGAGATAATGGTCTTCTTGGGGTGATTCTTTTCATGCATCTTTCCGGCTATGCAAGCACTACAAGGACGATCTTTGGAAAAATTAACATCGGTTAGTCCTACCACGTGTCCACCCTTTACAAGAGTTTGTAAATTTCTCATACCGACATGGCCTAGCCGGCGATGCCAAAGCCAACCCTTGTCGGATTTAGCCATTAGACACGTGGCAATTTGAGTGGTCTCTTTCGAGAAATCGACCACATACAAACCGTTCTCACGAAATCCAACAAAGGCTACTTTAAGAGATTTTGTGAAAAGGATGGTCACGTGGTATTTATTAAAGATAACGGTGTAACCGGCATCGCATAATTGACCAACGGAAAGTAGATTATATGAAAGGGATTCAACAAGGAGGACCTTCTCAATTGATAACTCCGGTGTGATCACCACCTTGCCATATCCCAATACCTTAAGTCTTGTATTGTTCCCAATGGTGACATGAGAGAATGAGAGTAATTGTTTCAATAAGCCCTTTACTACTTCTTTGCTTCCGGTCATGTGAGATGAACACCCACTATCAATGAGCCATGAAGATCCACCGGAAGAAAAGCCCTACAATAAATCAAGTCTTTGATTTAGGTACCCATTTTGGAATGGGTCCTCTTTTGTTAGTCACAAGGGTCTTTGGAACCCAAATAGCATAGTGATAATCATCTCCATATGAGGTACCAACATATTTAGCAAAAACATAACCATTTCTAGATTTCATAAGCACATATGAGGGGTTATATTTTCCGGCAAAGTCATTGTGAGTGGCATTGCCCCTTGTGGCTTTACCACCCACAATGGGTTCAACATTCTTCTTGCCCAACTCCCCCTCCTTCACAAAAATAATATCTTTTGAAGGGGAGGTAGGCATCTTCTTCTTGTTTGCCTTCTTGGACTTGGGAGCAAACCCAAGCCCTTCCTTGCTAACCACTCCCTTTTGATTGGTCAAAAGATCATTGAGGTTCTTTTCCCCTTGGATACAAGTGGCTAGACCCTTTTCAAGTTGGGCCTTCAACCTAGTGTTCTCCTCCATGAGAGATGCTTTAAGACATAAAGGGTTAGTAGCACAAGCATTGGCATCTTTATCATTATGAGGAGTGGTGAAGCTAGCATATATAAATTGAGCTTGTAATTTAGCATATGACCCCTTGAGCTTGGTGAGCTCACTTGAGGTCACCTTGTGGGTTTCCCTAAGTTGCTCAAAATTCTCAAGGAGTTTGTTATGACTCTCTACAAGCTCATCATTTTTAATTTTTAGATCACTAGCAACTTGAATAGAGGTTTCACGGGTTTCTTTTGCCTTGGATAAATCCTTGGCTTGGGTCTCCTCAAGTTGCTCCCGGAACACTTGTTCCTCAACAAGTTGCTCTTCTAGCTCACCAATTTTATCGGCATGATCACGTGCATGCCCCTCAAGCTCATAAATCCTATTCTCCTTCTCCTCAAGGAGGTGTTTGGCTTCTCCATATTGGTACATGAGAGCCTCAACCATTTTCTTGGTTGGACCTTGGAGCTTGTTTATAAAGAGGGTAATTGTATCCTCTTTCTCCTCATTTTTCCCTACATCCTCAACACAATCCAAGAGAGATGGTTTAGAGGAGATAGTAATTTTAGGTGGGGAATTCACCTTGGTTTCCTTGGCCATGAGGCACATAGGCTTGGGGATCTTGTTGTCATTTGGAGCGGTGAAAAGGGGTGCCAATGAAGGAGGAAGGTTGCCCATTGCAAGAGCCGCCATCCCCACTTCCTCACTTGTATCATCATCCTCCTCTTCGCCACCGGACTCATACTCTTCTTCATGTGTTGCGGTGACAAGAGCCTTTTGAGGTTCTCTCTTGATGAGGTACTTGATGGGCTTGGTGAAGAACTTCTTCTTCTTTAAGATGAGTTGGCCTCCAAAATCTTCTCTTCTCTCATAGGGGCAATCCTTCACAAGGTGATTCTCCTTTCCACAATTAAAGCACATTCTTTTCATTTGTGGGGAGAAGTTGCTTCTAGGGGAGAAGTTGCTCTTGATATTCTTTTTGTTCCAATACTTGGTGGCGGCAAGAGCAAGCACCTCATTGAGTTCACCCACAAAATCTTCTTCATGATGACCACTTGTGCTTTCTTCATATCTTGGATGTTCTTCCACATGAGCCTTCAAGGCAAGGTTCTTTGTGCCACGAATTTGGTTGATGGAAGACTTGGAAGTGGCCTTCAAGGTATCATAAGTGACGAATTGTGCCAATATGTCATTGGGAGACATTGTTTTGTAGTCCGCTCTCGTATGGAGATTCATCACCATATTTTCATTGTATGGAACAATGGTCTTGAGGAACTTGGCTTTGACCCATTCATCATCCATATCTTTCTTTCCATTTTCCCTACATGCCACACAAGCTTGGTGAGTCTTCGGAAGAGATCCGATGGTGTCTCTTCTTCTAGCATGATGAAGTTGTCCACTTGATGTTGAAGGATGGCGTCGTTGGAGCGTTGAAGGCCCTCATTTCCTTCATATACCGATGCGAGAAAATCCCAAGCCTCCTTGGTGGTTTTGAGATTCCGCACTTGATCTTCATCATGGGCGGTCATGGCACTCTCAAGGATGTACTTGGCGTTTGCATCAAGTTGTTCATCAATCTCTTCTTGCCTTGTCAAGTTGGAGGGATCAACCGGATTGTAACCATTTAGAACCACCCTCCAAAGATGCACCGATGAGCTGCGAAAATAAGACTCCATAGATTTCTTCCAAGTGAAATAACGAGTATTATCAAGCTTAGGAGGTGGCCTACTTAGGTTGGTTATATGAGGTTGAGTGAGTGGAACTTGAGTGAGATATGAAGTAGGTGGAGCAAAGTTATGAGGAGGCTTCTCACAGTTTTAGGTTGATCTTTGTTATCCTTAACAACCAAGGCCTCAACGTTAGAAACACCGGTTGATGAGGAGGCATTTTGATTATTAATGACCCGAGTAAACACCTCGTCCACCATTTTGCCTTTCATGAACCCAAAGAGTTCAATCATGGCTTTCATGGTGACCGGGGCATTATCATCGGGAGGGGTTATCCCCGCTTCACTTAGTTCTTTCTCAAGTTGTTCTCTTTCATTTTTCTCTTGTTGTTCCTTAGCAAGTTTTAACTCCTCGTCGCTAGTCATCCTCCTCTTTAGGCTGTTAAGCCCTTAATAAAGAGACCTTGCTCTGATACCAATTGAAAGGATCGAGTAGGTTGACTAGAGGGGGGGTGAATAGGCAACTACAAATTTTCTTTTTCTTTTAATACAAATTTGGGAATTGCTCAAATATAAGTTCTCTAGATATGCAACTAGGTGAACAATCCTATATGATGAGCAATAAACAAGCTAGCAAGATATTCTACACAAGATAAGCTAGCAATACAAGTAAAGGAAGGTTAAGAGATAACCACACGGTGACGCGGAGATGTTCTACCGAAGTTCACTTCCCAATGGAAGCTACGTCTCCGTTGGAGCGGTGCGGAGTCACAAAGTGAACTCCGAATAGCCTTGATATGGCACACCGTATCTCCCTCGTGTTATCCTCCGATGAGGAGTTCCACGAGCCACTATATGATGCCCTCGAGGTCGGCAACAAACCTTTACAAGGATGAGGCACACTCCACAACCGAATTGGAGGCTCTCACCAAATTCCCGCGGCTCCCAAAGCCACAAGAATCACAAGGCCGGGGCACGACTCCACAACTCAATTGGAGGCTCCCGGCTAGTCCCCGCGGCTCCCAAAGCCACAAGAACGACCAACGACCGTCTAGGGTTCCAAAGAACCCAAGAGTAACAAGTTCCTCAAAGGAATGGATGGGGAAATCAAATCTCTTTGGTGGAAGTGTAGATCTAGGTCAACTCTCCCAAGTCCTAGAAGGACAAGGTGTTTGAGTGGGTAGGGAGAGAGATCTACGAGTTTCAAGCTTTCAACAATGGTGGGTAAGATATTTCTGGTCGTGGTACCTCTCTTGGAGAAGAAGAGGCGACTTAAATAGGTCCACTGAAAAACTAGCCATTTATTGCACAGATTCGTGCAATCCGGATTTGGTTCGGAATTAATCCGGAATTCCGGTTGATTCGGAATATTCCGGATGTAAACCAACTCGAATCCGGACTGAGTGCAGTACCGAAAACTCAGCCCGGAATGAGTTCGGAATCCATCCGGAATATTCCGAGTCGGTCGGAATTCCGGACCAAATCCGGTTCATCCGGATTTCGTCCAGTTTGGCTTGTTTTTCAGCAAATCTATTTCTGACAAATTGCACCACGGTTGTAGGAAGGCTGTGGGGTGCAAATATGGTTTGTGAGCATGATTAAAGATTTCCCCAAGCTTTCCAAAGAGTAACCCCTCTTGATAGTACGGCAACCCTACGACTCAATAAATTAAATCTTCGGGCCACCGACTTCGATCTTTTTCTCCTCTTTGAGGGGTCAACATGGCCATGTGCTTTTCATCAATTGTACCTGTACTACTTTAGCACACGGTAAGATCATCACTTATGTTGTTAACAAACACACAAAACTAGATTAGGAGACGCATGTCCTTTCAATAACTCACATTCTTTTTCTCTACAGTTGCCAACCACGCTCTTATGGTTCCTCTCGTACGAGTTTGAGTCAATAGCCACGGAGGGTCACGTGAACCCTCCCCACACCGCCCCTTCTTGTGTAGATTTTCATGTGGTCCTGACAACGCCGTTCCACTCGTCGTTCGACACGCTACATGCAAACGCCAAGCCTGACGGTTCCAGGTATTAAACGTGGACCCTAGGTCCTTGCAAAATTTGTAGTCTCCCTCATCCCTCCATGGCTCTGAAAGAGGCAACGACAAGTCCGGTCACCCAAAGGAGGACGCTTGACCAACTATGGCGGTGAGGAGGTTAGTGAGGTGAAATGGTGCACAAATTAAGTTGAAGGGATTTGGGAAGTGTCCCTGGTGCCTTCAAGCGGTTTGTTTCCTTTGTGGAGTCGCTGGAGTGCCCTCCATCATGTCTAAATCATAGTGATGTCACAAGGAGGATGACAAGCAAGTACGGAGAAAGTAGAATCTAGAACAAGGATTTGGCTACCATATTAACAAAAATCTTGGAGAAGTCCGGGATTCCGGTAACCACGTTTACTGGAAAATTATGGATCCGTTACCGGACGAGATCCTCAGCCAATATTTGAATTCAAACTTAAAATATAAAATAAATTAAAAACAGAATCTGGGAGGAAGAATTCAGCCCGATATCAAATAGTTGGTAATTTTTCACCCGATAAACTCATTTAGGGACAAACTCATTTAGGGACTGGGAATTTCCGTCACCAGCCAGTAACCGCGGTAATTCGACCGGTAATAAATTCCTGGATCCGGAAACAGGCCGTCGTTTGTCCATCCAACGTGCGTGCGCGTATTACGTACTATTAGAGTTCTTGGAGGTCGAACTACTGTGATTTGAATTTGCAACGAGTTCGTACTCCACCGTTTGTGTGTAGAGTACTCCGTTCTTCAACCTGTGGACCGAGGTGCCGCGTGGCGGTCAGCCGCTTGTGCACGAATCTGAAAGCACACCCCAGCGTCCCCAACGCGGCGAAGTAATCTCTTCGGTCAGGGCTGCAATCTTCAAGTCAGTCTTCATCGCGACAACTTCCAACCTCCCCCCCAAATTTCTTCACCTCGAAGCGACCTCGATCTCCTCCCCTCCCCTCCGGCCACCGCTCCCGTCCCCATGGCGGCGAACGTCATGCTGGCGATCCACGAGAAGAAGGCGACGGCCGTCGACCTCTACCGCCCGCTCCGCCAGTACATCGCCTCCGCCTACTCGGAGCGCGAGGCGGCCACGGCCGACGACGACCTCTGCGCCGTGCGCGACCTGCGCGCCGCGGCCGTCGAGACCCCCTCCCTCCCGGACCCTTCCTCCCTCGAGCAGCGCCGCGCCGCGCTCCTCGCCTACGCCCGCGCGCTCGCCCTCGTCGAGCCCCGCTTCCCCATCTCCCCGGACCGCTCCCACGTCCACTCCCTCTCCTTCACCTGGCACGACGCCTTCAAGACCAACAAGAAGGTCAGCCTGCCCTCCGTCCACCTCGAGAGGGCCGCCGTGCTCTTCAACCTCGGCGCCGTCTACTCGCAGATCGCGCTCTCCGCGGATCGCGTCACGGACGTCGGGATCAGGACCGCATGCGGCGCCTTCCAGAGCGCCGCCGGCGCGTTCGCGTGGCTCAGGGAGAGCGGGCTCGCTGCCAAGGCCGTCGCGGCGGGGGCCACCACCGTTGATGTGACCCCCGACTGCGCTGGGATGCTGGAGAAGCTCATGCTCGCGCAAGCGCAGGAGTGCTTCTTCGAGAAGGTGATAGCTGGTGGGAAGCCGCCCACGCTATGCTCCAAGGTGGCCCGCCAGGTGAGTGTCTACTGCCTGTTGCTTGGGCTGTCTCGTCAATATGGACTTTTGGTTATTGCAAAGTGCTGAGGAGTCTAAATTAATACTGATATCATAGGGATATAGTGTTGCTAATTTCTACACTTATTTGCACGACGACACTATAAATACCGGCCATAAGTGAATTTAAAATAGCATGTCGTAGTTTGGGGAATTTGTGCAGGGAAGTATTACAGTTATTGAGTTTTGATATGCTGAACACCAAGTTAGTGTAGTATGTTTGTTCTGATATTTGTATGTATTCAGGTGGGTGTATACTACGAAGAAGCTTATGCGGCTCTCTGTGCACCTCCTCTTAGTCAGCACTTCGATAAGACATGGGTTTCTCATGTCCAGCTCAAGGCAGCTCAATTCTATGCTGATGCTTGCTATAGGTGCTCATTGGATCTTCATCAGCAAGAAGAAATTGCACAGGAAATTGCACGCCTGAGGATTGGAATCAGTGCCTTGGCTGATGCCAAGAAGGTAGCTAAGGGAGTTGCTGCGCAACTTCTGGATGCTGTCAATAAGCTGGAGAATAACATGAAAACCAACTTGGATAGGGCTATGAAGGAGAATAATAGTGTTTATCTGATGCGGATTCCAGAGGCTGGTACTTTGGGAGCTCTGCCTACTGCTTCCCTTGTAAAATCTACTTCTTTGGCTGAAGTTCTAGATGCTAGCAAGGAGAGGCTTTTTTCATCACTTGTGCCTGATGGCAGCATGAAAGCCCTTTCTAAGTACACAGAGATGGTAGATGATATCATCCGCACCCAGGCAGAGAAACTTCAGCAATCTAGTGAGATCACTAGAGTCAGGCTGAAGGAAATGGACCTGCCTGATTCTATTCTATCATTGGAAGGTAATATCAGCATACCTTCAGATCTGAAGGAAGATGTCGAGGCTGTGCAGATAAGCGGTGGCCCTGCTGGCCTGGAAGCTGAGTTGCAGCAGCTTAGGGATTTGAGTAGGGTCAATCAGGACTTAATTGTTCAAACTGAAGAGATGCTGCAGAAGGAGGCAAGTGAAGATGCTCAGTTTCGGACTCAATTCGGAAGTCGTTGGACTAGGCCTCAATCAAGCACCCTAACAAAAAACATTCAAGATCGATTGAATCTCTTTGCTGCTAATCTCAAGAAAGCCGCTGGTAGTGATGCTTTGATCGAACGAGGTGTGAAGGAGAACTACCCCTTGATGTCTATTCTTGACAGAAGACCGGTGAGAGTTAACATTATATTAAACTAAATGCAGATTTAGGAGATTGCCTTTCTTGATCAGATCTGCAGTGAACTGCATTCCTTTATTGGTCACCATTCAATTCTTCACCCCTATAGGTAGTTAAAAAATGTTGTTATATGTTGCAGATAGAGTCTGCACTACCAAGTATTTCAAGGCCTATCATGTCCTTGGATGGGAATGAAGATGCTATTGTTGGGGCCCTTAAACAAAGCTTGGTAATGCACATTCTTTTGTTAGCTGGTGAACATGTAGAGGCTCCACTCTTTTGTCAAGCCTAGTTAAACTGATTGATGTGTCGACAGAGGCAATTGCAATCTCTTGGTGAAGAAAGGGCAGGTCTTGAAGACATGCTTAAGGAAATGAAGAGAAAGGTACAGTCCTTTCCTATCGCGAGACTTACTTTGCTATGCACATCGAGCAATATCGAGCATGGGCTCTGTCGAGTGCCACCGTAGGAATCTTTTCGTACTTTATTAGTTTGTTTCTATCTCTCTTGCACAAATACTATTTTAGTTATAAACATTGGATATATATAATGTTAATGATCACCTGCAAAATTAGTTTTTTGTGTGTGAAAAACTTAGCTGTCATCTACAGTAGTCACAAGAATCAGTGTGCAACTTCTCTTTTAAAGTTTATTACCTCACATGTTGAATTTTATTTGTTCCATGTATGCTACATACACAGAAAATGTTCCTGTTTTATGTTTGCACCTAGTGTTTTATGCAATTTAAGAACCTAGCCCCTCGAGCGCACCTCTCACTATTTACTGCTTGAGTCTGGTAATAAATTAAGTTACAAGCAATTTGCTCAATTATCTTCGCAGTGGGCAAATAATGTTTATGCATTATATTTGATGTTTGTGGAGTGCTATGCTTATTAATGATTTGTGTGATGTTGCTGTGAGAGCTTTGCTTTTAAGTTTGTTACTCATGCTGCAATGAATCATTTTCTGCTTTCCACTCTCTTTTCAACTTCCACCTTAACCTCAAGATTTCATGGAGATGTTGTTAGTTTTCAAGTTGGTGGTCCTTGCATTTTTGAATTCGATGTCTTTCATTACTTTGAAAAATAATATTACATGTGTAGCATAACCCCTGTGATGCTGTCACATACATTGATTTGTGTATTGATATTTGGGACATACATTTATTTTATGCCAGGATGATATACTCCCTAAGTTGATGGCTGGTGTTGGATCACATGACGATCTTTTCAAGAAGGAGATTGCAAAGTACAATCCGATCTGTGCTGAAATTGCTGATAACATTGTGGCACAGGAACAGTTGTTGCTACAAATACAGGTAAGCCTCAATTCCTGATAAAGATATGTGCAGTCCACTTTGAGACTAAATTTGTTCTACAAGTTTGCTGCAAACATTTTTTCTGCTAAATTTTTACTTAGATATGCCACTAATAACGTATGTACACTGAAAACAAGTGTCTAGAAGCATTAATGATTTGAAATCAACATTAGCAAAGAAAAGAGCATTGGAAATTATCCCAAAAAATGTAGCATTAGTTATTTCGCATTTCAAACAATAACAATGCCATAATTCCATGTTCTTTCTTCCTGTGTCTAAACTTTTATTTGGATCCTCTCACAGGCACAAAATGAACAATTCGCTGCTGTATTCAATCTGGATGACTTCAAAGGTAACCGTTTATATTTCTTCATAAAGTGGATATTTTGATATCTTGCACTTTGTGACTTAAGAACTGGCTTTTTAGAGTCTTAAATGGTGTACCAGCAAATGATTTGACCATTTTTTTTCCTGCAATGATATTAAACAGTTGTTGGTTCGATCATGTTTAGGTTAATTTCAGCAATTTTATCTTTTTTAGTTATTTGGTATTCCTACAATTATGGGGGCCAAGCTATTTGCTTCTACGCACACTTTCCCTTCCGTGCATCATTTTTATTTAAGTTCCTTTGATATACCACATTTTTTTTGCTCCTATATCAAGCTCAAAATATAACGAATCACTGCCTACACTTTTTATGTAGCTTGCTGTCTTTTAATTGCCATCCAGTAGAAATGATATCCCAGACCGAGTTCTATTACACGAAGTATTTTATTGCTTAGACCTGTAATACAAGATGCTTTTCAGATAATAAACTGTGGTCCTGATTTGTGAAACTTAATTTTCAGTTGCCCGTGAGAGATGTTACAAGCAAATTGCTGCAGCTGTCGTTAAATACCAGGATACTAAGAAGAACTTAAACGATGGCCTAAATTTTTACGTGACTTTACAGGTTTGTGAACATCTCAATTGCATTTTGTTCCTTATGTGGTGAAGATATAGATGCTGATGATTCTGTTGGTAGAACTACTGATTATATTTTTGAGGATCCTTCGCAGGATGCAATTACCAGGATACAAGAGCAGTGCAGTGACTTCATCATGACGCGAAACATCCAGTGCCGTGAAATGATCGAGGATGTGCAAAGAAAGTTAGCAGGTTTCAACTTGTCATCTTCCAGCAACGTCGCGCCGAGGAATTCTTCTGTTCCACCAGATCAGCAGAGTGCTTCACCGCCACCACATGCTCCTCATGCTCAGCCCCCCTACGGTGCTCCACCTGTGGGTGGTGTAAGGCCAGGTTACCCCCAACCAGAGACTAGACCTCCATACTCACAGCAATACTCCACATACGGTGCGCCATCGCAACAACCTCCATACGGCTCGCAACAACTTCCATACGGCGCTACATCACAACAACCTCCATACGGCGCACCATCGCAACAACCTCCATACGGCGCAGCGCAACCTGGTCAGTACCAGCAGCCGCCGCATCAGCCATCTCCTGGCCATGACTATGGGCAACCGGCGTATCCTGGATGGCGTGGGCCATACTACAATGGGCAGCAGCCACAGTCGCAGCAACCAGGGCCGTATCCGCAAGCACCGTACAATGCCCCAGGGGGTTACCCTCCTAACAACCAGAGTAACTACTACAGGCCTTAGTGAGAGACCATCGTAACCTGCGGCGACTATTTGGTTTCTTCCTTTTTCCTGTGGATCATGTCCTTGTGGATTACATTCTTGTGTATACTTGGGGGAGTAATGTCGATGGTGCACAGGTTGGTTAGGCAATAGCCTGTATGATTTGTATTGTGTAATAATGCATTGGCATGCCATTGCTTGGCTTCAGTATTGGTTGTATGGGAATGAGGAATTATTATTTTTCAGCCTCCGATATGATATATCCTCATTTCGACTTCTTTATTTTCTTGAGAGACCTATATGTCATTCAATGATGTTGTGCCTCTTGGGTTTACATTTGTCTGCGAGCTTTCAATGGTCTACTGTGAGAAGAATGAAAGCATCGTCATTTGAGTTTACATGTGCGTACTAGCAGAACCCGCAAAAGTGAGAAGAATGAAAGCATCGTCATTTGAGTTTACATGTGCGTTAGAGCATCTCTAGCAGAACCCGCAAAACAGTTTTGCAGTTCGCGCAACTTGCGGTTTTTTGCTCAGCGCGGTTCTGTTTTGCGGATCTGCTTTGCGGGTTCTGCTCCGCCGTGCGGCGTTCTGAAACTGCATATGCAAAACAGCAAGATAGGCATGAATATCATAAAATGTCAAATTGCTTACAAATTCGACATTAATATAGCAAATTAAGTAGTTTCTTGAATCTAAAGACGGCCATTAACTAGTTTTCCATCCATGTGACCAAAAAATGCCTCCAAAACACCATCCGCATCGTCGAAAGGCCCTACACCGTGCTAGCATCACCACCTCCACCATTGCCGGCAGCTCCACCACCAACACCTCCACCACCGCCGAGACCTCCACCACCACCGCTAGCTTTTAGCATCGCTTGTTTCCTTCGATGCAATATCTCCTTCCTTGCGATGTCATGCCACTCCAAGGTGACTTCGTCCATGTCACTTCGGTTCATCATCATGATCTTGTTCTCTTCGGCCAAGAGCTTGGCCACGGACTTGTTCTCTCCGCCGAGTCTCTTTTGGCCTCAATCTCGATCTTCCGCTTCCCTTCTTCACGAAGCACCTCCCACTTTTCTTTCTTCTCTTGAGCTTTCCTCTCGGCCAATTGGTGTTTTGCCTCCAATGTCTTGGCCACCATGGTCTCATTAGATTTCACCATTTCATCGAGCTTCTCTCTCAAGCTTGTTGCCTCAAGTTGCTTTGCCACTCTTTCCTTGGCTTTCTTGTTGCCTTCGGGCTTGTTCTTGTTCCTCCCACCTTGTTCATCATCGGAGTCATCCTCAACACGAATTTCTCCCTTTTTTGGCTCTTGATCCCTCAACTTCCACTTCTCACTATGTTGGAGAAGTTTCCAACAATGATCAAGGACAAATGGCTTCTTCTTGGATGCGGGCATATCCAAGTACCTTTCTCTCGCAATGCGGTCCTACAATGATGAACAAATGGTGAACAATGGTGAACAAGTAGTGAGAACACTACATGAACAATGGTGAATAAACTCACCCAATCACCCTCCACGGTACCACTCGGAGGCGCATTGATCACTTGTTGCAAGCATCCACTCCATCGACCACATGAAGTCTTGATAGTTTTCCAACGGCCTTGTAGTGATCGATAGGTCCGGGGCACCGTTCGGCCATTGCGTGGCATGAGTTGGAAGAATTTGTCCTCCACCCTTTGCCAATACCGGTCTCTGGTTTGATCAACGCCGGCCGTTGCATCGAGAGAGATACTCTCCCAAGCACGGATCAAGCATTGGTCCTCCAAAATGGTGTAGTTCGAACCTCTCCGACTCAGGCCGGCCCCATCCACCTCCTCGACCTCGTTGTCGTCTTCTCCCGTGCCACCATCGACGCCACCGTCGAACTCGTTGTAGCTGTAGTTGCCGAGCGGAGGCGAGTCGATGTCTACCGACCCAAGCATGTCCATGAACGCTTGCGTGCTGCAAGATGAACGAATTCAACTCGCCGGGACGGGCGCGGTGAACAGAGCTCAATTTTGAGTTCGAAAGTTCATACCTTTCGGTCCCGGCGCCGGGACGGGCGCGGTGGATGCAGCAGCGGCAGCGGCGGCGGCGCTGGCCCTGATTTTCCTCCCCGCCTGCCTCTTCGGCTTCGCGGCGGCGGGAGGCTTCGCGGCGGCGGGAGTGCCCGCGGCAGCCGCGGCAAGCAGAACTTGGGCCGCGCCTGCGGTGCCCAATCTTCTCCGCTTCGGCGCCGCCAATGGAGCAGCAGCGGTGTCAGCGGCGGCTCCGAGCTCTCCGCGGCCCGCTGGATCTGACGATGGCGCGTCCCCGACGCGGACGGTCACCAGGGACGGGTCGGCAGTGCTCATGGCCGGTCCGGGGCAGGGCGCGCGGTGGCCGGAGTGGGGAAGAAAAAGAGGTTGCGGCGGCGGTGGGGACGGGCGCGCTGAAGGTTCCCTCGCGCCAACGACACTAGAGGATGAGGTTCCGGCTGCGGGTCGGGGGAGGAAACCTAGCTTTCTCGGTTCGGAGGCGCGGATTCACGGGGCCCTGCAAAATCTTTTGCGGGTTGGGCAAATTTGCGGATTTTATTCTCCGCCTTTTTGCGGTTTTCAATCCGCATCGGGCGGTTATTATGCGGGTTTGCCCCTTTTGCGGGTTCTGCTAGAGATGCTCTTAGCGGATATGGACCCAAATTCAGAAGATAGTTGCAAAGATCATTCATATGTGTGCTCCTGTTTACATGTTCTTATTTTTTTGAGGGATGTTTACATGTTCTTAGTTACAATAATTTCACACGAATAAGGGCTCGCTTGGTTGGTCATTTCGGAGGCCAATCCGGCCGGATGGAATTACGGACCTGTGATGGTCACGCTAAAATTACGGAGGTACTCCCTCCGTTTTTTAATATAAGATGTTTTAGGTGGTACACATGTTGTCTATATCCACACTAAAATGAGTGAACATACACACAAAAATGTGTCCACATACATTTGTGTGCATGTGCATGTGGACAAAAGCTAAAACATCTTATATTAAAAAACGGAGGGAGTACTAGCCTAACGTGCAGGAAATATCTACGGATCGGAGCGGAAACTGGCCCGACAAACCAAGCGCGGCCTAATTGTGGATCTAGCCCTATAGAATGAATCACAGGATTTGTGGTGATCTTATCCTACAGGATGAATCATGCCATGTCGAATCATACCATATATCAAAGCTGACCTGTTTCAGCTTTCCCACGACCCGGCCACGTCACCCCCCATTTCTGTGCCCTCCGATCGCGTGATCCGACGGTCGGGAGACGGCCACGTCGTCCAGCGGGCACTGTTCATGAACAGTACCGCGCTTCTACAGCGCGCGGCGCACTCCGCACCGTCGATCGCCGAGCCAACGGCCCAGCTAACGTGCGCACGACCATTTTGAAAAAAACAACATGCAAGCCAAAAATTTACATCGGAGACCAAACTTTTACGCTGTAAAGGACCTTCTTGCAAATTAATGAATTTTTAAGGGTTTATTTGCAAAACCTTCCGCAGATCCCCCCTCCCCTCCCCCCCCCCCCCCCCCCCCCCCGCGCGCGCACGGCCGCAAATCGCCGGCGGCGACGCCGCGCTTCCCCGCCGCTTCCCTCCTCCCCGCACAGATCTACGACTTGCGGACGCTCCGCCAGCGCCGCCTCCACCTCCTGGCCGCACGCCGCGTGCCGGGCCGCCGCGGACGCGCGGGAATCGCCGCCGCCGCGCCCGCTTCCCTCCGCCACTTCTCGACGTCGCCGGCGACGACACGGCGACCAAATCGTGGCGGTGCCGCCACTCGCGGGCTCCACGCGTCGAGCCGCGTCGAACGCGCGCACTCCCGCGTCCCAGGTCGCCGTCCCTCGCCTCCGGCGAGCTTGCCGCCGCCGCGGCAGAGCCCGGACGCCGGTGACGTCACGATGACGACCACGCGGGCCTGGGCTGGCCAGAAGGGCCGTTACGTGGGCCGGCCTGGCTGCTGGCAGCTGGGTCGGCCCTTTTTTTCTTTTTTTTCTCTTCCTTTTCTTTTTTTTAAGAAATTTTTTTTTGAAACTTTTGAGACACAACTTCCAAAATTTTCAAAACTACACTACTTGAAAATGTGGACATTTCAAAATTTGAATTCAAACTTTCAATACTGCAAACAATTTAAAAAAAAATCCCCGTGACATTATACCTCTCTAAAAATATACGATTATTTTCGAAGTTTCAAAATAAATTTCAATATTTCAAACGATTTAAAAAAAATGTATTCCCCCATGACATTCTTCTAATCTAAAAAATATTCAATTATTTTAATTTACTAATTACAACAATTCCACTCAAACATATAAAATGCCCAAAAAAAAAATTATATGTTCGACAACTCACAATTTGCATAAAATAAAAAGTGTTCAAACAGACAATATTTTTGAATCTATTCACCAGAAAATTTTAAATAACATATCCGGCCGCTCATAAGAAATAAATATTGCTATTTATGGCAAAAAAAACAAACATGTTTCCAAATACCAAAAAGAGTCAACATAAAAAAAAAAAAACCAAATGCACTTCCTCTAAATATATGAAAGTAAATTTTCCCGCACATGTTTGATTAGGTAAATAATTGCAGCGAATACAAATTCATATCCTCTAATTATGAAACGGATTTAAATTAAATTTCACAAATTCTCATACAGTGTGTTCCCTCTAATTATTAAGCTAAACTAAACATCTAATACAAATTCAATAATTTCCCGAATTTCCACAATTTCTAAAAGAGGATGTTTCCAAATTTGAATTTACCCACACGCCATTTCCCAAAAATCTGAACAATTTTTCGAACGTACGCTCTCTTTGCATTTCCATGATTTTCAAATTCCCACTCTTTTAAAATAAAGGCATTTCCGAATTTGAATTTTACCTCACGGGCGCGTCTCACAAATATTACCAATATATGAACATGTCTACAAAATTTGAGCATTTACTAAACGTGCAAACAATTCAAACATAAATGGCTTCCCCATTTAACCACTTTAACTAATTTAAAAGAATTCTCAACACATACATAATTTGAATTTCAACAATTTTGCAATCTAAACAACTCCCGAAAACAGACATTTCCACATTTGAATATTTAAAAAATTCAAATATCTTTCAAATCTAGCCATTTTACTACCGTTAGAATAAAAAAATCAAATCTACATACCTTTGCAATTTCATTACTTTTCGAAATCTAGACAAATTTGCAAAAAAAAAAAAAACTCTCTTTCCATCCGAATGATTCTCAAATATACGCAATTTTTAAACTCCAATAATTTCAAATTCAAAATTTACCACACGGGTGCGGCGGTGCCGCCGCACCAATTTTACCTAGTAGACCTATCCAAATTAGAGAACCATGGTGGCAAGGGCAGATGACACGTCGGGGGACTATTCATGGAGAGGTCCTTCAGGCTAGCCGAGAGCTCAAGCCTCAAGCCAAGGCACGGCGACGATCTAACCAGACGGAACGGTGCCTCTACAGTAGAGGCAGAAAAGGGAAGGACCGAGCGAGATTTTTGTTTTTTAAATTTCTTTCGACGAGAGAGTGAAATGTCATATGTGTGCCACGTTGCGGGGGCAACGTACTCTCACTCAGGTTGTACTGGCGGGTCCCACACAGGCCCGCATAACAGAATTTCAGTTCAAACCAGCTAAAATGTAACCAAGTTGTCAACAACAGAAGCTAGCTAATTTTCGGCTAACTCTCACCCATGCACGCGCAAAATTTCAGAATAAGAAAACATGTGAAGGGCCACGAGAATTATTGGTAGGTCACATAGCTAAATACTCATTATTTGTATTATTTTGAATTGTAGTTTGAAAGATATGATTTTTTTTGAATTTTAGCATTTTTTTCTGTATTTGTTAATTTTCTGGTACGTGGGTCCCACGCGTCAGAGTTTTTTCATTTTGGAATTCATAAAAAAAAATGACACCGGCGCCGGCGGCGGACACGGCCGCGGCGCTGAGCTCGCGCTCGAGCAGCGGTGGGCGCGCAGGGCTTGGAGCGGGCGGATCCGCTCGGGGGCGTCGCGGGGAGCCGAATGGGCGGCGGGGTGGGCCATATGGCCGCCGGCGGCGAGCATTTAGGCAGCGGCGGGGACCGAGCGCGGCGACATCGATTCCGCCGTGGTTTGGGAGCGCCGGCACGCGAGACTGGGCGAACGCGCAGAGGACGCGACGGCGGACCTTTCCGTGACCTTCGATTTTGATGGGGAGCAGCGGAGCGGGGGCGGCGAGCGTCGGTGGAGGCGGCGACCTCCGGCCGCGCGGGAGAAGGAGGAAAGGAAGGAGAAGCTCTGTGATCATTTTGCACGGAGGCCCTCGGAGGTTTTTGGAAATTATTTTTAGGTCCCTGTCAGCGAAGGAGGACAGTGTCCGAATTTCTGTAAAACTGAGGGGCTGTTTTGAAAAATTGCGGCGGCACTGTTCAACATGGCTGGAGCGCGGAGAGGCCGCGAAAATGGCCAGCTTTTAGCTTTTAGCTGCTTTCCACGGATTTAAACGGGAGTGTTTGTTTCAGCTTTTAGCTTTTAGCTTTTAGCTGCTTTCCACGGATTTAAGCGGGTAGAACGAACCAAACGCCTCGGCTTTCCGCTGTGAGCTTTGCGAAGCTGGGCTCGCGATTGCACTGCGGAGGGAATGCTGCTCCCGGGGTGCTTCGGCCAGCTTCCCGCAGCTTTGTGACTTAAGGAGGAAGCGGTATATTGGTTTGCCACTGACGTTGTTCGTATTTACAAGATTCTGCCACTCCGGTCCTATTTCTATCCTCTGCACACGCTAGGCCCGAAGCAGTGACGCAGACACTGTCCGGCTGCTTACTGTGCTGCCATGCTGTATGCATGCAAGTACTTCCCGGATGTGTGTATTGTTTTTTTCGTTTTCTTTGTCTGCACCGATTGATCTTTACCATTAGCCATAGACAAGAAAAATATTTACTAGATATAACAATCGATATAAAATTGTTAAATCTGATATCACATATTAGTCATGCTTGTGGATTTGTTGAGGTGTTTGTACATATTGCCGACGCGTTATCAATACACGTTTACACGACTAAGGGTGTTTCAGACAATTCCACAGATTACAGCCAGACAGCCAGCTAGTTGCCAAACACTAAAAATCAGAACAGCAGCTTTTCCTACACAGCAGCTTTCCCTGCACAGCCCCACAGCCAGCCAGCCACAGCCCAAACAAACACACCCTTCATATAGTGAGTAATGTGCAATCCAATACTATGTCCCGTACTTGTAGCCTTGTAGGGCTTTATCTCCCTGAGCTCCCTGATGCCTTACTCAGGTGGACCGAGATCGACCAGGTTCACCTTTGCCTGCCGACTGCCTACGTGACAGGAAGTGAGCCTCAAAGACATATATATTTGCTGGGAAGGAGATGGAACACTCTAGGGTCAACAATGAAGCCGTCCGAATTGCAGTGTCCATCAAGGCTCTTAGTAACGATGAACATGCTGCATCATCCGAGACAAGCAAGCAGGGCCAGTTTGTCGCGGCGAAATGCGAGTTGAAACCTCCATGCGTCGATGGTGGAAGCAATGGCTATCAATTACGGTAACGATGTTGGCAAATTCCATTGGATGCAATGCAGTTCGAGTTGAGTTTAGCTTGACTGCAACCGGTTCCGGTAACGAGACTGTGGACCGGGGTGAAGCTCAAGTTTCAACATCGTCCAAGTGAGGAAACCGTGATAATGTAACTAGATTTTTAGCGTGCGTGCGGTTGTGGTTGATGCACCTATTATTTGAATTGACAGAGCTAACCATGATTGCCATCACTAGAAAAGGAATACACTACTTTCATACTAGTTTGTTCGAATGATGCACCGTTACTAAGGACAAAGTTAGAATCTTATAGGACACACGCAACATAGACAAACTCGTACAATACACAGCAACGCTCGAGCCTTGTGATCTAAGCTAATGCTGTTTTCTTGCCAATGCCATGCAAAAGTAACTGGAGTCCTGCTCACATTTTCTGCAAACAGAATCCGAATTTGGAAACTCTGGTGTTTTAATACCATCAGAAGAACAGAATCAGACCAGTCTAATCAGATCCTTTCATAAATAGGATCACATATAACAACAGGTTCAACCTACAACAACTACAAAGTACATGCAACTATTCCGATCAGATGTTTTTTACATTCAGAAGTGGGCAAAGACAAAAAAGCGGGCATTCAGCAGTAAATCCTTCGACGATATAAACCAAGCCACGGATTATTTGTCGATAAACATGATCTGAGCTGCGTCTATGACCATAAGCTAAGCAGCCTATTCAGCGCTACAAGACCATCAACATGGCACTCAACCCAGAGTCACGCGGTGACCCCCTTGTCATGCTCTCCACCACAAGACTAGGGTCTAATTCCACCTTGGATAATGGACATCGCGAGAAGACTGGGATGGCTGCATGCTCTGTTGGCTGTTAGCACCGATGAAGCCTTGCAGAAGGCTTTGTGCCGCTCTCACTTGGTCCGGCATACCCTGGATCTCCATGATGCACTGCGAGGAACCAGGATGGGATTCGCGCAAGTTCATTCTTGCACCAGAGATCTGAGATCAACAAAGACTTGCATGAGAAATAACGTTTGACTAACACAGGACTGGCTCATATGGATGATGCAAAATCCCATTTGCAGTTCACAAGGGTCAGAGAAGCATATCTGTTACCTGGCGGATCTCTGCTAGATTGGCACCACCAGCTCCGACAACAGATTCCAGAGAACCATTTGGAATCCTCAGTTCGACAGAGCTACTTGAGTACCTGCCAAACACATGATCTTTCAGTGAACATTGCCCATCTAGTATTTTAAGAAAGACAACCTGCGGAAAACATACCCTGTAACACCTGCCGGTCTTTGATAATCCTCACGTCCATTCATCTGTCTAGCAGCCTGAAGAGAGTGAAATTTAAAACTGTTAGCACTGAAGAAATGTTAACCAAATATACTCAGATGCACGCTGTCCATGCATGTGAGGGCGTGAACAGAACCAGAAAACAAGGGAAGTAGGAAGTAAAAGAAAAGACCAACAGCCAATCAAGAAAACTGTGAAAATCAACAGCAGCAGAGAACAGGTCAGCAGCGAAAAGTAAGATTGGCAAGCAGACAATAACAAATGAATAGTGTTGCGCCATCTTATACAAGTCATGGACTCATAGTGCAGAGAGGTGATAGACGAATATGATGTGGATCAGCATAACCTACACAAAAATGAGGACATTTTTCCCCTTTTCAGGAATCCCAACCAGTTATAGAAGAAAACAGGCATAATGCAACAGTCTTGCATACACTACACAGTTTCAGGTTCCCAATGAAAACATGTTAGGTGAGGGCCATTTGCAAAACAGGGAGGCTAACGCATTAAAATGTACCTCGGTGTAATCATAAGCATTGGAATTTCCAGCTCTGGTGACGCCTAATTGTTGCACATTACTAATCCCTGTTCTCGAGAGGCCTAACTGCTGCATAGCTCTACTAGAGTAGCTATCAGAAGGCATATGGTCACGATAGGAACGATGGGACATATGATCAGCACCAGGACTGGCAGACAAGGGCATTTCCCTAGTAGGCAAGCGAGCAGGTGCTGCATATCTGTCGAACAAAGCAGATGTTGGAGCATTGATAGCAAATGGACTCCACTAGGATATTCTCTTGTTTTAGAAAAATAATCTACAGGGTAAACAGAAGGATCATGGGGTTTATTGTTTGGTCTTCCATATGGCATATCATTGGCAGATCTTCCATAAGGAAGATTGTTGGTGGGTCTTCCATATGGTATATCGTTGGCAGGTCTTCCATATGGTGTATCGTTGGCGGTCTCCCATATGGTGTACCATATAGTGGATCATTGGCGGTCTTCCATATGGTGGATCATTGGCAGGTCTTCCATATAGTGAATCACTGCAGGCCTTCCATATGGTGGATCAATGGCAAGTTTTCGGTATGGTGAATCATTAGCAGACCTTCCATAAGGGGGATCATTGGCAGGCCTTCCATATGGGGGATTGGCAGGTCTTCCAAATAGTGTGAATTCCCTGCTAGGAAACATACCAGCAGGGGGGCCATCAAAAGGAGTAAAAGCTAGAGGATTATTGGCACCACTTTCGTCTCTGAGGGTCCTAGTTCTAAGCCTTGAAGCAATCTCTGTGAGGGCTTCTCTTGAAACATCTGGAGCGCCAGCAACCTGAAAGCTCGGAACAAATGTAACAGCACAATAACATGTTATATAAGAAACAACAAACACTAAAAGGGCAGATACTGAAACAATATGGACAACTTGATGCAGATACGATCAAATATAAATCACCTGCACAAGCTCCTCGTTAAAAGATAAGTACTTTGGTTTATCAGCCTTCGAATAAACTCGGATTTCAGCCCCAATACGCCTTCTCATTTCAGTAATGACCTTCCCACCTTCCCCAAGAATGCAACCAACTTTTTTTGACGGTACAACAAGCCTTGTAACCAAATGGTGTTTCTCAGAAGGTACGCTTACTTTACTATGGAGCATAATAAGTGCCTCAATTACTGGGGATACTGGATCAGCCGGAATCTGGATTTAAAAAATAGGAGATAAAACTGTGAGGACTCATAATGATGATTGGTACAATAAGGGATGTCAATTGGAACAGCCATCTACATCTTACCTCCTTAGATGAAATGACAATCAATCTTTCTCCAGAAGCATCTTTGTCCAATTCTTGAACCACAATGCGAGCACCAGTCTGCTGCTCTACCTGCCGAACATTTGCCCCACTTTTCCCAATAACAGGGCCAATAAGCTCAGAAGCGCACAGAATTCTAACTGAAAACTCTTCTGCTTCAGAAACAGGATGCGATGGTCCGTTTCTATATGGATCAAGCATGTGCATTGGTGGTGGATGATCAACATGCAGGTTTGGCAACATGGGATTTTCATGTGGTAGCAGTGGTGGGGACTCACGCTTCCTTCGTGTGCTCGCATCTATAATTTCTTCAAGAGGTGGATTTTCTTTACGAGGATGCCGGTGGAGACGAGTAGATATTTCGTAAAGAGCCTTTCTTACAAGAGAAGGTGTGCCAGATATCTGAGATAACATAAGCAATTGAGCATCAATAATATCCATGTAACAAAAATAATAAAGCACACAAAAGGAAGCATTCCGTAACTAACATGTATCTTGGTAAATTAGAATCGAAAAATAAAACTAGGTACCATTGATACAGAATTTCACTGAGACAATTAAACCACGCCAGATCCCAAAATTTCATTTAAGAACAGTGTGCATGAAATCACGAGAAACTTGCATGGTAGGGTTTAGTAGAGTAATGAATGAATATAAATCTAAGTTAAACGAAACCAATAAAGATCAATGCAAGGCATTACAAGCTGGAACGCAACGGAACAATGGATTTTTTGCTACTACAACAAATTTACCTGAACCAATTCATCACTCTTAAGAGCACACTGAGGAAGATTTTCGGATGGTAAGACACGGATGCCTGCGCCAGTATCATGTCGCAATTGTTGTATAATAGATCCACCTTTTCCTAGCAGGCAACCAACTTGATTGCCTGGAACTAAAATCCGAGCAGTAACATCGCCGGCAGTTTCAGGGTTTTCATGAACAACTCCATCGTTGGGATCTTCATCAGCAGCAATCTTATCATGTATCTTCAACAACGCATCTTGGGCAAAACAATGGGGTTTCATGTTTTCTAAGCCATCATTACTAGAAATATTTTGAACAGCTTCATCAGCTTGTTCAGAGTGATTTTGGTAATCAAAGATAATAATTACTCTGTCGTCTGCACCAGGAATAGAATCAGCAACTCTTATCTTTGCTTTTGTCTCCTCTCTAAGGGCCTTAACAATATGACCACCTCTTCCCAAGACACTGCCGATCTTTTTTCCAGGGCACAATATCCTGTAAATGGTTTCTATTGGCTGAGAAGACATAGGTCCATCATCCTGCCTGGAGTTCAGACGTTTCCTCTTTCCATCATCAGAACTAAAATGGGTCCTCCTTTTGGACATACTTGGATTACTACTTCTAGATTGATCATACTCCATCGGTCTGCATAAAGAAAGGTTCATCAACATAAAGAAACTGCAGAGGTGCAACACGGAAATAAAGGGTGTGGGGTACACTAAGAGTCCATTGACTACCCTGTTATGACACATTACAACCATCTGGCTGGTGCTATCTCAAAATTGATAAATCACTCATGTTGCTAGTTTGGCCTACAGAATACTGCTATAGGTTGTATACAAGTGCAACAAAAGGTACATTTTTGAGTCAAATGATTGTTTTCAGGTGGGTTCTCGGAATCATATCTATTGACTTTACTGAATTCAAGTCAGCATGGTCACATGGCAAGCACAATTGCACAAACCTAATGTCATTTAAATTAAACATTACCACCGTAATTTGGTTCCATTATGGCACCCCTTAATTGGCTAAAAAATATAGTGCATTTAACAATGCGAAGGAGTGTCAACAATGTTGAAAGTACTTTTGAGTACAAATCCAGTGCAAGAATCAGTCCAGTGGTTGTCAAAGCCAAAATTTCAAGAAATGCAGATTTCATGCCAGAAAAGGACATGTAATTCCAGCAGAAAAAATGAAAGCGAGCACTGAAGATGATAAGGACGTCCTAGTGGTGATAAATGACTTAATACAAGATTGCTTCGCACGGAAAAAAAAGCACAACAGCATGAAATCTAACCAACATAATCTCATAGAGACCTGAATGGTACAAAATAAGTATGGAAATGCAATTCCGTCAGTTTCTGGACCCGAAGATATCCTAGCTTTACAAGGGTAAAAAGGACTTTAGGGCTTGAATTTATAGTACAGAACGCCAAAGGTAACATGTGGAAGATAAATGTACTGAGTTGAATAAGGTCAATCCAAAACGTGCAAAACACATGCTAGTTGGGACTTGCAGCAGCTCCATGTGAAGTGACATCTACAGTAATTTGGCTTTGCGTCCATAAACATGAAGAGATGATAGCGATAATTACAGCGCAGTAGTGTGCCAAATAAAGCAACATGCTGGATTCACTAGACATAACCAAACGAGCAAACAAGTGTGTCAAATTAAGCCTATTGGATCCCTACTAGAGCGCTTTTCACTTTTTAACGCCCTTACACAAGATTCAAAAAGCATTAGGCATTAATTCCTAGTTCTGCCTCTGCCTAGAGTCTATCTTGCTTACGCACACGCCTAGGTACGCTTAGTAGCACGCGTAGCACAATTAAGCGCTAGGCGTGCCTTTTTAAACCATGCGATTACAATTGAATTGAAAGAAACTCCACTGATACAGGTCACAAAGACACAGAAATCGACACATTAACCTCGCATACCTCAGTCATCCTACCCTCAAATTCTATTTGGCAAAATCAACGGTCTCAGCTACGTTAAGAAAAGGCACCAGATTGACCACAAAATTCCACTTATAAAGTAAGACATCAAACAAAAGAAGCAGTAACTACACAACACAATCTCCATTCTCAGGGAACGACATATTGCAGGCTTGCAGCAGAAACCGTCTAACCTAGTTTCCAGAGCCGGATCTAGATGCTTCGCCGGGCGTGCGAAACTCGTGGATGTAAAATTAGGGTTTAAGTAGTTCACTGGATGACCGAAAGCGCATACCTGAAGAACCAGTGTCGAAGATCGCGGCAGGGGCGGAGACGACCGGGACGAGAAGAGGCTGGCGGCGGAGACGCGCCTGTGGAGGATGGGAGGGGCGGGGCGGCGTGAGGGGCAGTGGGTCGGCGGTGACGCTGTGCTGTGGCACGGCCGCAGCTCTAGCTAGGGCACGGGAGAGAGAGGGAGAGGAGAAGCAGCGGGATGGTGGTGGCGAGGGAAAGTCGCCGTGGGAGGGGATGTTTGACGGGGAGCCAGCGGAGACTTGAGTGTTTTCATCGAGACAACTAGGTCCATCGAAACAAACAAAAAATCATATTTTTAAAAGTTTCCTGATTTGCAAAAACTATGAAGATCACTTTCTACAACCATGTCAAGGAAATTATGCACTTTCAACAATGCGATGAAAAATAATTCAACAATGTTGCAATATTTCATAAAAATATTGTTTATACAAGAGTGAGATATTGATCGCTAAACGACACGGTGAACATTTCACGGGTTACCTCGTTACAATTTCTCGCCGCCTATCAAATGCTGGATTTGCCTTCATCTCAATGAACATATGATCCGACATCCAACACGTGTCTTTGGTTTTACACTACAGTGACACAATCCAGTTACATGATAGTCGGCTTATTGATCCACTCAAGAACCGGCAAATTGCTCTCCGATATCACGAAGCAAATGTGGAGCGTAGTTCAAATTTTGAAAATGGCAATAGGTATTTTTATTATATTAACTAAAATGTATTTATTTCTCTTCATTTCTATCACAATAAGATGGAATTCAACCAGCGTGATAACGGATCAGCTATTAAATCTTGGATGGAATATTGTTTTACCATTTCTCCGTGCAATCTCTTATCAGCAGCTCTTCCCAACTCGTTTCATTATAAGTCTCTAAATAAGATAATACAATAACATGTAAGAATATTTTCAACACAATTGCTTTATCACAAGTATATGAACTGCCACTAAGTATCCTCAAAATGTCAATAGCATTTTGTCCCAACAATTTAGAACGACTATGATGGAGCTGACTATATAAGATTCAACGAAGATGCATCAATGTATTATTAAACTAACTAGCAAAATGCCCGTGCGTTGCAACGGGGATATGCTATAATTGTCATATGAAATTCATTTCTTGTACCAGAAAATCATCCAACGAATGGCAAAAATATAGCTCTAGGTGTCTAACTTGCAAGACTTACAACATGCATAATCTGAATACGTTCATCTCCAACTCAAAATATGTACACTTGCAATTTCTGGAATTTGGACAAGAAAATACAGAGCAAGCATATGTACATGATTTTACACCTCAAATAAAAAGAGATGTTGCTACGGCCGGAGTGAATAACAAACAAATATTGGTTTTAATCGATCGCATATTATGTATACATCAAAGATCTACATCTACTAACTTCCTCTTTTGATTCGACATATGTAGGCTTCACCATTGCAATTGATTCTTTGCATGATGTGTTGTGTCTAAACTCACGATTAGCTCTAATTTGCTCTATTCTAGCCTTTTTTCTACTAACTTCCTCTTCTGATTCGACATATGCAGGGTTGACCATCGCAATTGATTCTTTGCATGGTGTGTTGCGTCTAAACTCACGATTAGCTATAATTTGCTCTATTCTAGCTTTTTTTGTTCTGGCTGCATATCTGCATATTTCTGCTTTTCTCGCATGCATTTTTTTGCCTTTTGTTCAGGCTTTAAATCTGCATATTTCTTCCTCCCCCGCTTTGTTGATAAGCTTCACGACGCCTTTTCAATTTTTCTTGTCTTTCTTCGTTGGTCATCCGTGCATATCTATCTCTATCTTTTTTCCTTCTTTCTTCCTTGACATCTATGATTGGAGATTGGGTCCCAAATTCCTCGTCTGCATCAGTGTTTTCCATACTGCATAAATCTGTCATCAATTAAAAAGATGAACTTGATTAGATCTTACAGCACACGTTTAAGCTTGAGTCCACGAAATACGCACCTATTGAAGCTAGCCCAGTCGATCTAACTGATTCATCTGTACTGTTTGCATTGCGTGGTGGGAGAAAAGGCACGATTTTTAGGAGGTTTTGGAAAAAAATTGGCACGTACTGGCGAGACAGCCGCCGCAGTCATCTCTCAACTTGCCGCGACGGAGACGGCCAATGCGCGGAAGACTCAGACAGTTAATCCAAGCACCCACGCCAGCCCTCTACGTACGTGCATGTAGGCATCGTTAGATGCATACATACTACCCTTTTGCATGGCTAGGTGCCACTCCACGACGGGGAGATATTACCTCTAAAAAAGAGTGGGAGGGAGATCAAGATTAGATGGAATAGAAGAGCTAACCTACACATGCATGATCAATCATGGCCATGAGCGTTGCCAGAGGCTCTGCACCACCGGATCAGAACTTGCCTCGAGCCGTCCTCCGCCGTGTGAGCGTTGCCAGTCCTCCGCCGTGTACGCGATGCAGTTGCCGGCACTGAAGTTAAACTTGATGTGGTTTTGATGGAGGAACTCAGTCTTTTATGCGTCCCCATGGGTTGTATTCCGAGTAGATTTGTGTTTCCTTCAGAGCAGAGTCTCCGTGTGGTAGCAGTTTTTGTATTCCGAGTAGATTTGTGTTTCCTTCAAAGCAGAGTCTCCGTGTGGTAGCAGTTTTCCGTGTAGTAGCAGATTTAGTTTTGGATTGTATCAGACTTGTACTCTGATCTGATTCGACCGTTTGCTGGGTGCCTGTCGATGGGCTATGAGTAAAGAAAGGTTGATGGGTACGTGCGATCTATGATGGGCCACATCACGATGGATCAACAGAGCGATTATGGGCCGTATCGACGTGCGAGCGACGTATGATGCGCGGGCAGATTAGACGACGTACCACGTACCACCGAAACGGACGAAGAAGAAACATTGCTTGTATTATATAGTATAGATATATATGATGCAATTTGTGTTAAATATTCGATGTACATCAGGCGTGTGTGCATGCTCTTAGTCCGCACACACATGGATGCATGCCAACATAAGTGTAAGACCATCTGGTGTTTGCCTCTGCTAGTTTCTCGTGTCTCGTATCAATGACATGGGCTAGGAGCAGTTTGTCCACACACTTTTTTGTCACAGTCATGATTTCAGTGGTCATCTTTATTATTTGGCGATTAATCGTTTATCAAGATGTTGTTTAAAGGTCAGGCATATCTCTCAACGATGATGATCAGACGGTATCCATATGGGGTGCAGGTATCCCCGTGGCAACACAATATAATCCTTTTATTTGTGCACCCTTCCAAAAATCATTTTCCTGCATGTGTGTCTTGTTAAAAAATGTCGAAGTTTGAAATTTGTAATCAGTATAGATGTCGGTAAATACAAGGATGTATGAATAATTAGATTAAAAAGTCACATCAAACTTCTAACGCTTTCATCCCTAACCCAAAACAAATATTGTGTGAACTTTGGTATTTAATCGACCAATCACGCCAAGTCAAGCTCGTCACCTATATTTTTGAAAATCCTACTCCCTCCGTATCAAAATATAAGACTTTCTAGTTATTCCACACACTAGACATGTTTTAGTGCAAGATTCATGTGATCTTGCACTAAAACATGTCTAGATACATGTGTGTGAAATAGCTAGAAAGTCTTATATTTTGATACGGAGGGAGTATAATTGTATGTTGTACTCGTTATTCGCAACCAAAAATGAAGTAAAGTTGGTCTGGTTGTCGGAGAAATAGAGACCAAAGCGTGCAACTAACCTTCCATTTATGGTTGAACGGTTCAAGGGAAAATGCCCAGTGTGCATGGGGTAGGTACACACGCTAAATTTTACCGACACGTATGTGCAAAGGTAAAAAGAGACCAATCAAGAAAACCGGGAGATGCCACTAGTAGAGTTGATAGAATTATTAAAATGTGTTTTGAATTTTGTTTCAGTTATTTTTCATCCGCTATGAATTTTTCATTAAAGTTTGACCGAAAAGTCATCGAAAAAGTCATCTAGGGAAACAAACTAAAATGATGACCAAAAATATATTTTCAAAATTTCGAAACCAGTCTTGTTCACCAAAAATCCGTGTTCAATGTGGCTCGATGTTATTAAATTTGGCGGTGCATTGGCAATATCAGTATTTGGAACATAATAGACAAACCAAAAATATCCTAATTATATAAACCAAATGCCATGGTTTGATGACATGACTACTCAAACGTCGACTTCTCAAACAAAGAGAAAATATAACAGGGTAGCTCATAAACATGTTACATGCATACAGTTAAACACAAACATACACGGACACACGGGCATCGCTCTGAGGTGGTAGTGATAAAAACACAACTTTTGTAAGCGGGCAATATGTCTAAGGCCCTCTTTGTTTTTTTTTTTTTTTTGCGAATGGAAGGTCCTCTTTGATTCACATGATTTTTAAAGTCGGGGATAGAAACGCGCATGATTGCTACGTAACATACGACTCTTACTTGATTTCATAGGCACACAAGTTGGTTTGATTCCTCACAAGAAAAACAAAAGATTCCCACGAGAGGGAGGTCTGAGTGAGGGTTAGTTTTCCTATGAAATGTAGTGCTAGGATTCCTTATTAAAAATAGATGTGATTCAATCTTATAAATCAAACAGCCAACGTGGTAAAAAATCCGCATGAATTCATTCCTCCAAAATTTATCCGAAGTTTCTATAAAAAATCCTTTGAATCTTAGCCCTAAACCACGCGGTGGTTATTTACCGCTAAAAATCCGTCCACTGCTCTGCCGTGCTCTGCTTCCCATCTCTCTCCCTTTTCCTCTCCAGCTCAGTCCATCTCCTCTCTCTCTCTCCCAAATTCTCTCTGTAGTTACAGCACAAAATTAGGCAGGTCTGTAACCGAGGGACCAGATATTACGGGGCGATCCTGGGAGGGAATTTGAATATTTTCTCTGCCGCAGCCGCAGCCGCCGCCGCCGCGTGACAAAAAAAAAAAAGCTGTTGATGACTGCCGCCATCACAGGATGGCCACCAAGCGCGCGTGCAAGCTCCGTATCCTACCTTCTTGCCCGTGAATCATCTATTATCGGTTTAGGAATCTCGAATTGGGGTGCTTTTTAGCCGAATTGCTTGGATTGGTGTAGTTAGGTTTTTTTGTTTTGTTGGGCTCTTGTGCGGCGATCAAATTCGATTTAACGAACATACTTCTGCATATAGGGTTGTTCATGCTTCCACCTCCTTGCTGGTCTTCTTAGTTCTTTTATCGAATTAGTTGTTTCCAAGGAGCTAATTGAAAATGTTCAGAGTAATGTCATTTATTGTGGAATTGTGTTGTTTATCGTCAGACAACCCTTCTCTTGTATGTGGCAGTGTGGGGGTGTGTAAGTTGAAGAGAGACTGAAATTTAGTGCGATAATAGGGCTAGTATTACAAAAATTTGCACTTAGAGCAGTATAGTATTTGCTTGAAGTTGGATTAAATTTGTGAGGTTTGATTTAACTCATTCTCGAAAAAGAAAATTGATAAATATTGGTGGAAGAAATGAAATGCATCGTTAGGAACTTTGATTCCTGTCCTGTCTAATTTACCGTTGCTTTGATAGCTTCTGATTTTGCAGTAAATTCTGACACTTACTATGTGAAAGTTGGGAAGCTCAATACAGAACTTTCAGGTTTCACTTTGTTAAGCTCATGTAGTATTGCATGGATAGTACAATTACTGGAATGAACTTTCTGATACTAACAATATGCTGTTATTACTTGTTTGATGTTGATAATGAAATGCAGAAAATTTTGTATTTATAGCATGAAATCACTAGTATTTGGCTCTGTGTTTTAGTTATTTCTGTACCTAATGGGAATGTGTATTCCAACATAACACTCAAGAAAAGTGAATTCCGAAATAAACATGAAACCTAACTTGTTGGATTATGTTCTGGAACAGTCTATCATGTTTCCTTGACAATATCCAGAGGAGTTTGTTGCGCATGCTTCGGATGTCAATTGTGCCAAGTTTGGGAGGCGGGCATCGAGAATCCTGATCACTGGTGGGGAGGATCAGAAGGTCAATGTTTGGGCTGTAGGGAAACCAAGCGCCATCCTGGTAATGTTATATGGGGAGTTGCATCAATGTGTGTGTAATATCATTTTTGCTTGGTAGCCATTTAGGCAGTCCTGATGTACTTACAAGTGGGTGTCCTGTGCTTTGCAGAGCTTATCAGGTCTTACAAGTCCAGTTGAGTCAGTGAGCTTTGATTCCTCTGAGGTTATGATAGGTGCTGGAGCAGCAAGCGGAACAATAAAAATATGGGATATTGAGGAAGCAAAAGGTGTGAACCAGTCTTGATAGCACTTTGCTATAGCTGAACTGAAAAAGACACACTGTAATTGTATCTTGCAACTATGCCTGCTTTTCTTGTCACAGTTGTTCGAACTTTCACTGGGCACAGATCAAATTGTGCCTCTCTCGATTTCCACCCTTTTGGAGAATTTTTTGCCTCTGGGTCTTCAGATACAAACATGAAAATATGGGATATGCGGAAGAAGAGATGCATTCACACATACCAGGGTCATACACGTAGGATTGAAGCGCTCAGATTCACTCCTGATGGTCGGTGGATTGTTTCTGGTGGGGCTGATAGTTCTGTCAAGGTAAAGTGTTGATCATGTCCACGATAACATATAATCAGCCTACTAAGCAGCACGCCAGAACAAGTTGCTGGATAATATTCTGATTTGCCCAACCTATTAAGCTGTCATATATGCTCACATTTCACATTAGATTTAATGGTACCACATGCTCTCATTAGAAGAAAAAACATCTTATAGATTGTCGTGGGACACTAATTGTTTTTGGAATTATTGGTAGATCTGGGATTTGACAGCTGGAAAGCTCTTGCATGACTTTAGGCTTCATGAAGGTCCAGTTAACTGCTTAGATTTTCACCCTCACGAGTTCTTATTGGCCACAGGTTAGATGGTTGATTCTATACTGTAAAGCATGTACAATAATATAATATATGTTTCCAGATAACATTTTTCCTCCACAATTATGATAGTTTAAATGTATCGAATGTGGATTTGTTTACATTTTTATTCTATAACTTAGGCTTGCTGTTCGTTCCAAAAATGTTTGCAGGTTCAGCTGATAAGACTGTTAAATTTTGGGACCTTGAGACTTTTGAGTTGATTGGCTCTTCTGAACCAGAGGTATAAGATCTCCTAATTGATGATTCACAAAGCTCACTATGTATGCAGTCATCTGGCAAAATTATATGTCTAGAATTAAGACTTTGTGTTAAGCAGTAGGCCCATTCGACCATAAGCTTTGAATGAAGTTTAATTCAAACTAAGTTCAGTCATTCTGAATTTTGTTTACCCTTTGTTAATTCTGCCTTAATAAGACCCTCTGCAAGGAGTCAAGAGAACACATAGATCAGCATTAGTCATTGATTTCATGCATTTATATCTGGACTCGTGAGTTGGTAAAGCTGGCCATGATTCAGATCAGATGTTGTATAGTACCTGAAAATTTGTGTCGGCGAAGGAATGATCATTGAGCTTTCGGAACTTGGATTTCTTGTTGTGTAAAATCCTCTGTTCAGTTCAAGTTTCTTGGGTATGTACATTCAAACACTTCTGTAAACTTCAGTTGGTAAACCTAATGGTACCCACCCACCATTTTTTGTGCTTGAGCTATAAGTAGTTTTAATGAACACTATGTGTCCTTTTAATCCTAGGTATAACTAACTTTTGTCAGTTTCATGCAGAATTTCCGGGAATACTTTGTGCGGGTATGGTCTCTGAAACTATTATGTTATTCACATTATCTATGACTTATGTATATAAGTGGATGATAATGTTTGGTTGAGACAAAGTTATCTATGTGTAAGTGAAATAATCAATTACTTATGGCAAGCTTTCTTAATTTTCAGGCTAATGTAGTTCGTTCTATGACATTCAACAGTGATGGTAAAGCACTTTTTTGTGGATTACATGAAAGCTTAAAGGTAGATGCTTTATTAACCTGTCAATATCGCCATTTAAAACTCCGAGCAATGAGGTAGAAACAAAATAATTGAATGCTATCATTTTGCTTGTAGGTTCTTTCATGGGAACCTGTCATATGTCATGATGCGGTTGATGTTGGCTGGTCGACATTAGCAGATTTAAATGTACATGAGGGAAAACTTCTTGGTTGCTCATACAACCAAAGTTGTGTTGGAATATGGGTTGTGGACTTGATGGTATGATTCTCTATAGCTTACCATGTTTCGTATTTGAGCCTGTTCTGATGTTGTGTTAATCGTAAATATCAGAAAATTGAGCCGTACGCGGATGATAATGCTGAAGCACATTTAAATGAAAGTGTTGATATGCCAATACAAGCTGATACTAGCATATCATCAATGTTGGGAAAGTTGTCTGTTTCCATAGGCCCAGGTACTGTAAGGAATTCTCATTTCATGATAACATTTCTTTTCCTTATCATCACATACTCTCCTTAGCTAGATTCTTCACCCTGATTTTTCGTTTTTTTTGCAACAGCAGCCAATGAGACTTCATCCCATACTTTGCGTAAGCGCCCAATATCTTCTTCAAAAGAAATTCCTGTAGCGGCTTCTCCTGCAGTGACAAAGATATTATCAAAAGCACCTGAAACAAGTGATCTTCGGCTCAGAAGAGCTGACTCTGCACCCCTCCTTCCTCCTAGGTGTAGGTTGAACACAAATTCCACTGATGACCAGAAGAGACTGACAGCTAGAGTTCACTCCAGTATGGATCTCTCTACAAGTTCTAGAATGTTCAGTGATAACTCACAAGCAGCTGTTGCTCCCACATATAGACCAAGGTCGAATATGTCTGCATATAGTAGTAAAGGATCATCTTTCGTGCCTGTTGTTGTCCCAAGGCCTAGATTTAAAGTGGATGCTGGTTCCAATCTCGCTGCAGCTACTGCTACCGACATACCAATTGTTGATCCTAAAAGCTTACTAAAAGGTCATATGGTGGTGGATCATGGCAAAGAACTGTGTCAACGCGTACTTCCGTCAAAGAGTAGTACTTCGGAAAGGAAATACGGAACAGCAACTTCAGGTGATGGGGACATTAATTGTTTTGGACCATTGTGTACCGAGAGTGTTGAGTCTAACAAAGTTGGTGACTGGTATAATGTTTCTGATTTGGAAAAATCAAAATCTGCAGCTGGAAGGAATTCAGAGTTTACGAATGTGAACAGAACAGCAGTGTTAGTAGGAACAGGGCGTCCATGTCGGAGTTATGAGAGGAGCCAGTACGAACCAACCTTAGAAGGCTTGGTAATACATTCCGTCAATTTTTCAAATTATATTATATGGGATTCCTTTGCTCGCTTTCTTGATACCAGACCCATTTTGGACCATATATTGTTCACTTCTGTAGAGGAGGCATTCTTCATTTGCTGGAGAACAGAGCGTGTCGGTTAATGATGAAGACGTTATAGCCGACCTAATGGAAAACCATCAAGAATTCATTCATGGCATGATGCCTCGGCTGACAAAATTAGAGGTATTAAAAGAAATTAACACCAGCTAAAGCATTTATTTCGTGACTCGTGAGGCTCGATAAAGTTATACACATTGAGCAATTGTACTCAGCATATGATATTTGCAGATGGTTTACCGGTGTTGGCAAACTAATGATATCAAGGGCTCTGCCAATGCTATGGGAAGAATGTTGGACCATGCTGTGTGTACTCGCTACTATTCCTTATACTGTAGTTTCATCCTTAAAAATGTCTGATGTCTTGTTCTATTCCTCTTATAGATTACTGCTGATATACTTAGTGTCCTGATGGAGAATAATACTAAGTATATCACACTAGACGTTTGCACTTCTGTTTTACCCCTTGCATGCAACCTTCTTGAAAGCTGTTATGACAGGTAGTCCTCTTTATCTGTGCATTCATAGTATTAGTCTATTAGAACTAATGTTCACCTTCTAACTGTACATTGAATATGATTTACTCAAAGTCATTGCCTTGTGCAGTACTGCAATCTTTAATACGTAATTCTTCTGTTCATAGTTTATAGTGCTAACAGTATGAAAAGTCACTGACGATGTGATGGTAGTACATGGGCTTATGTAAGTTTCCGTTGACGTCTCCTGCCGCAGACATCTGAACATTGCCTTGGGGATGATCCTTAAGCTTATCAAAAGCTTTGGTGCCACAATATCGTCCACTTTGTCAGCTGTTCCACTTTAGACCTCGAAGCCGATCAGCGGTATTTTCTCCTACTTTCCATCTCATTTAGGATGATCCTGCTTCATATACACATGATATAAATGGGTTTGTTTCATCTGTGTACATATTGCTAGGTTGGAACGATGCAACTTATGCTTTGGAGAATTGAAAAAGGTGAATGCCAGTCTCGATTCCCTGACGAGGTACACCCCCTTCCCTCACTTGCGCTTCGAAAACCATTCGTCTCCCAGAATCTGGAGATCTCGATAGCAATCCAAAGAGCAAAAACGACGTATTTATATGCATCATCTTGTAGGCGAGAAGGCAAGGTTGGGCGATCAGCACGGGAGCTGAGCCTCTTTCTTCAGGACATCTTCAGGCTGCCAAGCAGTGTATAGCAGCTTACGATAGTAGCTATAGCAGAAGGGATGTGCAGGAAATACAGACCCAAATGTATAGCATTTTTAGATAGAGATAGGCAACAGACGGAACAGCCAGTTCACCTGGCTTCAGAGCTGCTGCTGCTGCTGCTGCAGTAGCATAGGTCATAGAAAATCAATCCTTCCTAGTTTTCTGTAGACCACTGTGCAACTGTAACAAAGTATGAAGCTGAAAAACTCAGTTATATCCAGCTTGACCTTCAGGCTCTGCATGCTGACAGTTCAGTAACGAAGTGTATGAATCTAAATTTCTACACTCGCTTTATATATATATGTCTCTGAGCATTTGCTTCAAACCGTGTGTATAAGCGTACAGTTTACACATGGTTTGCAGCATGTTCTATTTATTTTTTCCAGAAACTCAAAGAAATTTATTGCTGTTAAGTGCTGAGGAGTGAGGTGACCAGACTGTGTATGGCACGTAACACAAAGCGTGTAAAATTGATGGTATGATCACGGATCACATGACCATACTCTAAATAAATACACTTAAAAATATACTCCCAAGTCTCCAACAGGTCACATGAACGTGACACGGGCTAGAGAAAAAACCACACTGGCACACCCGTGATCAGCAGCCGCAGAGGAACTCATGCAAAACCGAAGGTGGGCTGGGCCGCGGCGTGGGCCTCAGAACTGCTCAGCCGGGAGTGAATCAGACGACCCACGGAAGGCTGCGGGAGGGAACTGGTGCCAGTTTTTAGTCCCACCTCGCTTAGCGAGCAACGTTTCCACCAGTTTATAAGCCGAGCTGTGACAACCCGGTTGTCCCTTCGGGGGCATCCGATAAAATCTCTCCAAAAACTAAGCTCCTAGGGATTTGAGCGATATGAAGCATCCCACGTGTCTCTGCGTCATTCCTCGTCGAAGTCGGTTTGCTTCACCCTCGATCCACCCACCTGCGCACCTCCTCTGGCCGTCCTCGCCCGCTCCGGCTGGTCTCCAGCTGCGCCGCCGCTCGTGGCCGTCCCCTGCCCCTCCATAGATGGGTTCTGCCATCTTTGGGCGTCGCCCCTGGCCGCCCCCAACCCCATATTGAAGGCCTTCCACTCTTCCAACGGTCGCCGGAGCGGCCGCCGGACACCTGCGTTCCCATATTCCTTGCCGTTTCGTGGTCACTATCAGCATCCGGCGCGTCCTGGCGCCAGATCTGGGCGTGGTGGCCGGCAGCCGAACTCCCGAGCAGATGAAGGGGCGGCTCCAGGCGACGGATCGTTGGCCTCGACCCTGCTGATGTCTGCTTTTATCTCTGGATTTCATCGGTTCAATGCATCTATTTGTTCAATCCCCATATCCTCTGGAGTTTAGTTTGCGGCAGCCTGGATCTATTTGGCAGCAGACCCAGATCAGGTTGGAAGGTTCTCCAAGGCTGCCGATTGATTGTATCTCCGTCGGCATCTTTAGAAAAAAGGATGCGCAGCACTGGGCTGCATTAAGTACATGCTTAGACAGGTTAAGATACATTGCATTTTGATTTTCCTTATTGTTCCGACATGGTAAGCCAATTTGCGGTGCACGCATCAAATTGCTTGATGCTGCCAAAGGAGTTAATCTTCATACAATTATTTTGTGCTCAGAACAGAAGTACAGAAGACAGGGGAATGGAGTCCCTGGTAAGCCTTTTATATGCAAGCGTGGGGTAAGACAGGGGGATCCTCTCTCTCCCCTGTTGTTTGTAGAAGGGGCTGATCTGCTTCAAAGTATTGTGAACAAAGCCTACAGAGATGGGATTTTATCAAGCCCTATTCCAATAAGACGGGATTATCCAATAGTACAATACGCTGATGACACACTGGTGGTGCTGCCAGCCTGCAAAAAAGACTTGGAGGTCTTCAAAAATATTTTGCATGTATACTCTGCTTTTACTGGCCTAAAGATAAATTTTCACAAATCTTCAATGATACCCATTAACCTCAGCAGTTCAGAGGTGACAGAGCTTGCAGACTTCTTCGAATGCAAGCTGGGAAGCATGCCTTTCACATATTTGGGACTTCCAATGGGTACTACTAGGCCAACTATCAGAGAACTGTCGCCGCTCACGGATCGTGTTGAAAGGAGATTGACAGCTACTGCCTCCTTCTTATCATATGGAGATAGGCTGGTGTTAGTGAACTCTGTTTTGTCCTCTATGCCTTTACACTTCCTACTGACCTTACATTTGCCATTGGGACTCTTTGAGGTACTTGATAGAGCAAGGCGCCACTGTCTGTGGAGAAAAAAGGACAAGGACAAAGTGCAATCTCTTGCAGCCTGGGATATGGTTTGTAAACCAAAAGAAAAGGGAGGACTGGGAATATTGAACCTTAAGGTCCAAAACGCAGCTCTCCTTATGAAGCACCTACACAAGTTTTACAACAATGATCCTACTCCCTGGGTGCAGCTTATAAAAGATACATATTATCACAATGTGGTACCACATGCTGTGATTTCTTCAGGTTCTTTCTGGTGGAGAGGTGTCATGGCACTCTCGGATGCATACAGGGCCATTACCATGTGTCGAGTAAAGAATGGAATGTCGGTGCTCCTCTGGTCAGATCTCTGGGGCCATGAAAGGTTAGAAAACAATTTTCCTCGTCTATTCTCTTTCGCATTAGACAAGCTACAGTCAGTAAAGGAATTCATGACATTGGATAATAGACTGCAAGCTTTCCATCTTCCTCTCTCGGTTGAAGCATATGAGGAATATAAGCAACTGCAGATTATATTGCAAGAGATTAATCTGGTCGATGAAGAACATGATGTCTGGGTAAGCACACTAGAGAGTTCGGGTATATTCAGGCCAAGAAACGTTTATAGACACCACTTCCACCATTTGGAGAATCATGCACCATCTATATGGATTTGGAGAAGCAAGTGTCAATCAAAACATAAATTTTTTGCCTGGTTGTTGTTGCATGATAGAATCAACACAAGGGACATGCTTGTCCGACGACACTGGAATGTGTCTGACAGTAATGACTGTGAGCTTTGTGTGGGGCATCATTACGAAGACTGGAGACATTTGTTCTTCAACTGTACCTTCAGTACTCGTGTTTGGAATTACCTTCAAATTCCATGGATCCCAGGGAACTCTCCTTCCCAAGTGCTTTCTGCTGCTAAAAGAAGATTCAAGGGACCATGTTTCATTGAAATTGTAATTCTTGCCTGCTGGACCATCTGGAAGCAGCGAAATGGATGGATTTTTAAAAACATCCGACACACCTTCAGAGGATGGAAGGCCTCTTTTGTACATGAAGTTACCCTGATTAAATTCAGGGTAAAGAGCTCGGTTGTTCCCTCTTTGTCTTCATGGCTTGACAATTTACACTAAGTTTTTCTTGTAAATAGCTTGTAATTAGCCGGTAAGTTCCCTTGTACAGTGTTTACTGCTTTTTATTAATAAAGGTGGAAGAGTGAGGCTGTGGGGGCTCCCCTGCAGTAGAAAAGTTTCAAAAAAAAAATATTTTGTGCTCAGGAAGTAGCAGATTCCATTGGTATTTTATCTCGCCTCCGTGCTTTACTGCTTGCTTACCATGGATTCGCAATTTTAGATGCGCTTTTCAGCTCGTGGACTAACAATCTTCAACGCTTTAAGCCATGTCAGCTTCTAAGCCCAAAAGTGTCCATCTGAAGCTACATGATTACTCCATATGTTAGCCAAGCATAATTTTCCAAATCTCTCATGTATTATTTGGCATGTAAAAGTCGCGAAATCTCCCATGAATGATGCATTTTTTGGTTCCGTTCATGCTCCATTTCATGTTGTTGACATTTTTTGTTTTTCTTGATTTGGTTAATTGGTTTTCATCTTTTGGCTTCATGGTCCAGTTCCGCAGCTTATAAATATTCAGCCCAGTTAATTTTTTATTGCTAGCTCAAATAATTTTTTTTGGAGTTTTTTTACATTCACTGTGCAAGTTCTTGATTTGTTGATAATTGTTTTCAGGATTTTGGGCATCATGTAGAGGTTTCTTTCCTTCATGTGTATAGTTAAATAGCGCTTCTACTGGAACTTGGTTTTGTTCAAATTTATGATACATCAGTGCTGGTAACATGCAGAAGCTTACTCTGTTACTAAGAAATATTTTTGCCATCGATGATAGTATCAGTATCAAGCTTTATAAGGTAAGAATCCTAACATGGAACACTATCCCCAGTTCACATTAATTTCAGAAGTTAAGAAGTCTCATATGGAATACAACCCTCAGTTTAGATCCATTCCAGAAGGTGAAGTCTCGAATATGCTTATTTTTAGGGGCTGCCAAAATAATAATTTATTATGCGTGGAGAGTAGTAGCTATAAACCTATGAGATGATATAATGGATGGTGCCTAAACTCATTTTATATGGCATTTGAAATTCATTAAAAAAAAAACTTGTGTGTAGCTATATGCATATCGCTCTTACTCAGCAACAACTATTGTGAATACCTTTCATGGCTCTAGAGGTTGTTGTTTTTCAAATTTACACAAGTACTATTCATGATGTTGATTAGCTATACGTTACAAGTATGATACCCCTTTTATTTTGAGCCAGAATAGTTGCTTACTTGATGGTTCCTGGGATATGAGATTTTTTTTGTACCTGCGTGTGCACCCTCGGGAAAAATCATGCATCTCTGGAAGACTCCAGTCCGTTAAGAAAACTCAGCTTCTCAAGCTAGAACCTGTGAAACAAGATGTTCCACAAATGGTGATATGTAAAGCTATACCCAGCTGCATGTGAAGTTGTGAACTCACTAATTAATACGGTTTTGTATCTCCTATATATATGTTTAATTACTTGCTCAGCTATATTTCCTTGCCCGCTTTCCATGTATATTGTCGCTTTGAAAAACTTTGTCTTTGTACAAGTTCTAATTCCACTGAATTTTCTGATCAAAACCTGAAGTTGGATAAGACCCTTATGTAGGTGCTATGTGCATTTATATACATTGGTTCCGGTTCCACATTGCCTATCTAGATTCTGCTTTATTTTAAACACTGAATTCTTGCTGTGTACTTTGGGTTGGCGGATGTCACATTTCTAACGGCAAAACTGTTTGCTTCACATTATTTAATTCAAGTGCATTTGCATATTGATGACTGTTTGATTTCTTATGTGAACATAAAGCAAGGATGTTATAGTTTTATCTTGCTGGAAAATGGTCTCGCTGTTGCTTGGGGAGTGTAGCACCATTTTAGTGAGGTGTTTTCAAAATCACATGCTTGCTTTGGACTCAATTGGTAGTTATATCATAAGAGCAAGTGATATAAATAGCGCCGAGTTCATATCTGCCAATATTATCGTTGTCATTCTGAATACACACCCGAAAAGGTCTATTCATATGTTTTGGGTGTTCTCTGTTTGGAAAAGGGTATACCACCATAATTATTTAGAGGAGCCAAACTACCACTAATTACATCAGTATTATTATAGCGACCACATGTGTTTTTCCTTCTGTTGGGAGCTATGGTTGTAGACACACATTGAATTATCATGCTCTAGAGGTTAGTTTACTGAGATATACAGTCATTCGATTAACATATATTCCCACAGTACTAGTAATTTTCCCTAGCATTTTATTCCTGCTTCTGTTCTTTTGGTATCATCAGCTCCCTCACTGAGTCTCTCATATTGTATTGGTTTGCCCTTACTGAAGAGCCCATTAACTTTTGAAGTGAGGTTATAACAGAGATTTTCCTCTATGTTGAGTTACCATCATAGACACTGCCGCATCTTCTGGATAGGTAGATGAGCCTCTCCTTTTACATTTTCTTTTCATTCAGAGAGCTGATTTTCCGATTGATGATTGTTACTTCAAAGTTAATTTTGAAAATCTGATTGGTGATTCTTCCATATTCCACAATGTGATTGGTTGAGGCAATTGGTAGAAAGCTTATTTCCTTCACCAGTCTAGGAGATGATAGTTCTTAATAGCAGAAATTGAGGATGGATGCATTATTTTTGTTACATGGATTTAGTATTTCAGTGTCCTGGCTGATCGTTGTTGGTGACACACATACACACATTGAATTTGAATGTGTTTCAAGATGCCACTAGCTGCACTGCATGATGAGCCAGCTAGATAATCTATCGATGTGGCTTGTTGAATTTTAATGCTGGCGACCTCCAGGCCAGAATCCTGTCATAGCAACTCAAGTCCAAGGAAAATTATACTAGACCTATGCAGAGAAAGAAGAACATTGCACTCCTTCCGTAATGTAGTGTGAGGCGTCATTATTTCCAATATGTACGCCAATAGTTAGTTCGAGAGCGTGTGGATTGTCAGATTAAGAGGTCACTGATGGTGTGTGAGAGACAGAGTATGCATTTTCTGCAATATTAAGAGGTCACTGATCATGTCTGATGTTAGTTGCATTTTCTGCAATATTCTTTCATCAGCGTTGATGTTTTTAACTATTAATTCAAGTGCATTTGCAGATTAATGACTGTTTGATTTCTTATGTGAACATAAAGCAAGGATGTTATTCTGTTATTTGTCTGGAAAATGGTCTCGCGGTTGCTTGGGGAGCGAGATTGAGATACATTTCTAATATATTAACGTATGGTGTTGCATCCAGTTTACCAAGGTGTTTTCGAAATCACATGCTTGCTTTGGACTCAATTGGTAGTTCTATCATAAGAGCAAGTGATATAAATAGCGCCCAGTTCATATCTATTGCCAATATTTAAGACGCAAAGAGTGCGAACAATGTGTCACAGCAGAACGCGAGATGTATCATCATATAGAGCTTTAACGGGCGCAGCAAAGCGCGCCAACCCCTTCTAGTTGGAACGATACAGAGAAGATTAGCATGGCCCCTGCGCAAGGATGACACGCACAAATCGAGAAATGGTCCAAATTTTTTCGAGATTTTGCCCACCGGTCCTTTTTCTCTTTCAGGCATGCCCCTGGGATTTTCGTTTTGACCCTTGAGGTTCATATATGCCTCTCGGATAGGCCCTTAATTTTGCGCTTTGCTACTTTTTGCTTCTGCGGCACCGTGCTTTTGTTTTGCCCGTTTAAGTTTACGTATTTTCTTGCGATTGCAGACTTTTATTAATTTTAAACTGACGAACAAAAACTCAAAATGATAATTCAATTACTCAAAAGAGGCGTAGAGTTTGACACTTTGTCACAGTAGGTCCTTCAAGCAAAAGAGCTCCGAGCTTTGTTGCTTTACGGAATGACAATTTTGCGTTATCCCTTTGGTCTGATTCAGTTTTATGTGCACTTATCAGATAGTACCAGTTTAGCATTTGTTCTATGTTTAGATTTGTGCCACCATCATTTGTAAGTCGTAATAGAATAGGCTGCAATCAAAACATGTCACAGATTGCATGAGAACTTGATTGGAATTGCATCGTTTGTACAACAACACAGGCTGCCATGGAGTCCTCATCAGTTACACGCCGAAATGGCAAAAAAATAGAATTTCTTAATGAAGTACAGCGCATTTTTGGCAGCAGCAATAAATTACCGCACAAAAAACATCAAGTTCTGTTGAAAGATTGCTGTCCAGCTGACGGGGGTTGTGCAGGGGAGGTGGGGGAAGTGACATCTGCATTTGCATCACCATAGGTATCTGTTCTTGAACACCCCCGCCACGGTCAGCTTGACCCTGCATGCCAGCTTGACCTTGCATACCTGGATTCATCCAGCCGTCAGGCATCATCCCAAAACCAGCTTGCATGAAGGCCATGCCGCCAACTCCCTGAGATGGATTGCCCATCAAACCCATGCCCCATGGTCGCTGGAGCCCCTCGGCCCCTGACACCGAGCCTTGATCCAATCCACCATCTGGTACTTGCATCTGGAAAGGAGCACTGATATACTGCGGATTTCCGTCTTGTTGGACAGGATAACTGAATGATGCGTTCGGCATTAAAGGCTGATTCATATTCATGTGCATCATGAAGTTATGCTGCTGAGGATGCATTGGAGAGAACATGAAAGGTGAACTAGGCATCACTTGCTGCTTGTCTTGAGAACCATGGTCAGATTCTTGGCGAAGTGGAGTCGCCCCAGGTGTACTGTCATGAGCCCAGCCGTAGGGCCGGTCAAATCCTTGAGGTGGGTTATTTTCAGACTGATTATCCCCTGGTGGATAAGAGTGGCGACCATGGAATGATGGCGGTTTGCTTAGCATAGGGGGTCTTAGTGGGGTGTGCTCCCTGGACTGGTGGTAACGAGATCGTTCTTCGCGGTCTTGCATGTGAGAACTTGAAGTGGGTGAGACACCAGGCCTTGGAGGAGCACGTGCAGTAGACACTTCAGGCATTTGAGATTGTCTTTGAGTATCTCCTCCAGAAGCACGGGAGTTGTTAGGAGCATCTGGTTCATTGCGTTCTTCCTTCTCTGGGTTAGTTTGGAGGAGGTTGGCATGAGCTTCGGGTACATGAGACTCGAATTCTGCTTTCTTAAGGAAAGACTTGAGGCACATAGGTGCAGCGCAGATAAAAATCCCTTCCATCATTTTCACAGTCTGGATCTTCTGAATGCGCTCATCACAACTGCAGAAATAAGTCAACAAAAGATTAGAAATGTCTAAGCCCAAACTAGTCTAACAAGCTAATCATATATTTGCTGGTTAAGTATTTTACTTCCTAACGGAAATTGTACAATGTACATCACTGCATAACCATTGTTCACATCAATCGATGCTAATAATTAGCAAACCTGGTAATATAAACAACAATATACTACTCCCTCCGTTCTACAATGTAAGCCTTTTTAGCTAGCTAGTTTAGCTTGCTAACAAGGCTAATATTTTGGAACAGAGGTAGTAAGATAGAAGAAAAAACTTGATAACACAAGCAAACTGGGCACAAGTTACCAATAGTGCCACTGCCACTACCACAGATAGAAATATATGCATGCTAATATGTGATCTACTTAGCTGAAGCTCCTTAAAGCTCAATCAGTTGATGTTTAAATTTTACATCACAAGCTAAATTTTATTTTAACAGGTATCATGCTGTGCAGATAAAGCACAGAGTTATGAAAGTAGTCCTACCATGAATTACTTAGCAAGTCAAGTCGATAAAGAAGCTGAGAATGGGATATAATCATGTCAGGAAAAGTTCAGGAGAAGGCTTACAGGTAGCAGCTGGAATCACTTCTTGCACAGGCTAAACAGAAAGCATGTTCGCAAGGAACCTGAACAAAGTAAAAGAAAGTCATCGATCATAGGATCAAGCTATAAATGTTAGCAGAACTAAATGAATAAAGCACATATAGTCCGGGCTGGTAACTCAGGCAACAGGTAAAACTGTATATCTCTACTATATAATACGAGTAGTGTTTCTTCCTCCAAAAATTCCGTCCGTTTGGTACGTCGCGAGTTTCTGCAGTCCCGATTGGTAACAGTAGCGAGAAAAGGATTCCCGATCGGTAAGTACACGCACGACACGGAAAAAAAGCTACGATTAAAAGGAATCCCGATCGGTAACAATAGCAATCAAAAGGATGCCAAAAAAAATCCATGCAAAAAAAAGGACTCAAAAAAAAATACTCCCGATCGGTACGTACACGCACGACACGCGAAAAAGCTAGCGATCAAAATACATCATATAGGCATCGATCTGTCCTTTGGTACGTGCCTACGTGAGTTAGTATGCATCGGTCTGCCCTTTGGTAGCTCTTCTATAGTGCAAAAAAAAAAATCTCTAAAATCTTCTAAGCACTAGCGACATCAGCGAGGTAAAACATGCAACAGACAGATTTGGTGAATCAATGCCGACACTGCACCAGAAGGGCAATTATGAGAAGTGATCAGCCGACATTCTGTGGTATAGTACATGTTAACTTGAAGATGCAAAATTGCCTCTCACCACTTAAAATCTTGAAGCAGTGAATTGTATGAGTTGCGGATACAAGGGAGTAAGGAATTAAGGTCCCTATGATTAGCACATTAAGTATCTTTAGAACCTCTTATTGCTTTCTTTCTCTATAAACAGGTGTGTTGGCATTGTAAATTTAAGATTTCAGGAGGCGACAGAGCTTAGCTTGTTCTTTTTATCTTTATGTTTTTTTAGTCTAAGTCACGAGTTCAATTTGCTCACCCTTCTGAAAACCGGAAAAGAAATACATCTTTAGTGACATTTCATCATACTGATTTAATTAAATGTAATGTTCAATCTTTGAGCACTGTAGCAAAGACACTCCACAAAAAAAACTCAGCAGTTTCTTTCTGAAGTATGTAGAGTTTCATTTTATTTGGACCAAGTGACTCGGCAATAAACTTATTGGAAATTGCAAAGAAATGTTTTGACATAATTCAATTAATATCTCATTTTTATAGGCCGGTTGCAGCGCACTCAGAAAATGTAATGAATATATTTTAACGTAATTCAGTTGATATCTCCAACAATTTTATATAGGCCCGTTGCAACGCACGGGCATTTTGCTAGTATATAGTTATATACGCTAGTTTATGGGACTAAATATGCAGTACTGAAAACATCATGACGAGACTGCATGATTGTTAATGTCTTGCACACGACTGGTGGCTTCAAATGATTGTGCATTAGCTCATAATAAAACTAGACATGCTTGATAGCCGAAATACTTTCAAGTTTCAACTTGAGAAACCAGAGCACCATCAACAAGGATGAGGAGGACACACTGCAGCCTTGAATCTCAGACCTTTAATAATCCAATATATTCACCTAGTGTTTTATTTTGGATGTGAGAGAATTTAAAACTATGTGTGCCTTTTGATCCTCTTAGTTTGCTTTATCATGCAACTATGCAAGAACTATGTTTGTAGGTGTTTTGTGAACTTTGTATGTAATTCCTATGTCTTTTGTCATTGTTTGACATTTGCGGCTGCCTAGATTCACACACTGATGGTTGATTTCATATTGTAGTTTTGTCACCTTCAAGTACAAGATCGTACAGGGATTCAAGGTAACACTCATGTCTACTCTTCTACAAATTTAACTTGTTCAAATAGCATATTTAGTACACTGCATTACTAGGAACCTGGGATTCACCTAACAAATTAATAGTCGACAGATTAAATCAGTTAAGTGGCCACTGGGGTCCGTACGAGGCGGCCGTAGATGGCGACAGGGAACTCGCAGATTACTATTAACTCGGGCAACAGGAAACTGGCCAATTAATAGTCGACTGGTTAAATCAGTTAAGTGGGCGATTACTCTCTACTCCCTAGCTAAACGAGCAGTCAATTACTGATTAATTATTTCCTTACCACTGGTTTCACATGATTGTTCATTAGCTCATACTAAAACTAGATAGGCTTGATAGCCGGAACACTTTCAGGGTAAGGAATCAGAGCACCATCAATCCAGAAACTGTGAATAACAAAGGTATTTAGGAACATCTTATGCTGGAAAACCGGCAATAGAGTATTTTATAGTATTTGGTATTAACTCCAACACACAGCATCAAGTAACTATCCATTCTATGTGCAATCCCCTACAAACTAGTACTCCCTCCGTTCCGAATTATAAGATGTTTTGGAACGTCTTGTAATTCGGAAAGGAGGGAGTAACCTCCAATACTGTAGCAGAACAAAAATATTATTACTGCTTCCATTCAATACAGCTTTAAACTGGACAGTTCGCTTCCCTATCTGACATGTAGACAAAACAAGCTAAGCAAACAACGTACAATGAACAGAAGGAGGTAATAACAATTTTAGTTACAAATGTCCCCAGAAATGTAACCTATCACTAGCCATTCCCACAGCAACTCTCACTAGCCATTCTCGTAACAAGTATTCTGTATTTCTGTTCACATGATCCACGTAGTTCTATTTAGCAGGCTGTCAGCAGCAGCAGCCTAAAATCCTTAAGTGAAGAAGTGAAGACATAGGCAGGGGAAGATGCTAGGGTTTAGGGGTCCGTACGAGGCGGCCGTAGATGGCGACAGGGAACTCGCAGCGGGAGCAGATGTGGACGCGCTCGCCGAGGGGCCGGCGGGAGCGGCGGCCGATTGCACGGGTCGCAGCGAGGGCGGAGTTCGTGACGGCGCCGAGGCTCTTCGCCACGGCGAGGTCCGCGATGATCAGGTGGTCGGGGCACGCAACCGTCACCGATTCCGGGGCGCCTCCCGCCGCCGCAGCCGAGGACTTTGCCGGGGCGCCGCCGGAAGCCCCGGCCGCCGCGCCGGAGGCGGCGGCAACGGAGTCCGACGAGCCGATCTTGCTCAGGCGGATCTGGAGCATCGCTAGGGTTTCTCTATTTTTTGTCGGAGTTCTTTCCCTGGGTTTATTTGCTGCTTTGGCGGTGCAGTTTGGTGTTTTGGGCCGGGAAGTGGCTTCAGCGCCTCTTTGATCGTAAGATCCAAAAAAGCTGGGAAAAAAAAAAGAATAAGGGCCTTTTTTTGATTCGAAGGATTTTCATAGGAATTCAAATTCCTTCATAATTTTTCCTACTGTGGTTGTTTGATTCCTAGAATTGAATCATATAAGAAATTTTCCTAAGCAATCCTCTGTACTACAACTACAACTAATAGGAAATCCAACATCCACTCAAGCCTCTTTATAAAAATCATTTGTTTTTCCTATGTTGCAATCAAACAAATTGGGTACCTATAAATCCTATAGAATTGGAATATGCAACATTGCATTCATGCGTATTTCCTATTCCTATGTTTTTTCCTATCATGCGGATTAAAAAGATCCTAAGATAGATCGGCAGTCCCCAAACTTGTTGGTTAAGCTGGAAAATCTAGACCTTCAAGAAACAAGAGCTGGAAATCACCAAAGGAAGGCCAAATTCACATAACTACAAAAATCACAAGAAAAGCACAAAATTCTGATGGACAAAAGAGGGAAGGAGCTAGAACATGGGCCCTAGCATGGCAGAGCAGCACATAACCCTCTGGCTCATGTGGTGGCAACATGTTGATGATGAACCGATGATGTTCATTGTGAGTTAGTTAGGGATTTAAAACCTTACTTATGGCCTATATATTTTGATTATGCGGTACATAGCAACTCTCGTTTGATGGTGAACTTGGTCATGGTAGGATGACACCGGCTTTTGATGTGCTCGTAGGTTGACACCATAGTGGTAGGATGAACTTGTGATCCTGGCCATACATGTTGCTCTTTAGTTCATTATCTGGTGTGAATATGTGATGCTTGTTGTGATGTTCATTGATGCTTATTACGATGATTTTCTTATCTTCTTTGTGTTGTGAGATGAACTAGTATGTGGTGTATAGAGGGAGACGTACAACAGTGTATAGTAAGTGCCGGAGTTGCCAGAACCAAGTGAACCGTTCCCCAACAACAGTTACAAAGATTTTGAAACTTTGGAGCAAAAGAAGAACTACTCCAATTTACTAGATTTCGAGAATACCAATGAGGTAGATTCTGAGAATACCAATGAGGTGGCACCCGAAGTATCTCATCAGTTCCAACCAAATAGTATCGAAGACTTCATAATTATCGTCTGATTGTGGTGATTGTGAAACTCCGGTTTTCCCATGATTAGACGTAATTTAAGGACTGATAAGCTCGCCACATTTGACTAAGGTGAGACACGGTAAGCACAATGTGTCTCACACGGGCTACCAAATATGGGGCATTTGTTTCAGTCGAGCCTAAAAGTAAGAAAGCCTACCAAATAAAGTGAGAGGTAGTAGCTCAACTCATACAGGTAAATCCTATACATTTAACCAAAGAAATGACACGACATGACTGAGAGCCTGTTTTTCCCAGCCATGCTCCACGGAGACTAGTTAGCCTACCAAACACACGCCCATAGAAAAGAGGTGAGAATAAGTATCGGTGCACACAGTACAAGGTGCAATCAAATTTTAAAGCCCATATCAAACGTAGTGCACATCATGTTTCAAATTTCGTTTCCACTTGCACGGGCTCTATGGAGAGCCATGTTCTATTTATTTTCTTGAAACGGGGTACGCCACGACCTCGACATCATTAGATACACACAGCCTTATTTATTGCAATATTCGAAACGATCAAAGTTTACAATTCATATATCACATAAAGTCGAATCATGAATAAGCCAGCGAAACAAAATAAGCAAACATCTATCCATTCTGAAGCCATGTTCTAATGAGACCGGAAAGGCCCCAGGTAGCCAAACAATTTTCGTCTGCAGTATGCTTCGTTGTTGTTCACTTTGCCTCTAATCACGACACCTTGGATTCTTTTCTCCCGAGTTAAATCTCGTACGTGATGGATGCGGTATCCTGTACAGTAGTACTCTCCACAAGGATATCATAGATTTTCTGCATCTTCTCCGTTACACCGGGACTGCATTATTTCAGTCAGCTTCTTGCAAACAGCGTTGCGCCATGGCTGGCTGCAGAAACTGGGTAGGGAAAACATGCGTTGTTGTACTGCACCAAGTTATTGCTGCTGTTCAGTTGCATTAACTTGCACCACATCCACATGTGATCCATCCACACCAAGCATCTGATCGATCAGCTCATGATGCATCCATGCATGCTGCCACCTCAACTACCTACACTTGCATTCATCATCTTGCCCTGTTCCCAGTTTACACAAAACCTCAAACACCTCTTGGATGCTTCTGTTGTTGCTATGATATGTCACTTGTAAGTTGTTAAGTTCAGCTTGATGATGGATCAAGATGGAATAGCTAACAGTTCTCTCTTTAATGGGGCATAATTGCCTTATGTCCTTGCTTGGACTGTTCTGTTATTGTCAAGTATACAGAACATTTTCCTCGAAAAAAAAAAGTATACAGAACAGTGCTAGTGTTCTGCCCTGGCAAGATCGTCCTTGGGATATCTTCGATCAGTACCTATCTGTCATATAAATTGTTGCAATTTGCAGCACTGTTTGATTGACAACCTTACTGCTTGCTACAGGCTACAAGATGCCATCTTAATGACGAAATTCTACATCATCAGATTGATAGATCACAGAAGGGTCACCGATTGTGAGTCATATATCCTGGCAAACGGTGGCTTGTATAACTTTTGGCCCCTTCTCGTCGTGCTTGCGCCGATGTAAAATGGCATGCACTGAGATGCATGTTGAGTGAGAAACTCTGAATCCTGATCCTATGAACAAATGCCAGTTAGGATATTGGTGAACATAGGAGCGTAGAAACTTGCATTCAGCTGCTGACATACACCTCGGTAGTCGGTACATCAAAATAGTACAACAAGAGAGCTTAAGCGGTGCTAAGTACCGTTATAATACATACACACACATTCAGTCATATCAGACTTTTCTTCTACAAGGTCAGTTATTTTTTACCCTTAACTTTCTGTCCAATTCTCGGGCCTCATGCCATTCATGGATGATCAGCCGGCAGTTCGGCCGCGTCGACGACGTAGCTGCGCAGCGACGGCGTCCGGACCACCGCCAGCTCCGCCTCTCTGCGCTTGTGCTGCACCCTCCTCCTGGCGATGTATCCGCGCACCCACGGCGTCACGTCCTCGCTGACCTTGATCATGGCGAAGAAGAGCAGGCGGTAGATGAAGATCATGCTGAAGAGCACGGACAGGTCCAGCCACTTTGATCGGCTCACGTCGATCTGGAACACGTTCTTCAGGATGTACTCCCCCGGGATCTTGATCAGCTCGTCGTCCTGGTTGTCGAACACCAGCCCCATCAGGTCGTTCTGGTACTGCCCCTGCAATACCAACATCAAGAAAGCTGAAGCATTTGGTGTGGATTTTGAGCTCAGTGGTTGGTAGCTTCTGAAAGAAATTTTTTACCTGCAGTGCCCAGTAGTGGAAGCTGATGTAGGACATGGGGTACCTCCAGAACGGCTTTGGGATGTCATGTGGGAGCCTGAAGTACCCTGATACCAGCATGAAGATTCCCTGAAATATTTCCAAGTTCCAACAACTGTTACTTGATGCCCATGGCATGTCTGAAAACAGTATCAGCTGACAGGCATCATCGACGTTACCTGTATCCCTGCGCCGATGATGATGCCCATGAGGAAGTTGGGGATGATGCTGGCGATGGCCATCATGAGGCTCTCGACGACAGTGACGCTGGCGTAGAGGCACAGCACGAAGAAGAGGTAGTGCGTGAAGCCCGGGTGGAGGCGTACCATGAAGTAGCATAAAGTCCCCGACAGGAAGGTGATGAGGATCAGGAACGGCATCGCCGACAGCGTGTTGCTGACCACGAACGCCAGCACGCCGTAGTGCCCGTTCATCCTCTCCCTCTGGAACACCTGAAGAAACCACCACAAGAAAATTGTTCAGCTAAAGAAAAACTTGTTTTATGTGTCTGAACAACTTCTTTACAAGGGATAGTTCCGGTTGAAACCTTCATGTCTTCCACGAAAGACGGGAACCCTCCGATTGACATGAACGTGACGAAGCCGAAGATGAACGATGCGCACGCGCCCCGTGCCTGAGTTCATGTTCATGTTTTTTGTCAATTACCAAACTTGTCACATCATGCAGTATTTTCAGTTCAGGATATATAGCTAGCTAGATGACAGTGTCAACTGTCAAATGAAGAAATACTTACCAGGATGGAGCTGTATTTGGTGCCGACGTTGAGGTAGATACTCCCAATACAGATTGTGACAACAATGTAGATGACAAGCCTCAGCCAGTAGTACCCAAAGTCCCTCGACATGTTGACGAACGACCGCTTCGTGAGCGTGAAGGTCTGCATCCCAAAGCTTGCTTGGCTCCCCCCTGCATCCAGGACCGTTCCTTTCTGCAATGAAAAAACCATATGAATGATGAATCTTCAAACTGTGATGGCCTCATTGGTCAGCTGAATGGATACTATCGAGTACTTACAACCCGTGCCATCTCATCGACTTTCTGCCGCGCCACGAAGTAGTACTGTGAGCGCTGGTAATAGCTGAATAACCTTCTGATTGCTTCGGAAGTTGTGGTTCGCTCGAGGGGATCGTCAGGCCTCTCAAACTATGTATGCAAAAGGAAGCAAGATTCAGTCAAGACTCCACACATAAACGTAATAATTAACTGTTTGTAAGTACCAGGGATCTGGCAGAACTCTGAAACTTACTCTCATCTTCATTGATCCTTTCAGAGTGGCCTTCACTTTGTCGAAGTCTGCGTTTATGCACCGGAGGAAATGATCTGATGGATTCCGCAGTGGTGGGCATGGGTAGCCAGCTTGGGCAAAGAACTGCAAAATGCACATGACAGGATATGGTTCAGCTTCAGAGATTCCATTGGCATTTGCAGGAACATTTATTTAAACAAAGATAGACACAAATACTACCTCACAAGCCTCACATGCCTGACCAAAGTACACTGTTTTGCCCCCTGAGAGTAGAAACAATCGATCAAAAAGCTCGAAGACCTCACTGCTCGGCTGATGGATCGACGCGATCACGGTTCGTCCGTCCCTCGCCAGACCACGTAAGGTCTGCGTCACGAAGAACGCTGAAGCGCTGCAAAATATCATGGCACATCAGTAACTCGATACGTTGTAGTAGTAGGTACTGAAACTCTTAGTGTCACATGGCAATAGACTCGGTCAAACTCTGCTGAAAGTTGTGTCATGACTTGAAAGTTGAAACTACATGCTGAACAAAATAGAGTACAAGTTGTACACATATGATATTCAGATTTCCATTATATTACTCCCATAATCTAGTAATACAAGAAATATAAATACAGGCAACTGAACTACAAAGTATGACTGAACGGAAGACACATACCTGTCAAGACCACTGGTGGGCTCATCCAGGAACAACAGCCTAGGCCTCATGAGTATCTCCAGGGCAATGCTGACCCTCCTCTTCTCACCACCACTGACTCCCCTCAGGTGCCAATTGCCAATGACCGTGTCGGCACAGTCCTGGAGCCCCATCTCGACGATTGTGCCCTCGACCAGGGCACGCTTCTCTTCCATGGGCATGTTGTCAGGGAGGCGAAGGCGTGCCGAGTATGAGATTGTCTCCCTCACCGTCAGTGTGCCGATCAAGTTGTCATCTTGCGTCACATAGGCCTGGAATTGCAAAATTGTGATTTTCACTTTCATATGAAGATGAACTAGTGAGTGGTACAGTCAGAAGCTAAAGATGCTAAACTGTACATCAGATGGCCAGTCCCAACTTCCAACAGCAGCCAATGAAGCTCAACTCACCAAAACATCAGCAACAACCTACTCGATTTTTTAAGTGTGCAAATAATTGATTTCAGACAACACAACACACTTTTATTTAACAAACACAAGAGATTTAATCACATAAAAATAAACTCGGTTTTGAAGGTATTAATTATGAAGGTTTTTATGAGCAGACTCCTGAGAAAAAGACTTCCAATTCCACTTTCAGGCCAAAAATAAAGTTACCGGCGTTGCCAACCAATGTGTGTCCAATCCATCACCAAACAGCTTACCCATAAGAGCATGGCAGATCTAAAAACAGGCAGAAAGTAAATTCAGGCAGATCTCGCAATCTTCATAAGAAACTGCTAATCTATCTCTGGGTACAAGTATGATTCAGGTGATAAACCTCCAACACTACTAGATGCAGCTAAGCCAAGCTAGCAGAGGCCAAAACCAAGCAAGGTACCAAAGCCTTACACGTGGCACATGACCCCTTTCTTTTTCTCCTTTGTGATTACTACATTGCTGGTATCAGGATTCAGGTGACGCAGGGATCTAATCACAATTCAACATGACCAGTCGGGAGAAACACAAAAAAGGAGATGGAGCAAGAAGGAAAATAAAACACAGCAGTGTACGCAGAATAGACATTTCTTACAAAAGGACTCACAATATTCATGGGATTAAAACATGTTTAATTACAAAGATTCTTGTTGGGAGGTACACATATAGTACAGAAGTAATTGTTAGTTTGTGACAGAAAAAAGACATATGGTGCGTATGTTATTGTGAAATTTTATTTAAATTTGCAATGTTAATGGAGATAATTGCAGCTAGTTGTACAAACTTAAAGAAGTTGACAGGGGCCGTCCGGCGAAGGTACGTACCGCGGCGCCGAATGAGAGGTTGGCCTTGCGGCCGTTAAGGAGGACGGTCCCGGAGAGGAAGGCGTTGGCGGCGAGGCGTCCGGCGAGGGCGTCGAGCAGCGTGGACTTGCCGGAGCCGGAGGGGCCCATGAGCGCGGTGATGGTGCCCGGCTCGGCGTACCCCGTGAGCCCCTCGAGCACTGTCTGCGTCTCGCCGCTGCCGAGCGCCACGGTGACCGTGAGGTCCCGCCACGCGAGCCGCGCCGACACGTCCCCGAGGAACTCCACCGCCGCCTTCTCCCGCCACAGGGTCTCGCTCAGCGGGCTCAGCGCCGGCGACGCCGCCACGGCCACGGCCAGTCCCGCGGCCTTCCCCACGTCCTCCAGCTCCGCCTTCACCTGCCCCACCGCCGCCGCGTCCTTGGCCATCCCCACCGCCCCTCCCTTCTTCATCCCCGCAGGCCGAGCAGGTCGGGATATTTTGGTGGTTCTTTGGCAACAACAAGAAGTAGACAGACGGACGGACGCACGGCTGGTTCTCCTCGCCGCAGCGACGTACGCGAGCACGTTTCAGGGAGGAAGCTAGCTAGCCGTACAAGCTATGCCGCGTGGGAGAAGAATGGCGTTTCTTGGGCGGCGTGTCCAAGTAGTCTGCTCTCTCTCACTCTCGCTTCTGGGTCTCTGTGTGCGCGCGTCTGGGGTGGCGAGCGAGGAGTGAAATGAAGAGGGGGTGGATGCGAGGGAGTTAATGGAGGCGCAGGAGCTAGAGAGAGAAAGGGATACGGGGGAGGAGAGGGGCAAGAGTTATGAGGAGGAGGAGGGATGATCAGGGGTTTGACCTGGGGTCAAGCCAGGGGCGGGCAGCGTTTGCATGCAGCAGCCATGCACGCGGTGCAGATGAAGGCATGAGGCGGTGGATGCCTGTTTGGTGTGAGCTTGGCACGGAGAGGAGGCACACCACGCAATGCATGCAACCGCCGGTCGAGTCATGTTTATACTTTCTTTGACCAGCTCGCAATTTTACTTATATTCCAATAGGTAACACAGAATTTGTTGACAATCAATATCATGATGTATTTACAGCAGTGAATAAATGGTAAAGTTACATGAGCTGTCTCCAGCGATTACAATATAACGTCTAAACGAAACGAGCGGATCTTCGCGATTTTCGAACTTTTTTTCTTTCATGACATAATCTTCTCCACATCTATAAAAAAGCGAAATTGTTGCTTTGTCCGATGGTATCCTTGCTCTAGTCTGGCATGTCTGGTTTAATCATATGGACCGATCGTAAATCGTACATAAACCATCGTATCTCTATAGCAGGGTTGATAAAGAAAGGTCATAGAAGATGATATACAATCAACACATGATGATATAGATAGAACACTTTTAAGATGCTCTAACTTACCTTCGATGATTTTCATATGGGCACTACATTGTGCGGATTGCACATGCAGGAGAGATGTCGTGTTATGAACGTGCTATTTACCTCCATAGAGGTAAGTAGTTTTTGTCACGACCTTATGTTTTTTTTGCGAAAAGATCCGCAAACCTATTAATCACGGTCAACAATTTTAGAGAGTACAAACAATGGAGTGAGCCGAAGGTGCGCCGCTGTCATTGCCTCCCTCACCGGAGCCGGGTTGTAGAAGAGAATGGTAAGTCATTGTGATAAGGCAACAAAAGATCAACGCACCAAAGTGGCAAAAGGCATCAATGATGAGAAACGTAGATCGGAAGGGCCGTACCTGCAACCGCAGCAAAAGCACGCCCATCGATCCCAGGAGATTTGACGGGAAGACAACCTAATTCTAACAGCAGGATGTCATCGCTGCCTCAACATCCCGAGCAAGATACAACGTCGCCGGCAAGGTGCGGAAACCTAATCGTTGGTAGATCGTCTTTTATCCATTTTTTCCTAAACCGTTGAGTTGGTAATCATGACCATATGTGTATCTACCAAAAAAATCTTACTATGGCAAGTTATTATTGTGTGTTAGAAGAAGGAAAGGTTATAAAGAATTCAATTACTCTTACATTTTCCCTTAATTATATACCACACATAAATGGTTCACAATAATTATATTATGTTAGAACAAAGAGACTACCAACATTTTGCATATGGAACCTGTCACATTTCCCTAGGTTTTGAAAAGACATGCTTGCAAAGCTTGATCTGCATCATTCACAAACAATACAAAATTACTGGAGCAAGTTATTTCTTTAACTTGCTTCTGGGTGATATTTTTGTACAACGTTCTTCTTCCAAGAGTTACTAATGACCCTCGGGTCAGGAAGAACAACAACCACCATAACAAATAATCACCTATTTACCTCCCAAAAATACAGAAAACACACACAAAAAGAACTCCTTGATTATTGTCTCGCTTAAAATGTAAGACATTTAATAATTTAACACACACAACATAAACATGATCTAAATATCACAACTACTACATGTATTGGATCTATATATTTAGCTAACGCACACCATATATACATTTCATGCTTTAAAAATAATTGCGCCGCTTTTTCACATATATGGGATGAACTAGTGTGTTTGATAGATCTTTAGATTGTGCATCGACGTAATCTACATGTACACAAGCAGTTGTACATCTGGTGAAGATAAAGAAAAGAAAACATGTGTCAATTTTCTTAGGCCTCTATTATTGAAAAAACTTTGAGAATCAAAAAGTTGTTATGTAAGATCACGTGTAACTACCATAGAATACACCAAATATATCACCATATTTACAATGTTACTGCCATCCAGACAAAAAACTATTGTTATAAGACAAGGTGTGCATGCATGTGAATTTAGGCAACAGTAATCCCTTCTTTTGTCCATGGACTACAAGTGATGTTTGCGTATTTTGAAGGGCTGACTCATACCCACAGCTGCTCTATCGCTATACTCGGTCCTAGCAAGTGCGTCCCACATGTCAGGTGGGGAGGGGCGGTCGGGACCCACATGTCAGGTGGGCGGGGTCACAAATGTCAGGCGGAGCGTGGGCGGGACCCACATGTCAGGCGGGGCGAGGGTGGTTCCACATGTCAGTGCTTGTGCGTGGGACCCACATGTCAGGCTGGGCGGTGGCGGGCCCCACATGTCAGGCGGACTTGCGGGACCCACTTGTCAGGCGGGTAGGGGTGGGTCCTGATGACCCACAAGTATAGGGGGTGTATCGCAGTACTTTCGATAAATAAGAGTGTCGAACCCAACGAGGAGCAGAAGGTGTTGACAAGCAGATTTGAGCAAGGTTTCCCTGTAAATACTAGCAAACAGGTTTTTAGGAGTTTTTGATATAACAGATAAATAAAGTTCGAGTAAATAAAAGAGAGCAATAATAATTGCAGCGAGTGGCCCAATCCTTTTTAGCACAAAGGACAAGCCGGTTGTTTTACTTATGATGACCAAACGTTCCTGAGGACACATGGGAATTTCGTCAAGTGCTTTCGCTTCATGCCGTTGATTAATCTTCATTGTTTTGATAAGTGTTGTGTGGGTGAACCTATGCTAATGCACCGCCCTTACTTGGACTAATACATACTTGTGATTACACCTCTTGTAGGCTTACCGCAAATACAAGAGAGTGATTAAGATAAATGTAACCACAGCCTTAAATTCTGAGATCCTACGCTCCCTCGTGCACTAATTTACCAACGGGGGTTTTGGTTTCTGTCACTCCGGCAACCCCACAATAAGTAAACTAAATACACAATGCATTCCACTAGGCCCATAAATGTGAAGTATCATGTAGTCGACGTTCACATGACACCACTAGAAGAGTGACACCACAACTTAAATATCAAACCATTAAATATTACTCAACATAATTCCACTACTAGCATCAAGACTTCTCCCATGTCCTCAAGAACTAAGCGAATAACAATCTGGACATAAACTTTAATTCACCGATAAAACTCAAAAGCATCAATCACAAGGAGTAATTAACACCTGGAGAGTTTCCCCTATGAACTAAACAAGTAGCAATCCTACATGTTACAACGGAACGAAGTGGAGCGGTGGAGATGATGGTGCTTGTGGTGGAGATGATGATGATGATCCCGATGAAGTCTAGGGCGATGGCGGTGACGATGGCGATGATTTCCCCCCTCCGGGAGGGAATTTCCCCGACAGATTTCTCCCCGCCGGAGAGCTTTTCTCTCTCTGTGGTTCTCCGCCCCGTGGAGGCGGCGGAATATTTCTTCGTGGCTCCCCCTGCGATTTTAGGGTTACGGGGAAGATATACGCGAAGGGGGTGAGCCAGAGGTGGGCCAGGGGAGCCACACACCACCTCGGCGCCACCCCCAGGCTGGCCGCGCCCAGGTCGTGTGTGGGCCCCTCGTGGCCCATCTCGTCCTCCCCTTTTGGCTCCCTCCGTCATCTGATAAAATAGGAGCTTCTGTATTTTCTCGTGATTTTTGGAGTTCCAGAAGTATAGTATCTCGACGATGCTTTTTCCAGCTGATTCCTGGCTCCGGCAGTTAAATCCCAATAATCATCAAACATGCAAAATAAGATGAAATAACATAAGTAATGTATCTGAATATGAAATATATCAATGAATAACAATAAATTATGATATAAAATAGTGATGAAAAATGGACGTATCAGGTCCCACATGTCTGATGGGTTGGATGGAGCGGGACCCACATGTCAATCTAGGGCGGGACCCGCATGTCAAGGCAGGTTGTTACCTGGTCCCACTTGTCATATCTGGGGGTCCCATCTGTCAGGTTAGTCATGTGTGCTTCTCCACAATGGGTCCCACCGTTCAGATCAGTCAACAAGTCAATATGTCTTCCTCTTGTTAATGGTCCCACCTGTCACTGAGATAAAAATCATGGAAGAGTAGTGGCACGTAAGAAAAAATGATACCTCAGCACTGACACGTAGGCAAGACTGATGATTTGGCTGTCTACTAATGCGAATGACCATTTAAATTGGTCGTAGTCAGCTAGAGAAAAGGCCATATGCGAGCGTTTTTAGATTATGAACAATTTATGTAAAAAGACTATGACCATTCTGACAAGATTGGTCGTTACATTTTCGGGTTTAGACCCTCCAAAGTAGTGTATGACCAAATGGTTCAAATTGGTCATATATCTATGACCAAAATTTTCAAGTTTACTATCAAAAAGTCACTAGTTAGCATATTTCTTGTAGTGGGTGGCGCCTGCATGCAAGAGGGGGTCTGGTCGAGACTCGAGAAGTTGGCACAACCACTCCAACGTGAGGATCGGAGTAAGTCTTTGACGTTGCATATTTACGGTTGGAAGGAAACGAATAAATTGGATTGCTAGATATCAGAGATCCAACATTATACGCCCTTCGTATAAAAAATGTAAGACTTTCTATTTTTTTTTTGGCTTTTTCCTAATTTGTACATATGTAGACATATTTATTGTGTTGATTCACCCATTTAAGAATGAATCAGGACAAAACCAAAATGTTTAGAAAGTATTACATTTTTTTCGAGAATGACGCAGAGGGGGGGGGGGGATAAATCCCCACCGCTTGTTTCATGCATCGAAAGTAGCTGATGACCCACAAGTATAGGGGATCGCAACAGTCTTCGAGGGAAGTAAAACCCAAATTCATTGATTCGACAAAAGGGGAGCCAAAGAATATTTATAAGCCTTAGCAGCCGAATTGTCAGTTCAGCCACACCTGGAAGTAAACTTGCTTGGCACAATTTATCAGTAGCGACAGTAATGTAGCAGCAGTAGTAATAAGGTAACAGCAACAGTAGTGAAGTAACATCAGCAGCAGTAACAATTGTAGTAAACAGTAGGATTAAAACACCGTAGGCTAAGGGATGTATAAGCGGGCGTTGCATGGATAAGATAGTTCATGAAATAGCAATAACATAGGGCAATTTACAGGTAAACAATAAACAAGTATCCAGGTATTAATTTAGTGTAGGCATGTATTCCATAATTAGTCATACGTGCTTGCAATAAGAATCTTGCACGACATCTTTTGTCCAACCATCCTGTTTCCGCAGGGCCTTTCAAGAACCCTAATGGTATTTAAGGTGCTCCTTTTAATAGAGCACCGGAGCAAAGCATTAACACTCCGTGAATACATGGAACCCTCAAGTCCCAGCCATCCCCTCCGGTTATCCCATATGTTGTCACTATGGGGCCTTGGGTTCGGGACAGCGACAGGTGCATACAACTTGTAGATATGATCCAAAACAATAATTATACTCATGAAAATATAACATGTTCAGATCTGAAAACATGGCACTCGGGCCCTAAGTGTCAAGCATTAGGCACACCAAGTTGCAACAACGATAACTAACACGCTTATAAGATACTAGGCACCATGCCCTAACAATCTGACATTTATTACATGAACAATCTCATCCAATCCCTAACATCCCCCTCAGCCTACAGCGTTGAATTACTCACACATGGATGGGGGAAACATGGATGGTTGATGGAGAGGCGGTGGTGATGACGATGGCGATGATCTCCCCTCCAATCCCCGTCCCGGCAGGGTGCCAGAACAGGAACTTCTGCTCCCCGAAATAGGTTTCGGGCGGCGGCGACGCTCGGGAACTCTTCTGGAAAATATGATCGACCCCCCTCTGGTTTTAGGTCAGGGGGAATAAATACGTCGCCGACTCGGCCACGACGTGGCCAGGTGGGACCCAGGCACGGTCCACCCTTGACCGCGCCTGGGTGGCGTCTGGGGGCTGTGGGCCCGCATGCAACTCCCCTTTTGGCTCCGTGAGTCTTCTGGCAAATAAGAATTTCTGGGATTTTTCCAGATTTTTCCTAGAACTTTGATTTCTGCACAAAAACAAGACATCAAAGGAATTCTGCTAAAAACAACGTTAGTCCACATTAGTTCTATTCAAATCATGCAAATTAGAGGAAAAACAACAACAAAAGTGTTTGGAAAAGTAGATACGTCTTGGACGTATCAAACTCCCCCAAGCTTAGCTTATTGCTTGTCCTCAAGCAATTTAGTTGATAAACTGAACACGATAAAAGAAAACTTTTACAAACACATTTGCTTCTCATGATGTAAACATACTTATGCTCATGATCAAAACTTTAACAAGTGCATGACAAAAGTTATAATAGTAATATGACTTAGTAATCATGTAGACTCATGAGAAGATTCCAACATACTAAGAATAAATAATGTGAAATATAGTCATTAACAAGATTGCGATGCTCATAATAGAATATGGTATAATGGTATCTCGCTAGCCCTTTCTGATACTACAAAACATAAATGCAAGAGCACCTCTGAAGTTCAAGTGGAGACTAAAACAAAGATATCAAAGATAGAAATATCACAGTCATACCTCAGTTAATAGTATTTTGGGACAAAGCACATTGCACTAAGAATGACAATCATGCTCTCAAGGAAGTGCTCAAAGAAAGGATGGTGACTCAACATAAAAGTAAAAAACAGGCCCTTCGCAGAGGGAAGCAGGGATTTAACATGTGCTAGAGCTTTTTATTTTTAAATAGAAGAAAAATTGTTTTGAGAGGTGGTTGTTCTCGTCAACGAATGGTAATAGCGAAATTGTTAACTTCCATGCTGTCGGGGATGTAATCCCCGGTACCCCAAAGGTACGTGGTTGTTGTGGAGTTAATAGAGGAAGCAACGAGAAAATTAATGAGCAGAAGATATAGAAAAGGCAGAGAAAAACACTCTGGGCCGAGTCCAATTTTATCTCGGATCGAACCGAGACACCTCAGCCTCGGTAGCTGACCTCAGCCTCGGTAGCTGACCGAGTCATGTTGCAATTTGTGCTAAGCTCAACGTCCTGGCCAATTCTCAGTGCATTTAGACCATGGGGCTACTAATTACCTTATTATAGTATATTATTCATGTAATGGCGCCGGCTAATCCATGCATGAGCATGACTATTGAGCCGATCTAGCACCCCCGGATGGACCGACGCTGGCTTGTCTCGCTGCGCTGCTGCCCGGGTCGATCGACATCACGCTGCCATCCCGGACGGGCCGTCGTGGCTCCAGTCCCGGTTGCCTCGCGCTCCACCTCGGCCATGCTACGCTATCATCCCGAGCGGGCCGGAGCATCTCCAGTCTCGGACGGGACCGTCGTCGCTCAGTCTCGGATCGAACCGAGGTCCATATACCTCGGCTGGCTGGACTCCAGCCTCGGCAGATGACCAGCGCGGATCTCTACCTCGGCAACGGCAACCAAAGCAGATCGTTGCAGCCATATCCACACTTCGGAAGCTACCAAGGGACAAGCGCTACCCCGACATCTCCATCATCTCTACTTCAACCGAGGCATCTTCATCCGAGTCATCCCGGGCGCCACTTCGACCAACTAAACGGCGACACCTCGGCACGCCACCTACATCAACCGACATCTCCAACTCTTCCTCAGACCGGGACATCTGCGGGCTCTCTTACTCAGCAGGAGGCAGAGCCAAGAGCTTAGCCGGGTCATCGTAAATATCTTCATCGTCAAGTACAAGATGCTCTGCCACCTACCGGAGATCCCGAAGAAAAGTGCTAGAAGACAAAGGAAAGGACAGCATCTACCGGAGATGCCGGAGACAGAAGCTAGAAGACAAAGATGCCCATCCCATCAGAGTCAACTCCGCTACAGTACGTGAACAGTGTATTTGTGGGCCAGCCCTTGTCCCCTGGGCTCTCTCTTTATAAAGAGCACCAGGGGAAACCAGAAAGGCAGACACACGAGGACGCGCGGTGCGCGATGCCCCTTGGGCTTTTCCTCCCTTTACTTCTTCTTCTTCCTTGGGCATACCACCATGGTGGCTTCAAACAGCTCGAGGAGCCTTTGTAGCCCACCACATATGAGATGAGAATACACCAAAGTAGGCTAGTGCTGCAGTAGGGGTTTTACCTCCCCACGAGGGCCCCGAAGCAGGGTAGATCTTTGTGTTTGCAGTGTTCTTCGTGTTCTTCGTGTGCGGTTCCACCGCGCAAACCCTCTCCCGAATCCGTGATCGTCCAATCGGCCCCAGACTAAGCCATCCCCATGGCATCTGCGTGATTCCCACCACGACAGTTGGCGCCCACCGTGGGGCTGTAGTGGCGCTTGCTGGGCTAATTTCGGATGGGACCTTCATCGTCAACGCGGGGACTCGACATCGCCATTGCCCTCCGCGATCTAGCTTGCGGTGGCAAACAGAGGTTGGCGCTGCCTTCATCAACAACGTCATCAGCAGATCCCCGATCTGCCCTTGCTCCGCTTGCGTGCCGGCAGCGCCGCGCCTCGCCGGCTTGCTGGCCGCGTTCCGGCCGCGTCTCCACCGTCCAGATCTGCGCCGGCTGGCCGTGGCGCGGTCTTCCTCGCACATCTGCGTCTGTGCCCAGCATCTCCTCCGCGCTGTTCGTTCTCTCGCTGGTCGTCCTCACCGTGGCTTCGTCGAGCTCCTGCGGCTGTCGTCCGTCACTCTGCATCAACAGCGAAGCTGGCTAGCAAGCTGCTGGATCAAACCAGCTAAGCAATAGCTAAGCAGGCACGTGAGCAGCTCGATCAAAGCTACTAGCTCGGTCGGAATTCGCCCAGGAGCCAACCGACACTCGCGCTCGTTGCCAAGTTCGAGTCGACATCCTTTTTCAGATACTGCACTACATCAAACGAAATGTTTGTGTCTACCCTGTGCCGAGACATCCAGGTGAGTATTTACTGCATGTTTGTGTTGCATGCTGAGAGCATAGTCTCAAGAGTAGCTCGGGGACTGCCCCTTCTTGCCATGATTAGTTGTTTTCTCCGGGGGCAAAATGTTTTGACCCGGGGACTGGATAGCCAGTCCGGTTTTGCTTTGTCTCAAAAGTTACTCGGGGACTGCCCCTTCCTTAGTTTGCTTAGTTGTTTGCCCCGGGAGCAAAGTGTTTTGACCCGGGGACTGGCCTGCCAGTCAAGTTTAATGTCTGCTAGATAAGAAAAGTAACTCGGGGACTCGGTTGTAACCGAGTCTGCGTTCTTGTGCATAGTGTGGCTGCTAGATTTACTCTCCGACATATGCTACAGTTTATTGCCTCTGTTAGTACAAATGTTCTGCCCTTTAAATATTCACGATATGTATGCTGAACTAACATTGAAAGGTAGTATCGGTTTTAGCTGACAATGTTCGTTACCGAGATACCCTGGTAAATCCGAGGTATGCTGGAATCCGAGGTATCCTGGAATCCGAGGTATGCTAGAATCCGAGGTATCCTAGAATCCGAGGTATGCTAGAATCCGAGGTATCCTAGAATCCGAGGTATGCTGGAGTCCGAAGTATGCTGGAACCCGAGGTATTCTGGAATCCGAGGTATCCTGGAATCCGAGGTATGCTAGAATCCGAGGTATCCTGGAATCCGAGGTATGCTAGAATCCGAGGTATCCTGGAATCCGAGGTATGCTGGAATCCGAAGTATGCTGGAACCCGAGGTATCCTGGAATCCGAGGTATCCTGGAATCCGAGGTATGCTAGAATCCGAGGTATGCTGGAATCCGAGGTATGCTGGAATCCGAAGTATGCTGGAACCCGAGGTATTCTGGAACCCGAGGTATAATGGAATTCCGAGGTATAATGGAAATCCGAGGTATTCTGGAAATCTGAGGTATTCTGGAATCCGAAGTATAATGGAATTCCGGGGTATCCTGGAAATCCGATGTATAATGGAAATCCGAGGTATAATTGTTATATTGGTTATCTCAAATTACCCAAGTTATCAAGGCATTATCGGTATTCTCTAGATCGCCGTTTATTTCGGTTTGCCACAGTATCACGGCATCATTCCACATCACAGATCGCCGTTTATTTCGGTTTGCCACAGTATCACGGCATCATTCCACATCACAGATCACCGTTTATTTCGGTTTGTCACAGTATCACGGCATCATTCCATATCCCAAGTCGTTGTTTATTCGGTTCGCCAACGTACCATGGTATCGTCCGGAATCCTCGATCATCATTTATGTTGGTTTGCCGAGGGCAACCTTTGAGATATATATGTGCAGGTTATATGTCAGTCCAGCAGTGGCTGGAGACATCTATGTCGGTAAACGCCCAGAGTGGCTAAAACCGACACATGTGTGATATGCCCAGAGTGGCTAAAACCGACACATGTGTGATATGCCCAGAGTGGCCGAGGAACCGAGACATGTGTGATATGCCCAGAGTGGCCGAGGTACCGAGACATATGTGAAATGCCCAGAGTGGCCGAGGTACCGAGACATATGTGATATGCCTAGAGAGGCCGAGGTACCGAGATATTTGGGATACGTACATGCAGGTTGATGTCGGCTAGCTTATGCTGGCGACATCCGAGTTCGGTAAAGGCCAGGAGGGCTAAGAACCGACGTATAATGGTGTACATGCAGGTTTATGTCGGCTAGCTTATGCTGGCGACATCCGAATTCGGTAAAGGCCAGGAGGGCTAAGAACCGACATATAATGGTGACCATGCAGGCAGTGTGCCAAGTTGCCCAATGTCGGCAGAGACATCTATGTGTGGCCATGCCCATGCAGGCAACACATTTCCAGTGCAAACTGTCCATCTCGTTGTTGATTCGGGTGAGCTCGGTCAACCAGATGTCACATTTGGCCTGGAGGGCATGGCTAGATAACCGAATTATGATGATGCCCAAGCAGGCAGGATGTACCGTGCAGGAGGTTTCGATAATGTCATTTGTTTTTGTAAGACTGCGCGCGACTCTGCGAGTCCCCCGCAGCCTCGGGGACTAATGTCGGGGATGTAATCCCCGGTACCCCAAAGGTACGTGGTTGTTGTGGAGTTAATAGAGGAAGCAACGAGAAAATTAATGAGCAGAAGATATAGAAAAGGCAGAGAAAAACACTCTGGGCCGAGTCCAATTTTATCTCGGATCGGACCGAGACACCTCAGCCTCGGTAGCTGACCTCAGCCTCGGTAGCTGACCGAGTCATGTTGCAATTTGTGCTAAGCTCAACGTCCTGGCCAATTCTCAGTGCATTTAGACCATGGGGCTACTAATTACCTTATTATAGTATATTATTCATGTAATGGCGCCGGCTAATCCATGCATGAGCATGACTATTGAGCCGATCTAGCACCCCCGGATGGACTGACGCTAGCTTGTCTCGCTGCGCTGCTGCCCGGGTCGATCGACATCACGCTGCCATCCCGGACGGGCCGTCGTGGCTCCAGTCCTGGTTGCCTCGCGCTCCACCTCGGCCATGCTACGCTATCATCCCGAGCGGGCCGGAGCATCTCCAGTCTCGGACGGGACCGTCGTCACTCAGTCTCGGATCGAACCGAGGTCCATATACCTCGGCTGGCTGGACTCCAGCCTCGGCAGATGACCAGCGCGGATCTCTACCTCGGCAACGGCAACCAAAGCAGATCGTTGCAGCCATATCCACACTTCGGAAGCTACCAAGGGACAAGCGCTACCCCGACATCTCCATCATCTCTACTTCAACCGAGGCATCTTCATCCGAGTCATCCCGGGCGCCACTTCGACCAACTAAATGGCGACACCTCGGCACGCCACCTACATCAACCGACATCTCCAGCTCTTCCTCAGACCGGGACGTCTGCGGGCTCTCTTACTCGGCAGGAGGCCGAGCCAAGAGCTTAGCCGGGTCATCGTAAATATCTTCATCGTCAAGTACAAGATGCTCTGCCACCTACCGGAGATCCCGGAGACAAGTGCTAGAAGACAAAGGAAAGGACAGCATCTACCGGAGATGCCGGAGACATAAGCTAGAAGACAAAGAAGCCCATCCCATCGGAGTCAACTCCGCTACAGTACGTGAACAGTGTATTGTGGGCCAGCCCTTGTCCCTTGTCCCCTGGGCTCTCTCTTTATAAAGAGCACCAGGGGGAAACCAGAAAGGCAGACACACGAGGACGCGCGGGTGCGCGATGCCCCTTGGGCTTTTCCTCCCTTTACTTCTTCTTCTTCCTTGGGCATACCACCATGGTGGCTTCAAACAGCTCGAGGAGCCTTTGTAGCCCACCACATATGAGATGAGAATACACCAAAGTAGGCTAGTGCTGCAGTAGGGGTTTTACCTCCCCACGAGGGCCCCGAAGCAGGGTAGATCTTTGTGTTTGCAGTGTTCTTCGTGTGCGGTTCCACCGCGCAAACCCTCTCCCGAATCCGTGAGCGTCCAATCGGCCCCAGACTAAGCCATCCCCATGGCATCTGCGTGATTCCCACCACGACACATGCCAAACAAGTTTTGAGAGCAGTTCCGAATTTATTATATATATGTTAACACTCCTCCCAACCTTTTCTCACACAAACCATGCCTAACCGAATTCACGGGTGCCTACCAACAATCACATGTCCATGGAGGAGTGTCTATTTTATTATTTTATTTATTTCAATGGTCTAACCAGCTCTTTGCAAAATTAGTGGCGAGCACATGAAGCATGCAAGTCAAGGTAAACTTTATTTAGCATGGAAGTTAATAACCCCTTACTACTACGTCCTCATGAGCTAAAAACAGTGGCACAAAATAAGAAGTAGTTTGAAGGTTTTTAAAGGTAGCACATGCAAATTTACTTGGAATGGTTTAAAAATACCAGATATAGGAATTTATGGTGGACACTCGTGGAATACTTGGTTCAAGGATTTTGGATGCACAAGCAGCATTCCTGCTTAGTATAAGTGGAGGCTAGCAATAGACCGGGAAGCAACAACTAAGAGAGCAATAACTATCATTATCATGCTTTGCGACAAAACAATATTAAACAAGGCATAAAAGTGATATTAAAACTCTGAGGCAAAAACTTTATCGAGGAAAGAAGACTTTTTTTTCTTTTTAGTCATTACATGTGTAAACATGTGCCAAGTTGATCCGAATTGAATTATTCAGAGGAGGATACCACAACACCATATAAAATTATGAATAAAGCAATGCATGTTAATTCTTACATGACAAATTATCTACTCTTAGATGGTTGGAGCTAATCATAAGAAAATATGAACTACCAAGTAAACATTACTAGTACGACTATCTATCAATACAAGCCAAAGCATGATCATACGGATAAATATATGTACAAAAGAGAAAACAAATAGAGTTCATACCAGCTCCTTTTATCATGTCAACTTCACCATGTATCGTCATTATTGCTTTTTCACTTGCACGACCGAATGATATAAAATAAAAATTGGGCCCAAGCGGCGCTGCTGAAATGAACTGAACCCCTGCACCTACTATACAAAATAAAAGAAGAAGGGCAAATATTTTTGGTTTTTTCAAAATTAAGCAACAACAAAGAAACAAATAACCAAGGGAAATCTATTTGGGTTTTCTGGATGGTAAGAAAAGAACAAAAAGTAGACTACTAAACCGAAAAGAAATAAAGAAAGGAAACAAAGGAAATGTTTTTGGGTTTTTGATTTTTAACATGAAACAAAAGCAAGAAAGGAAACAAGATGATCATGGATATACAAAGTATTAACGAACAAACCGACAAGGATATGAAAAATGAATGAAGTGTCGGTGAGAATACGTACTCCCCCAAGCTTAGGCTTTTGACCTAAGTTGGGATCAGTGGCAGTCGCTCCAAGAATCCCAACTTTGTGCATCATATGGCGGCGGGAACTGCAAGGAAGACGCTCCTCCGTCCTGGTGCTGATACAAGGAACTACCTTTATATTGGTACGAGGTATACTCCTCGGTGATCACGTGGTGTTGTTGCGGCTCCTCCTCCTTAGTGGCCTCTGCGTGGAAGCTAGACGCCCCAAGGTATATGTCCAACTCATGCATGGAGAACGACCATCCCTTCTTGTTGACATAGCTAAACAAACAAGCATCTGGCAGCTGAACCTCTCGCACAGTGTCATTAGCAAATAACAGCTTATAGAACAAATTATCAGGCTGAGACTCATAAGTAAGAAAATGATGAAGCTTCATAAAATCTAAGTCAAGCCTCTCGATAGGAAGCTCACTGTCCGAAGGGTCAGGCTGCTAACTACATGCATCAAGAAGGCGCAAGGCAATGATCCCTCCGTAAATGGGTCCCATGACATGGTTAGTAGCAAGACGGTGAGCAATCAAAGCACCAAGGCTAAATTTATTATCTTTATTAATTGCAACAGCAAGGATAGCAAGGTGCAGATTAGAAATGTTGCTAGTATTATCTCTAGAAAGAACTCCTCTAACAAGGTAGTAGGCAAAATATCTGATGGCTGGAAACTGAATGCTCCGAATATTACCTCGATGCACCGTGCGGTCATCTTCATTACATAGTTCTTTATAAAGTTTCCACAAATAAGGTGGTTGCTCCTGAAATTTCATGGCTGTCCCCTTATGGGAGACACCTAAAATCTCGCTAAACTCCTTGAGAGACAAAGTGCAAGGTCTATCATAAAGCTTAAATTCAACAGAAGGTCGGAAATGAGTATTGTTAAATTTAAAACTTTGAACGAATATTCTTGTGAGGTTCTCATATTGTGGCTGCTCCATTGCCAAAAAATTTGTCAACCCTGCATTGGAGATCAGTTCATTGAAATCATCAAATATACCTGCATTCCTCAGAAAATTATGGCAAGGGTAAACCGTTGGATGCACGAAGTCTTCATGATTGATGAAATCTCGTGCTATCAAGTCTTCGTTATAAGATCGCCTAAACAGAGAATTAGTTCTTGAAGACCTCGTTTCCCTAGAAGATGTGGATTTCCTCCTCTCAAAAACCTCTCCAAAAGTGTGTTTATCCATCTTCCTATTTTGATTTTTTTAACAATCCTCATAAAACTTGATTTTGGAGCACATAAATAATAGACAACACTATAGGAACTATGAGAGGGCTAAACCATGCATCAAAACTAGTTAACAAACTCCAAAACAAGCATGCAAGATTCACAAAAACAAGTCACCTACAGCAGCAAAATACTCAAGCTACACAAAACCATTTGAAATTTTGATTGGATAATCGGAGGAGTCATATACCGGAGAGCAATCGATCCAAATCTCAGCTGAAAAGATGGGCTGAGCAAGGAGATCAAAAAATTCGACCAAGAACAGCAAGAACACGAGCTCGGGTAGTGGCAAAGTGATTTTTCGGGAGAGAGAAAGAGTGGGGAGGAAGCTCACCTTGTGGGGGGCCTGGTGGGCCCCTGGCGCCACCCTGGCGCGGCCAAGGCTGGACCGCGCCCAGGGGTCGTCTGCCCACATGGTGGGTTCCCCTGGGCAGCCTCTGGTGCTGCATGCCCCCTTTTTACAAATAACAATTTACAAAAAAATCCAGAATTTTTGGACAACTTTTAATTTTTGGAATTTTCAGTCTTATAAAGATGATTCTAAAACTTAAAATGAAATTTTGAAAAATGCAAAACTATGCAAACACTAAAATTACAGAAGTGCTAGAATTAATAACAGAGCAAACATAACATGGATATCATTGTTTTGTGCATGTAAAATAAATTTGGAAACAAGGTTGATCAAGCCTTGCTACCAAACATATTTTATATGACACAAATTTTCTGAATTCCACCAAACAATTATGTTACCTCAAACTTGAGAGCTATCGTCCCAACCATAATAAACTGATATTCTTTATGTCTTTCATATATAGGACAATCAATGACTCTAATCTTGATGGTCTTAAAGTTTGCAATTGAATTTACACCATAGACCTTATCAATCTTCTTCGGAAAATAAACAGTATGCTCTTTGTCATTGACATTAAAAGTAACCTTCTCTTTGTTGCAATCAATAACAGCCCCTGCAGTATTAAGAAAAGGACTTCCAAGAATAATAGACATATTTTCATCTTTAGGCATTTCAAGAACAACAAAGTCCGTCAGAATTAGACAATTGTTAGTGACTTGAACAGGAACATCTTCACAAATACCAATAGGAATAGCAGTGGATTTATCAACCATTTGTAATGAAATATCAGTGGGAATTAGCTTATCCAAATAAAGTCTCTTATAAAGAGAGAATAGCATAACACTTACTCCTACACCAAGATCACATAACGCAGTTCTAACATAATTATTCTTAATTGAGCAAGGAATAGTTGTTATACCTAGATCTCCAAGCTTCTCGGGAATTTTGCCATTGAAAGAATAATTAGCAAGCATAGTGGAAATCTCCTCATTAGGAATTTTCCTCTTATTAGAGACAATATCTTTCATATACTTAGAATAAGGAGGCAACTTAATAGCATCAGTCAAATGAATTTGCAAAAAGAGAGGTTTCATCCAATCACAAAATTTATTTTAATGTTCCTCTTCTTTTGTTTTGAATTTCTTATTAGGAAAAGGCATAGACTTTTGCACCCAAGGTTCTGTTTCACTACCATGCTTCCTAGCAATAAATTCTTCCTTATTATACTTCTTTTTCTTAGAAAGTTTTTCAGATTCTTCTTCACTCTCCTCTTTATTAGAAGCATTGCCTTTATCATCCACATTAACGGGTTCATTACCACTTTCAGTTTCAGCATCAGAAATAGATATACTATTTGGTTTTTCTCAGGTTCTTTATCATTACTAGGTTCATTAGACTCTATGGCTCTTTTATGTTTCTTCTTCTTTTCTTTTTAGATGAGCTAGCAACATTGTTTTCAGCCAATTGAGAGTCTTGGTCGACTCTTTTAGGATGTCCCTCGAGATATAAAGGATCCTGGGTGGAGGCACCTCCTCTAGTAGCAATACCAAACGCATGTTTATTATGCTTTTTTGAAGTTTCAGCAAGCAAATCTTTTTGCACTTTAGTAATTTGTTCAAGTTGAGTTTGAACCATAAAAAATGTTTGATAAGACCTCTAACATCATTAGCAGTTCTTTCTAAAGTATCATGCAAATTTTTAATGACATGAGCATTTTCTAGCGATTGATTATGAACTTTCATATTAAAATGATTTTGTTTAACAATAAAAGTATCAAGTTCATCTAAGCATTGATCAGGAGGCTTTCGGTAAGGAATATCTCCTGTTCCGAAATTCTGAAGAGAGTGTACCTCTACCATAAGTGGATGAGTAGTAGGCTCGCATAGTTCTTCAATAGGAGGCAAATTCTTTACTTCTTCATATTTAATACCTTTCTCTTTCAGAGACTTCTTAGATTCTTGCATATCTTCAGGATTCAGAGCATGGATTCCTCTCTTCTTTTGCGTAATAGATGGCAATGGTGATGGTGTTGGCGGCGGCTCAGGAGCAGTCCAATCATCATGATTCTGGCTTATTTTAGTCAACAATTCCTTAGCTTCATCCGGAGTTCTTTTCCTGAAAACACAATCAGCACAACTATCTAGGTATGTCCTAGATTCATCGGTTAGTCCATTATAAAATATATCCATAAGCTCATTTTTCGGTATCATGTGCTTAGGCCGAGCCCTGAGTACGCACAATACTTCCCCCAAGCTTCGGGGAGACACTCTTTCTCAATTTGTTTAAAATTATAAATTCTCTGGAGAGCAGCATGTTGCACATGAGCAGGATAATATTTTTCAAAGAAGACTTTTATCATTTCAGCAAAGTTTTTAATAGATCCACTAGCCAAATTATTGAACCATATTTTAGCTCCCCCTTTTAATGAAAAAGGAAACAACTTCGTTATATAATAACCTTGTTTTTTTCTATCATTAGAAAATAGCTTACTCAAAGTAAAAAGTCCACTCACATGCTCTATAGCACTTTCATTTTCAGTTCCACAAAAAGGTTTATTTTCAACAATAGATATGAGTGAAAGATCAACAGAAAAATCATAATCTTCATCTTTAATACTTATAGGTGACATAGCAAATTCAGGATCATGACTGATTTTGTAATTCATAGCATGTTTCTCTAATAACTCCTTCCGAATTTCAGGATCGGATGTATTACTATGTTCGCCTACCCTAACAAATTCATCATTAATTTCAACATAAGCATCATCAGGGTAGCTACTACCATAATTTCATGTATCAGGAGAATTAACAGGTGTAATAAGTTGTTCATCGGGAATTTCAGCATTTTCATTTTCTTTAGATTTAGCAATTGTGGCATCTAGAAAAGGACCTAACGAACCACTCTCATCAAGCACAGTAGAAGCATCATCAAATTCATCAGAGATATTATCAGACTCAGCAGAAGCAATATGTGAAGTATGTGGAGATGGTGTAACAAGTTGTCCTATAACAGATCGCGAATCAAGAGCAGCAGCAGAGTTCAGAGTTGTACCTTTCCTTGTAGTGGAAGGCAGTATTGAAACCTTGGGATCACGAATTTTTCCCATGGTGAATAAATTGCAGCGGACAATAAATCTCCCTGGTGAACTTATAAATAGAGCTATGCTCCCCGACAATGGCGCCAGAAAATAGTCTTGATGACCCACAAGTATAGGGGATCGCAATAGTCTTCGAGGGAAGTAAAACCCAAATTTGTTGATTCGACACAAGGGGAGCCAAAGAATATTTATAAGCCCTAGCAGCTGAATTGTCAGTTCAGCCACACCTGAAAGTAAACTTGCTTGGCACAATTTATCAGTAGCAATAGTAATATAGATGCAGTAGTAATAAGGTAACAACAACCATAGTGAAGTAACAGCAGCAGCAGTAACAATTGTAGTAAACAGTAGGATTAAAACACCGTAGGCTAAGGGATGTATAAGCGGGCGTTGCATTGATAAGATAGTTCATGAAATAGCAATAACATAGGGCAATTTACAGGTAAACAATAAACAAGTATCCAGGTATTAATTTAGTGTAGGCATGTATTCCGTAATTAGTCGTACGTGCTTGCAATAAGAATCTTGCACAATATCTTTTGTCCAACCATCCCGTTTCCGCGGGGCCTTTCAGGAACCCTAATGGTATTTAAGGTGCTCCTTTTAATAGAGCACCGGAACAAAGCATTAACACTCCGTGAATACATGGAACCCTCAAGTCCCGGCCATCCCCTCCGGTTATCCCATATGTTGTCACTATGGGGCCTCGGGTTCCGGACAGCGACAGGTGCATACAACTTGTAGATATGATCCAAAACAATAATTATACTAATGAAAATATAACATGTTCTGATATGAAAACATGGCACTCGGGCCCTAAGTGTCAAGCATTGAGCACACCAAGTTGCAACAACGATAACTAACACGCTTATAAGATACTAGGCACCATGCCCTAACAATCTGGCATCTATTACATGAACAATCTCATCCAATCCGTAACATCCCCCTTAGCCTACAGCGGGGAATTACTCACATATGGATGGGGAAACGATGGATGGTCGATATAGAGGCGGTGGTGATGACGATGGCGATGATCTCCCCTCCAATCCCCGTCCCGGTAGGGTGCCAGAACAGGAACTTCTGCTCCCCGAAATAGGTTTCGGGCGGCGGAGGCGTGATGACGTGGATCACACGTTCGCTGGGAGACCCCAAGAGGAAGGTATGAAGCAGTGTAGCAGCAGTTTCCCTCAGTATGAAACCAAGGTTTAATCGAACCAGTAGGAGTAAGAAATCACTTCTGAAGGTTGTCAGTGGCGCGCTGACGTGGAACCTGCACACAACACAATCAAGCTACTTTACCCCAACGAAACAGTGAGGTTGTCAATCTCACCGGCTTGCTGAAAACAAAGGATTAAACGTATAGTGTGGAAAACAGTAGTAAATTGCAGAGAATGAAAATGAACAATGATTGCAGTTGGTTGTATTATCAGTGTAAAAGAATGGAACGGGGTCCACAGTTCACTAATGGTGTCTCTCCATAAAAGATAACTAACATGCTGGGTGAACAAATTACAGCTGGGCAATTGACAAAATATTGAGCGCATGACAATGCATATATATGACATTATGATTACTATGATATTTATGTGGGCATTACGACAAAATACATAGACCGTTATCCAACAGCGTCTATGACTAATAATCCACCTCCAGGTTGTCATACCGAGTTCCCCGTTGGTATTAAGTTGCAAGCAATGGATAATCGCATTATGTAATGTGTGTAATGTAAACAAATGCATTAGACCTAACGGCGCTCCCTTAAGCTAAGCATCGGTTATTTTATCCCTAGTGGCAACAGCACATCCACAATCTTAGAAGTTGCTGTCACTCTCCCAGATTACCGGAGGCATGAACCCACTATCTAGCATAAATACTAACTCTTGGAGTTACAAGCATCTACTTGGCCAAAGCATCTACTAGTAGCGGAAAGCATGCAAGATCATAAATAACATATAAGATAGATTGATAATCAACTTGACATAGTATTCAATATTCATCGGATCCCAGCAAACACAACATGTAGCATTACAATAAGATGATCTTGATCATGATAGGCAGCTCACAAGATCTAAACATGATAGCATAAAGTGGAGAGACAACCATCTAGCTACTGCTATGGACCCGTAGTCCAAAGATGAACTACTCACGCATCACTCCGGAGGCAGGCATGGTGATGTAGAGCCTTCCGGTGATGATTCCCCTCTCCGGCAGGTGATGGCCCTTGACGTAGTTACCTGCGTCAAAAGAATATGGGTTAGGTTGAGACTCCAAGTGCAGAGTGTATAGTATAGGAAAGACGGTTTTCCCCACGAGGGGTGACTCGAGGGTTTAATATCGAACTCTCGGGGAATCAGCAGTGAAAGATTTATCTTCTTATCCTTCCCTTGAAAACCTACAAAACAAAGTAAATTATTAGGTCATTTGGACGGCGTTTGGGTCCCTGAAACATCAAAATATAGAAAATAGGGTTTTCTGCCTGCGCAGGGTTAATTCCAGAAAAATAGGGAAACAATGAAATATTCCCAAAATCAATATAAATCAATGATATAACCCTTATATGATGCAAATATGATTGAAATATAAGTAATATAATGCAAAGTTCATGTATGCATTTTACATGCATCAACATCCCCAAGCTTAACCTATACTCGTCCTCGAGTATGAAGGTGATAAAACTAACATGGACTTTGCATTTTAATACTATCAATGGATATCAAAGATGATTACTATTGCTACATAGAGTCAAATGATTCATTCTTCAAAGGAGTAGCAATATACAAGATAGATTATGAAGTGATATCAAATATTCAATGTAAGGATGTTCAATGATAATTCACAAAGTGTAACATAGAAGAAAGTACTATGGACCAAATGTATGCATAATGAAAAGTAAAAACATCCTATAATGGTCATAGAGTATTCTTGTAAATCTGAATATAAAAGGTGGACACTTTGGAAAGATATATAAATGAGTAGAGGTAAAGCATGAATAAGTTTCATCTAACTTCCAAATGCTTCTACTTAAGTTAATGTTTGCAATGTGGTATTCATTGGTGTCAAGCTCTCATTACCCCTATCATAGCATCTTGAATGGTTAAAGTTTAAAGTGAAAGCAAATATGAGTAGTATGCTTGACAAAGTATGGGTTGAATGTCTCATGCCCCGTGAATACGAGTACCTACACCACGGTGTTACTCAACTTGGGACACAAAAGCAAGTTCAAGTTAAGGTCATTGTAAGTAATATAATAGCGTCATCAAGAGCGTCAACTGGGGTACCTCTTGTCCCAGGACATGGAACAAGCCCATGTCAAAATGACAAGACAAACAAACAAAATGAACAATCTCCACACCCTTTTTATTTACTATTGGTATAGCTTTTTATTGTGGGGTGCATCACTGAAGGTTCACCATAGCATGTAAGTAAATTTCCACCATGAATGATGCATGGCTTAGATTAGCGGCCCAGGCGTCTCTCTAGCCATTTATACAAACTCATTAAACTTACTAAGTTTCCACATTTATTTGGCACCATGATAAGCATCCATAAACAAAAGTACATGATATCAACTAAATATAAAGAGCACGTTGAAAGCTTGCCATGTGACAGCACATATGAGCTAACTCCCAACCAAGACTCTTGTCAAGCTCACAACTTCATAATTTTAATCACAATGGGTCATGTTTATTAAGTGCAATAAAAGTAAGGTGTGCATCAAGTTCGTGAGAGCTCTTTAACCAACTTTTCCCATAACAATCAATAACATAAGCATTTTAATTCAGAAGTATAGATAATACAAAATAACATGATAAACATACTCGGAATAGCATAAAGCTAATAGGTAGATATGGTGGACTCACTGGAAAAACTTTGGTTGAAGGTGTTGGAAAACAAGTTTTTACTTGTTGGAATTTTTGGGCTAGCAAGAGGGAGAAAGTTGACCGTCTAAATGCATGCATAAGTGTCCATAGAACTAACCAATCCATGTTAAACAAAGTAAAGTAACATTCAGCATCAAAACATGAATAAAAGATAGCTCTTGATAAAACACTTGCAAATTAATATTCATTAAAAGCATATGAATCATGCAACTATATGTATCTTTTTGAATCAACTCAAACATCCCTTTCCCAATCTTTTTAATAGCATCCAACTTAATTCAACCCAAATTTCCAGTAGCTCTCTCATATATAAATGATAGTGGTGGTCTCAAGACAAACAAAAATCAAACCGAAATAAAAAGCAAATAAAAGACGCTCCAAGTTTATGCGATAAAGTGCATTGATCGAAAAACAGAAGTTAGACGTGTGCAAACCGAGAGTGTGTTGGTCCAGTGGGGTTGTCTTCACATCCCCAAGCTTATGGTCTTCACCATCCTTGGATAGCTCTTGGTGCATCTCCTCTAATCCCTGTGAAAAAACTTCAAAACACCGTTTCTCCCATTTCTTTTCTGTGGGGTGACATTAGTAGTGATAGACAAATGAATTACTTGCTGCATAAAATCCTTAAACAAAAATTCATATGAATGTCCAGAAAGTGTATAATGTTGTATGCCTACTTATAAACTCAATTGGATAAAAAAGATTCAAGTTAAAAGTTCAAAGAATGCATCAAACAAAATGGGACAGAATCTGTCCAGAAAAACAGCAGCAGCAAAACGTATTTTTCTACCCTACTTAAATATGTCGAAAAATTCTGAAAAATTCATGCTTACAGAGGATGAAAAGTTGCAACTACAGTTCAAATATCAGCTCATTCGGAGTTACAGAATAGGAATTAAAAATCATACCGTGCACAGATTCGTGCTGGAATAAAATCTCCGAATGCAAATAGCAACTTTTTCAAACCAAAATAGGTAAAACTTGGCACTTTATTAAAAATTCCAGAAACAAAACTAAAAACTAAGTCTCTTGTTACAGCAAGAGGACACAAAGAAAATCAAAAATAAAAACAACCGGGTTGCCTCCCGTAAAGCGCTTTCTTTATAGCCATGTAGCTAGGCTTCTTACTTGATATTTATTGTGGACGAAGCTCATGAGGGAGCTTGAACTTTGATGTGTCCCTCTTCCTTGGGAAGTGTTCCATGCACTTCTTGTGTGGAAACTGAAACTTCACATTCCCTTCTTTTGAATCAATGATAGCACCTGTGGTACGAAGAAAAGGTCTTCCAAGAATAATTGGACTAGAGGTTTTATTCCCCATATCCATGATTAGAAAATCAACAGGTACAAATGTCATATGCAACTCTACCATAACATCACTTACTTTTCCTAAAGCATGTTTAATGGAATCATCAGCAAGTGCAAGTTCAATAGAGCATTTTTCAAGATTCTTTAATTCAAGTACTTCATATAATTCTTTAGATAAAACAGAGACACTAGATCCTAGATCTAATATAGCATGGTGTGTCTCTTTTCCAATGGTTACTAGTACTTTGGGAATCCATATATCCCCAAGCTTAGGTGGTATCATAGCTTCTTGGTTGTACCTAGCAATCTTTTCTTTTAAAACATGATTAGCAATATAAGAACCAAAACCTGCTTGGTTAACATTAATGGAAGGATCACTTGCAAATTTTTGTAAGATAGATATTAATTCATGCAAGCTACAATTCTCTAAGTCAAGCAATGGTTCCTTGACTTCACTAAGCATTTTAACTTCCTCAACTTTTCTTCCCCTATTATATAGATTAAATATTTCATGACGGTCATCAAAAACATCTTCTGGTACTTGGGCTTTTTCTAAACTTTCTTTAATTTTCACTTCCAAAAGCAAGCCATCAAGTAGAATATGAGTGTTAGCAGCAGTAGTATTCATAAAAGAACCCCCACATTCATTATCCAAAAAGACTCTAGAGGTTTCAGACAATCCTCTATAAAATATATGCATGAGCATCCAATCTCTAAGACCATGTTCCATTCCAAAAGCTATACCTCTAAACCTTTCCCATGTTTTTACCAAAGGTTCATCCTCTTCTTGTTTAAAGGTGATAACTATTTGTCTCAAATTACAAACTGTTTCAGTGGAACAAAATCTTTCAATGAATGAAGCTTTTAAATTAAACCAAGTGCTAAAGTTTCCAGGTGGCCATCTTAATATCCAATCTAAGGCTTTTCCAGCTAGGGAGTAGGGAAAAAGCTTAACTTTAATCATATTAACATTTTTTAACACTTTGCATCTTTCATTAAACTTCTTAAGATGAAGTATAGGATCTTCCTTGGGTTTCCCATAAAAACGGTGTTCATAAATCATTTTAGTGATATTATGATCTACTTCAAATTTTTCAACAGGGATATTCATATTTTGAGGAAAGTTCTTAACACTAAATGGCCAAAAGGTTCTCTTTTCCATTATGCAAGTTTTTATGTGTTTTTTAATTTTTTATGCAAAACTGAAAATAAAATGATACTAAACAATGCAAACCGAAATAACAAATGCAACACAAAATGCAAAACTGAAAATAAAAATGCAAACCGAAATATAAATATGATATGCAAGACAATAACAAAACAAAATAAAATGCTTTGAAGGTAAAGATGGATAAGATGATGCTCACGTAGGTGCAACCTCCCCAAGCTTAGGTGTTTGCACAAGTTGGTGATGAAGTTGACTTTGTTGTGAGATACCCTTGGATAAACCTTTACAGCAATGATTCCCCGGCAACGGCGCCAGAAAACTGTCTTGATGGCCCTTGACGTAGTTACCTGCGTCAAAAGAATATGGGTTAGGTTGAGACTCCAAGTGCAGAGTGTATAGTATAGGAAAGACGGTTTTCCCCACGAGGGGTGACTCGAGGGTTTAATATCGAACTCTCGGGGAATCAGTAGTGAAAGATTTATCTTCTTATCCTTCTCTTGAAAACCTACAAAACAAAGTAAATTGTTTGTGCCCTCAACCTCACCAAGTGGTTGTCAAGCACAAGGTGTGAGAATGATATGAAAATAAATGAATGCAAAACAGTAAATAAATATGCAATGATGATAAATAAATATGCAAGGATGGTGGAAACAATGATGGATGATATTTTTGGGTTTTGTATTGTGAATGCAAGATGTAAAAGTGTTTTTGTATTTTCGGATTTTTAAATGGCAGAAAATGTAAAGTGGATAAAAGTTGTTGGAAAGGTGTTTCTTATGATTAAAAATGGACCGGGGTTCATGGTTTCACAAATGCACTCTCTCTTTAATAAAGTGGTAGAAATGGAACACTAGAATTGACATATGAGATTGCAACAAAAAGGTTTCATGACAAGTTACTAATTATATGGGCATCACGTCCTAACATAGAGATCTTTTGTTTATTAATCTCTCTTATACTCCACCAAGATGCGAACTAAATCATACACCTTAGTAATTAAGATAAATCAGAGCATAGCATTAAGTTTCATGACATGAAGTTAAAATAAGAACATGCTAGATCTAGTCATGGAGTAGTGGCAATGGTCACACCCACATCTCCGGTAGCAAGGTATTTTTCTTTATCCCTAGTGAGGCAACAAAGTAAGGTAAAACCGCAGAACTTTCTCTCACGTTCACCGCACTAGCCACCCCCCGTTACTCCAACTAATGCACACGTTCCCCCTCACACGCTCTCATACACATGCTTGATCATAACAAGTAACAAGAACGGGGTACATAATATGCATCTACTTTCATAACTGAAACAAAACTATTGCAATCTCAAACATATATTAACTCATAAAAAGATCCACCACAAAGGTATTACATAGATGACCGTAATCATGTTCAGCAGCTCATACGGTACTAATTAGTGAAGCTCAAGAGAGGAGAGATACATAAGTTACTTCCACAAACCCATAGTCCAGGGTGGACTACTCCCTCTTCATCATGGAGACGGTGGAGAAGTCGTTGGAGAAGATGGAGACCACGCCGGCAGCGCCCCGCCGGAGTTTTCCCCCTCCAATCTGCAACTCCAGGTCTCTGTTTCGTGGTTTCTGTGTTTCGGCGGCGCTCCTTTCCGAAGGGCGTCGGGGACTATTTTTATAGTCGTTTTTAGGTCAAGACGGAGGCTCGGGAAAAAAGATCGACGGCAACGGAGCCACGAGGCCCAGATGGTGGGTCCCACGCGGCCAGGGAATCTGGCCGCGTGGGCCACCCTCTTCTGGCCCTCGGGCCTCCGTTTGTTCGCTTTCTTCGCTCCCACGCTTCGTTCCTTCCAAAAACTGATGCTCGTAAATTATTAGGTTATTTGGACGTCGTTTGGGTCCCTGAAACATCAAAATATAAAAATAGAGTTTTCTGCCTGTGCAGGGTTAATTCCAGAAAAATAGGGAAACAATGAAATATTCCCAAAATCAATATAAATCAATGATATAACCCTTATATGATGCAAATATGATTGAAATATAAGTAATATAATGCAAAGTTCATGTATGCATTTTACATGCATCAGCAGGGTGCCGGGAAGAGCTTCTGAACCCTCCCGAGCTAGGGTTGACGGCGGTGGCGTCTCGGGAACTTTTCGTGGATAATGGCTCGGGTGTCTAGGGTTTTCCCGTGAAAATGAATAAATAGGTGAAAGGGCGGCGGCTGGAGACGCCCATGGGGCCCACACCACCCCACGGCGCGGCAGAGGGTGCGGTCGCGCCGCCCCATGGTGTGGCTGGCTCGCGCCCCCCCCCCCCCCTCCGTCTCTCCTTTGGACTCCGTGTACGTGTTGGAAAAATAGGAGGTCCTGTCCAAGTTTCCTCCAATTCCGAGAATATTTCCAGACTGTCTTTTCTGGAATACAAAAACAGCAGAAAACAGGAACTGACACTGTGGCATCTTGTTAATAGGTTAGTCCCAGAAAATGCATAAAAATGCTATGAAGTGTATGTAAAACATGTAGCAATTGGCATAATATAAGCATGGAACATCAGAAATTATAGATACGTTTGAGACGTACCAAGGCGCTCGGGAGCTCTTCTGAAAAATATTATCGACCCCCTCTGGTTTTAGGTCAGGGGGAATAAATAGGCCAAAGGGCGTCGCCGACTTGGCCACGACGTGGCCAGGTGGTCCCTAGGCGCGGTCCACCGTTGACCGCGCCTGGGTGGCTTCTGGAGGCTGCGGGCGGGCCCGCAGCTCCCCTATGGCTCCGTGAGTCTTCTGGCAAATAGGAATTTCTGGAATTTTTCCGAGAACTTTGATTTCTGCAAAAAAACAGGACACCAAGGCAATTTTCCTGAAAACAGCGTTAGTCCGCATTAGTTCTTTTCAAATCATGTAAATTAGAGAAAAAACAACAGCAAAAGTGTTTGGAAAAGTAGATACGTTTTGGACGTATCAGTAGCCTGACGGGCCATGTTCTTACAAACAGATGGAGAAATTACAGAGGGATACAGGGAAAGAGAAGACAATAAAAATACATGAAAAAAGACAACTAGAAGAGGGAACAACAAGAGCCACCAAGAGACACAAGAGGAGAGGGGTGCAGTCGAGGGATCACAATGCCAAGACTCGGCAATCAGCCTCACGCACCGCACCGGTGTGCGACTCGAACCCCACGGCACAACTCAGGAGCACCACCATCATCATCGGCGAGTGTCAAGCCTAGCACCTAGCACGAACCTAGATAGGGAGCTCCGCCACGTAGGTCGAGACGAATAGCAGGTGGGGGAGACATACATTGTGTCGTCATTGAGCAAAGGTGAGCCGAGACGCCACCAAAAGCACGAAACTCCCACACCGCAACAGCAACCAATGCAGGGTCTTGGACAAGCACGCGAAGGCCGGCCAAGGAGAGAAACAAACCACCGTCGGCCCCAGTCTGGCCGCACCAATACCACCCAAGCTCCCGACAATCACAAGCAGCACCAAAAGCCATCAATTGGGTCTCCAAGATGGCGCCTCCAAGGAGGTTGTGTTGTCAAGGGCACAACACCGTCATCCGGTCCAGCAAGCCGGAACCTAGGTTTTCACCTGGAGACCACAAGGAAGGCAGTCGACCAGCACCAACAACCGCCGCAGCCCACCACACCTCGTGGAGACCACCATTGGTCAAGAGGCAGCAGTAGGCCTCAGATCCTCTAGGTACGCCGGACGCAACGCAGCCACCATGCCTCGCCGAGCACCATGCCGGCGAAGAGCAGAGGAGCACTGCCCGAGGCCAAGAACCACCATGGTTCCGGGCTGCAGCCCTGCATCACGCTCAAACGCGCCCCATGCACTTGTGCCGGCGGCCGCCTCCGGGACGGCGAGGGAGGGAGGCGGGCGGAAGGGAGTAATTATTGTTACTCACTGTTACACTGACCGGCCGGTTGACACACACAAGCACAGATCTAGTACTAGGAGTACCTAGTGTACTGACGCGATGTATTTACATCGGCCGGTCGTACGCGCGTCGTAGTGAATCCGCATCTCCGGCGATTGATCTCGTCTGGATCTCTCATCATCAAGACATCAACCGGCATCTTGGATAAACCTTGCGTTTTTTTTGTTGCATTTGGAATTAACCAGGCGTGCATGCATGTGAAATGTCGGGGCCGGGATCTGGGCAATGCCAAATTAATTGAACTAACGTGCAAGTACAGTACTACGTAGTACAAAAGAGTAACTCCGCTCAGTGATCAACTTGATTAATTGATTTCGACTCAGGATTTGAGTAACTTTTCTATCTAGGTTTAACTCTATCGTACAAAAAATATCACCAATAACCAGTTGTACCCATAATTCGCCAAAAAAAAAATGGTGGTATGCATACTTCGACGTGGATTCCCCCCCAAAAAAACTCACAGCTGGTGGTCTCCCGGAGCCGGAGCTTAACCGTTTGAATCAAGCTGTAGCGGAGAGGTCAATCAAGGGGTTACATGGGTTTAGGGTTAGTAGTACATTTGGACGTTAAAAAGATGTCTAAAAGTCTTGGAATTTACGAAGAAAATCTAGGACATAGACACGTGCAGTGTCTGAAAAACTCATAGTAAAAGTGACACAGATTTAAGAAACATAAAAGGCACATCAGACCTTGAACAACACCAAATTCAATACTCGAGTGAATAGTATCACACTTGTACTATTTCATTATACAGAAGAAAATTTATTTTGCTAGGAGCGGATTGGATATGAAATTTGAGACCCGGTACAAGTATAATGTGTCAACATTGTAAAAAAATAATAATTTAAGTTTGAAAAGATTTTTCTTTGATACATATGCATGTTTTTCTACGTAGATGCCAATTTTCAGTGCAAGAAAACCATATTCCAAGCTACATAAAAATACAAAATTATGGACACACAAAAAACAGAAAATAGAATGTCGTATTTGTCAGAAATTTCTCTTTTTTTAGCTCGAAATATAAGGATTTTTGGACAAAACTTCTGGCATACGCTCGCGTACCAAGTTTCAGATTTTTTGTAGACCTATAAATAGGATTTTCTAAAAATAAAATAAAAAATGGATGCATGGTGCTCGGGAGCCACAACGAATTTCTGATTTTTGAGCAGAAAGAGAAAAGAGCGTTCTGAGCATCCTTCCTAGGATCGATTCCCACGATCCCCCCTAGCGGTCGTCGGATCAATCTATTTGATCGAATTGCTTCTTTTCAAAATCTAACTTGAAAAACTAGTCTATTGTTTTTTTGTACAGAATGGAATTTGATTTCAGGTTGGTTTGCGACAAATGGAATGCGCGAGCAGAAACACTGGGGCTCTATGCCGGGGACGGTTTGAAGGAAAAGAAATGGTTCCTAACGAAGTAAGAAAAGTTGGTTTTAGGTTTCATAGTCGGAGTCATGTTTTAGGTGCCCTTGGAAAAGTCTGACTTATGAATAATGGCTTCATTTTCCTTCTTTTTCTTTACCAAAAACAAACAAGTTTAGTAAAACTAATAATCATAATTTCATTATCGATATATTGTAAGCGACCTTATAGAACATTGGTACACCTCATATGCTCAATCACAATTTACTTTTGATTCCCCCACAACAACCAAATTTACTTTTGTCTAACGAGATAATCAAGAGTAAAAATTCCACCGAGAAAAACGGGCTACGCATCATGGATCACACGGTTGCACAACTACCTATGCCCCCTAGATAAATTGGTGCTATTACTACATCCTAAAGTAAGTTGTATATTTGGTTTCATTTGGACACGTCTTACCAACAATCACTTTATAATATGTAACATAGATATGACAAATGACATAAAATAGATGTCATTTGATTCGTATTCAAAATACTTAGTTGGTTATGACCGCGCATCACAACATACTAATAGTGCAATTATTTATTTGAAGTCATATTCTAGCAAATTCCACTACCTAATTTATTTTGAGATGGAGAAAAATATCTAGCATGTCCACGAATTTACTTGGTTGTTAAACTTGGAGTATCGTACATTGTGCTTTCACATTTCCCTCTCGCGGATCGGTCGCTCCCACTAGAGCTGCGTTGCACGGATTCAAAGGACCGGCTTGATTGACGATCATCTCCCTGTCAGCTACATAGTTTTAAAAACCGGACCGGACCGGACCGGTGGTTCAACCGGAAAAAACCGGAACCGCGGCCTCCTCCGGTTTGTTAAGCGCACTGGACCGTTCAGGCAAGTGAACCGGGAAAAACCGGACAGATAGCGGTCCGACCGGCGGTTCTGGCTGAAAACCGGGCATAGCTGGCCGCCGGTTCAACCGGAGCAACTCGCTCGCGCGAGAAAAATTATTTGTCTTGGCCAGTATTCGAACTGCCGAGCTCGTCCGTCACATGCGCGCATGCAATCCGCGATGACCATCTAGTCCCGTGCGCTGCTGGTGTCTTCATAGCTCACAAATTTATTAAATACACTGACTTTTTAACAGATTATTAATATTTTTGTCCTATTTCATTTTTTAAAAACCCGAAATTGAACCGAGCGAACCGGCGGTCCAACCGGTGAACCGTGAACCGAGGCTCTCACCGGTTCGATCGCCGGTCTGGTTTTTAAAACTATGGTCAGCTAATGCCATTCGGCCCAGGCCCAATCAAATACCGGCCGGGGCCTGGGTTCGCAATGAATTCTGGCAGGTGGTGCTGTCGCTGCTGTGATGCTGTTATTACTGTTCCATTTCCTTGGATGGGTCGATGGAACTTGCAGGAACTTATCCAAGTAGTTTTCTTACATATTGTTTATTTGTTTGGTGAATTAAATTTGCTGGGAGAAGGCATATATGGGGTACAGTACAACAGTGGGAGAATATTAGCTTTTCCCAAGACTACTCATCTATCTCATGTTGTCGGCTCTTTGGTCCATTCTGTCATGTTGGCCAGATTGAAGAGCCAAGAGGTTCACGACTGACGTTGGCGAACAAATATGCCTTCTCAAAACATTAGAAGCAGCCCGACAGCCCGCGGCATATAAGAACCTACTATGCCCTTCACTCTCACTCTCACTTTCACTGTCTCACTTTCAACCCTAACCGTCGCACAGTCTCCTCTCTCTCCACTCTCTCGCATGGCTTCCACCGTCGGCGCTGGTAGATCCGGCCATCGCGGCCGCGGCCGTGGCCGCCCCACCCTCCGAGCCTTCAGGCAGCAGCAGCGTCAGCTGGTGTTGCGGGACGAGCTTGCGGAACAGGCCGCCGCCGCTCCGGCCCCCGCGGGCCGGTCCCGCACCCTTGGCTCTCGTCCGCAGGAAGAGCACGGCAAAGGCTCCAATGATCCGCACCCTTCCGGCCGCACCCGCTCATTTAGCCACCATTGCAGCTACCGCGAGATCCGCCAGGCGATGTACCCCGGCCGCTGTCGGGGGAATAATTAACCCGCGACTTATTCAAAGCCAAAACGGCGACTTCTTCATGATCACGCTATTATTGGGCCATGTAAAGATGGGCCGATCAAGGATCGCGGCCTGCCAAAGGAAGGCTCCAGAAGGTCGGTGGTAAAACTTGCCTTGGAAGACAAGAAGACGATCGGCTTCGTGTAGAACTCTTGTAACCTAGCGAGCCTCTGTGTATATAAAGAGGACTCGCAGGACTTAGACAGGGTCAAGCTATCAAGCCCTAAAACCCTAGTTCTTACGGCGAGTTCCCAGATCGGATCGCCTCCATTGTAACACCACATATATCATATCAATACCAATCTAGGGTAGGCAGGAAGTAGGTCTTTACCTCACATTGAGGGGCCGAACCTGGGTAAATCTGTGTTCGTCCTTGTTCCTGCGATCCCAAGCTCGGAGACGATTGACTCGCGCAAATCCCACACCTACGAAGTCATCCATGACATCTGACGTGACAAACCCACGACAGTTGGCGCCCACCGTGGGGCCTGCGGTCAAGAGCGTCACGTTCCGCGCAGGATCGATGAAAGGAGCTGAAGATCTCGCCATTGGCCACATCATCATGGTCGATGGCATGCCTCTCATTGACGATTCAAGCTGGGGACCAGAAGCTGATTACCTGGAGACCGGCCGCATCATCCCGTTTGGATCTATCAACGTCTTCGTCGGTTTCATTGGCGGCGGATCTGTTAGCTCAGCCCAAGAAGGCGACTCAGCAGAAGAAGTCGCCGGTGACGAAGAAGAGTCCCTGGAGAGCATGGACTCGCAAGAATTTGGGTCCATCATACCAGCTCTTGAAGAAAGTTACTGGGATTACGCACCAGTGGTAGAACAAGAGGCGGCACAAGTTGGAGTCTACATGGCCGGAGGTGCAAGTACGTCAGGAACTGCGGAGAAGCCGAAAGATCGGCACCCCCCGGCAACCCGCTACTTATCCCGGTGTCAGCCGCAAACGCCGCTGTCCGCGCGACAGAAATTGAGGCCGCCAGGGCCGAGCTCCTGTACGAGGTTCGGAGGATGGAAGCAGAGCGCTACAGGCTCGAACAGGTGAACCAAGGAATCCAACAGGAACGGCAAAGGATAGCCGCGCTCGCCGCGACTCAAGACAAGTTGACTCGCAGGCGCAAGCGCGCGCGACTCAACCAATAGAACTTCCACCCACTCCAGCTGCTGGAGTCCAACCAGTCGCAAGGATTTTGGAACCATCAATTGTCCACGAAGCCCAGCAACTACCATCGCAACAACCAAGGAGGTTTCACACCCCACAAGGCCACTACCAAAGCCCGGTCGATAACATGTATGCTGCGGCTAATATCTTGACACAGATGGTACCAACAGGCGACGACCCAATCAACACTGAAGCACGGCGTGCGATACAGATGTTGAGCACTGCTGTCCTACAACAGGCCAACAGGGCAGAAGCCGAGGGCAGCAGCCCACCGTACCGGCCGGCCGCGGGATTGCAGCAGAAAGAAGCGTCCAAAGCAGGCCACCAGAGGATATATCAAGGGTCGCGCAGAGGCAGCAGGAACAAGCCGCAGAAGCACAGGCTATCATGCCAACGATGCAGACGCGGCTCGTGGAAGTTAACAACCCCGGGCACATCCACAGCTTTGTCCTCGCGACTCAAGGTCCGGCATGTTTCACTGAGAAGATCAGATCGGAACCTTTCCCTGAAGATTTCAAAGGACCACGCAAGGTGGCAAACTATAACGCCAGCATGGACCAACTACGAGATGGGGATGAGTATTTTAAATGCTTCAGAAGAGATATGCGCAAGGTACCTCAACATGATGTTGGAGGGCGCGGCTCACATATGGCTACAAAATCTACCCCCCAACTCCATAAATACCTGGGAAGAGTTGAAAGACGCTTTCGTCAAAAACTTCCAAGGAACCTGCAAGCGACTCTGCAATATAGAAGATCTAGAGCGTTGCGTTCAGAAGGAAGGCGAATCAAGCCGCCACTGGATGAGAGGGTGGCAGAAATAATACACTCTCAGATAATATACCACCAAGCTCAGCGTCCTAGTCATGGAGAAAAATTGTAAGTTCGAACCACTGATCCATAAGTTAGGTCGCATGAAGGATAAGGTCAAGAGTCTCAGCGAGGTAATGGCTGCGGCTAACAAATACGCTGGCTCGGACAAGACCAGAGATGCGTCAGATGGAGAAGAGGAGAAGGTCGCTGTTGAAGGAAAGAAAAATATCAGCAAGCCTCAACAGCAACAAACTAGCCACAACAACGCGAATCAAAACAAGCGCAAGAGTGAAGAAGGAAACTCTGGGCTTGTCGCCAACACACGTGGAGGTTTCAGGGGCCAACGAGGAAGAGGCCGAGGAAGCGGCTCTCGTCCAATTAACATGGAAGAAGTTTTCAATCGGCCGTGCGATCTTCACACGGGAGGTGACGGGCGGCCAGCAGACCATACCAAGGCGCAATGCAATTATTACAAGAAGTGGAAAGAAGAAAGCCAACACAACAGGGGAAACCACCATGAAGGAAACCCTGGTGCGACTCATGGTTCAGGCGCCGGGCCGCACAATGCGAGTAACCCCAGGCAGGTGGGGCAGTACCATACAATAGTTATCAACACCTCCAAGAGGGAGGAGAAATTAGGCGCAGAAGCCAGCAAGTAAACGCTGTGATACCAGCAACCCCCAATTGGCTAAAATGGTCAGAACATGCAGTAACTTGGAGTCGCGACGATCACCCGCCGCAAGTGCGAGAACCAGGGAAGCTGGCGCTAGTTGTGGCACCTTATGTAGCAGGATACAAGCTAACCAAAGTGCTTATGGACGGGGAAGCAGCATAAATATCATGTACTACGATACGTTCAAGCGCTTGGGGCTCATGGACTCCAGCCTGCAACACACGACGACCGTATTTCACGGCATCGTCCCAGGAAAGTCAGCACAGCCAGTGGGAAAGATAACCCTGGGAGTAACCTTTGGGACGGAAGAAAACTTCAGAAGCGAGTTCATATGCTTCGAAGTGGTAAAATTCCAGAGCCCGTATCACGCCCTGTTCGGACGAACAGCCTTCGCCAAGTTTATGGCCAGGCCATGCTACGTTTACCTACAGCTGAAGATACCAGGACCAAGAGGGGTCATCACAGTGCACGGCGATAGAGAAAAAGCAATAGAGTGCGAGGAGGAGATGCAGCCTTCGCAGAATCAGCTTGTGCCGCTGAAGAGCTAAAGAGTTATAAGTCGCAGGTGGATCCCAATGATATGAGCGTAGTTACCACGCCATCTGCCGAACCACCAATGAAATTCAAAGCGGCCCAAGACACCAAGCAGATAGACCTTGTTCCTGGCGACTCATCCAAGCAGGCGAGCATCGGAGCCACATGGAAAAGAACAGGAGCGGGCCTCATCGCTTTCCTTCAGGAAAACAAGGACATCTTCGCATGGAAACCATCAGATATGCCAGGGGTACCAAGGGAATTGGCAGAACACAGCCTTAACGTGAACCCCTGGCCAAGCCAGTAAAGCAACCACTGCGGCGTTTCCACGACGACAGGAGAAAAGCGATAGGGGAAGAAATAGCTCGCCTATTGGCCGCAGGATTCATCACAGAAGTATATCACCCGGAGTGGGTGGCAAACCCAGTCCTAGTTATGAAAAAGAACGGCACATGGCGAATGTGCATTGACTACACCAGTCTCAACAAAGCCTGTCCAAAGGACCCATTTGCCTTGCCAAGGATTGACCAAGTGATTGATTCAACGGCCGGATGCGAGTTGTTATGCTTTCTAGACGCCTATTCAGGCTACCATCAAATCAAGATGAAGAAGGAGGACCAGGAAAAGACATCCTTCATCACACCCTTTGGGGCCTTTTGCTATGTAAGCATGCCCTTTGGATTGAAGAACGCAGGTGCGACTTACCAGAGGTGCATTCAAAGTTGCTTGCATGAGCAGATAGGTCGCAACGTTCACGCCTATGTGGACGACATTGTCATTAAATCGCAAGTAGCCAGGATCTCATCAGTGACTTGGAAGAAACTTCACAAATCTCAGAAGATACAACATGAAGCTCAACCCGACGAAGTGCGTCTTTGGAGTACCAGCGGGGAAGCTATTGGGGTTCATAGTGTCAGAAAGAGGCATTGAAGCCAACCCTGACAAGATAAAGGCTGTAATGGACCTCCAAAAACCAGAAAAGATCAAGGATGTACAGCGACTCACCGGTTGCGTCGCGGCGTTAAGTCGCTTTATATCAAGACTGGGAGAAAAAGCCCTGCCTTTATACAGATTGCTGAAAAAGTCAGATACCTTCGTTTGGGACTCAGAAGCCGACGAAGCTTTAACAGCCCTGAAGATTCAGTTGACAAATGCTCCAGTTCTGGCAGCTCCAAAGGATAAAGAGCCCATGCTGTTGTACATAGCTGCAAACTCTCGTGCCGTAAGCGCCGTGATGGTTGTAGAGAGACAAGAGCCAGGAAAGGAGTACCCAGTCCAAAGGCCAGTATACTACGTAAGTGAAGTGCTCACGGCTTCAAAGCAGCGTTACCCTCAGTGGCAGAAGCTAGTGTTTGGAGTGTTCATGGCGAGTCGCAAGCTGAAGCACTACTTCCAGGAACACCCAATAACTGTGGTCAGCTCGGCACCGCTGGCAGACATCATCCGCAACCGAGAAGCAACAGGAAGAGTAGCCAAGTGGGCGATCGAGTTGGGTCCACACCATATAAGTTACGAGCCGCGCACATCAATTAAGTCGCAAGCTCTCGCAGATTTCATCAATGATTGGACAGAAATTCAAGTCGCTCCCACCATGGCAGAAACAAAATACTGGACCATGCACTTCGATGGGTCAAGACAGCTACAAGGCTCGGGGGCTGGAGTTGTACTACTTCCCCCAAGGGAGACAAGCTAAGATACGTGCTCCAAATACACTTCAATTGCACAAACAATGTAGCAGAATATGAGGCATTGCTTCACGGACTCCGTATAGCAAAGGAGATGAATGTCAGTCGCATCGTTGCTTTGGAGACTCAGATTTGGTAGCTCAACAAGTTTCTGGAACATGGGACAGTAAGGATGCAAACATGGCTGCATACAGAAGAGAGGTGGACAGAGTTGCTGGACACTTCACTGGCTTCCAAGTTGAACATGTTGATCGACGACAAAATGAAGCAGCAGATGCCTTGTCTCGGCTTGGATCCAATAGGCAATCAGTCCCGCCCAATGTTTTCTTGGATGAGTTGCATAACCCATCAGTTAAGCCTCCAGCAGAGATTGACATCGCAGAGCCAGATGACGATTCAACTTTAGTCGCAGCCCTGCATGAACAGCCAGCATGGACAGAGCCATACATGGCATATTTAAGTCGCGGAGTGCTACCAGAGGATGAAGTAGAGGCGCGCAAAATAACACGGCGATCCAAGGCCTACACAATAATAAACAATGAGCTATACAAGCGCAGCGTTGCGGGGACATTCCAAAGATGCGTATCACCAGAAGAAGGACGAAAAATCTTGCACGAAATTCACGCAGGCGATTGTGGCCATCATGCTTCGTCAAGATCTTTGGTGGCAAAGGCGTTCAGACATGGTTTCTTCTGGTTAACGGCGCTAGCAGACGCTGAGCAGATTGTCAGAGTGTGCGATGGATGTCAAAGATACGCCAGGCAAGATCATATGCCAGCTCAAGCACTTCGTACAATACCCATCACATGGCCTTTCGCCGTATGGGGTTTTGACATGGTAGGGCCCTTCAGACGGTCCCCAACGGGAAAAACTCACCTCCTGGTCGTGGTGGACAAATTCACAAAGTGGATAGAAGCAGAACCCGTGGGAGATTGTGAAGCTGAAACAGCAGTCAAGTTCTTGAAGAAGGTCATATTCCGCTTTGGATATCCCCATAGTATCATTACAGACAACGGAGCAACACCTCTGAAGGAGCTACACAAATATTTTGTGCAAACAATGGGATAAGGCTGGACCTCACGTCAGTATCACATCCACAGAGCAATGGACAAGCTGAGCGAGCTAACCAGGAAATTCTCCATGGATTAAGCCGCGCCTTATTGAAAAGGTTGAAGCATCTCCAGGATGTTGGGTGGAGGAACTGCCAGCCGTGCTATGGAGTTTAAGAACAACCCCTAACAGATCCACAGGATTTACACCATATTTTATGGTCTATGGAGCAGAAGCGGTTATGCCCAGCGATATCATACATGATTCACCAAGAGTTGCGGCCTATGTCGAAGCAGATAATGAAGCAGCTCGGCAGGATTCTGTGGACACATTAGAAGAGGTCAGAGATTTGGCAGCATCAAGGTCAGCGGTGTATCAGCAAGACTTGCGACGCTATCATGCCAGACGCATCAGAACCCGCACCTTTCAAGAAGGAGACCTAGTGCTGCGACTCAAGCAAGACCACAAGGGAATGCACAAGCTATCTCTCCATGGGAAGGACCCTACATCATCAGCAAAAAACTAAACAATGGATCGTACTATCTGCTGGATGTGAGAGAAGAAAGCAGTGATCGCCATGATTTCGAGGATCGTCTAGAAGCGCCTCGCCCTTGGAACGTCGCGCAACTGCGACCTTACTACACATAAAAAAGCTAATCAGAGCTAAGTTTCATCTTTTCCAGCTGCCTATAGCTGAGTATCATCCTAGCCACTAAGGGCTCTGCTTCAAAATTGGTCGCCACCTAGGCGCGACCTGCAACACCTGTATCAGAAATCGGCCGCCACCTAGGCGCGGCCGTACCTTATGTATCAGAAATCGGCCGCCACCTAGGCGCGGCCGTATGTCTCAAACTGGGATCGCCGCCTACGTGCGACCCAACCCTATGTATAACACTCGGTTGCCACCAAGGCGCGACCTTATGTGTCATCATAAACAAAGCTGCTTATAGCTATATATCATTTGTTTCTTGGGGGCTTTGTACCCTGAAACAGCCAACCTACTGGCAACTATCAAACTTACCTTAAGTCGGATTGCAACTTGCATTATGCGTCCAAAGTACTGGGGTGTGGCGTCAATCGAGCTTGATTGCCTATCATGGCCGCTCTCGACCCTGAACACACATGTTCCTAGGAAATACTGAGTCGCGCGAGTGCCCACTTAATGGATTCAGAAAGGCCTAACTAGAGGTCAATGTACTGCTTATAGTACGGCAACACCAATTGCAATTGCTTATATCTTAACAATTGTTTCTTATCTATGATATCAAGCTACAGGTGACGATCTTCAAAACCTCTGAGAAGAATTGAGATGATTGTCAAATCACATCAGCTCAATCCTTGGGGGCTACAGCATATTGTCATCAAAAATTTGAAGATTGGTCATCATCAAGTGTTGAAGCTATCAGGCAAACCTTGACAGAGTAAGAAGCTCACGAAGTCAGATGCATTTTCAAGGCCGCCCCAAAAGTGCGAGTAAAAGCCAATCCAACGTGATCATGAGTCGCAGAGCAAGGAAGTGCAAGCCAGAAAGAAAAAAGTGCAGCCTAAACGTCCAAGGAACCTTTCAAGTCAAGAAAACATATCAAGATATTCCATGAAGTTCAGGCTACACTTGGGGGCTAATGTCGGGGGAATAATTAACCCGCGACTTATTCAAGCCAAAACGGCGACTTCATGATCACGCTATTATTGGGCCATGTAAAGATGGGCCGATCAAGGATCGCGGCCTGCCAAAGGAAGGCTCCAGAAGGTCGGTGGTAAAACTTGCCTTGGAAGACAAGAAGACGATCGGCTTCGTGTAGAACTCTTGTAACCTAGCGAGCCTCTGTGTATATAAAGAGGACTCGCAGGACTTAGACAGGGTCAAGCTATCAAGCCCTAAAACCCTAGTTCTTACGGCGAGTTCCCAGATCGGATCGCCTCCATTGTAACACCACATATATCATATCAATACCAATCTAGGGTAGGCAGGAAGTAGGTCTTTACCTCACATTGAGGGGCCGAACCTGGGTAAATCTGTGTTCGTCCTTGTTCCTGCGATCCCAAGCTCGGAGACGATTGACTCGCGCAAATCCCACACCTACGAAGTCATCCATGACATCTGACGTGACAAACCCACGACAACCGCCATCCGTCTTCCTCCTCCTCGTCCTCGTCCCCCGACGACAAGGAAGAGGAAGAGGAAGAGGAAGAGGAGGAGGATCGTGATCTGGAGATCGCTTGCCAACTCTCCTGCGCCAATTTCGAACGCGATGACGCCAAGCGTCGTCAGGGCGAGGCCGATCTAGAGGCGGTGGTCCTCCTTTCCGAGGCCTCGACCCAGGTCAAACGCGCCGGGGAGGCGGTCTACCAGTCTGACCTCCGGGCCGCCATAGCCCTCTCTTTGGTCCACGGCGAGGGCAAGACGCCGCCAGGGGAGGCCGGCGCTAGCTCCGTCGCCGGCGGCGACGCTAAGCGAGCCCGCCTCGCCTAATGTAAGACCCAAGTTCAGTAGGATAGATTTTTTTTTTTGCACTTGTTTTTGCTCATTTCAGATGATTAGCTCTGTTCTTATTAGGCATTGTGGTAAGTAGCTAATTGTTTAGCCATAGATTTGCTCTGTTTATAGTAGGCATTGTTTACACATAGATTTTAGCTGTTTTCTAGTTGTAAGTAGCTAATTGTTTATCCATAGATTTGCTCTGTTTTTAGTAGGCATTGTTTACACATAGATTTTAGTTGTTTTCTAGTCGTAAGTAGCTAATTGTTTATCCATAGATTTGCTCTGTTTTTAGTAGACATTGTTTACACATAGATTTTAGCTGTTTTCTAGTTGTAAGTAGCTAATTGTTTATCCATAGATTTACTCTGTTTTTAGTAGGTATTGTTTACACATAGATTTTAGTTGTTTTCTAATTGTAAGTAGCTAATTGTTTATCCATAGATTTGTTCTGTTTTTAGTAGGCATTGTTTACACATAGATTTTAGCTGTTTTCTAGTTGTAAGTAGCTAATTGTTTATCCATAGATTTGCTCTGTTTTTAGTAGGCATTTGCTCTGATTTTAGCTTTGTTTCTGTTATGCCGATGATTAAAATTAGGTGACACCGTGTGATCCGGGGATGGCGCTAGTGATCCTTGTGATATGCACAAATACACATCGATCTTGTGCATCCTACTTGGCTCGCTTGCTCCATCCCTGGAATTTGTGTGTCCAATCTACCTATATATGAGGCATTGTTTAGGCTATGTTCTAGTTGTAATTAGTTTTATATTTTCTGTAATGCCGATGAAGAAGCATCTGTCTTGTGTATAGAGATGAAGGAGCTTACATTTTGATTTTTTTCATCTCCTTTAGGGCGAGGAGGAAACCTGGAGACTATGCGGCGGCCGTGAAGACTTAGGAGCGGGGCTCCGTCCACACGGTCCACTGAAGCCGATGCCTCCAGGAGCAAGACTTTTGTGCTGTACTAAATAGGTAGAAGAAGACCACGTGATGAAGCTGGGCGAAGAGGAAGGTGAAGAACCGGCGGCCGTCAAGCAGGAACCGACGGCGCAGCAGGCGTCACCGGCTTTTGTTTTTGTTTCCTTTAGCCCTCATTACAAACGGTCAAAAACTAATCTCCGTATCTGATGTAAAAACTAAAGGCAACGATTATATATTATGCCCGTTGCTAAACTTATTGCAAACGATCAAAATCTCCGTTGCCATTGTGAGGCTTCACATCAGTGACAGAGGCGGGGACACGGACCCTTTCTCCGTTGCCGATGGGCTTTTTGGCCCGTTTCCGATTTGTCGTTCTGTACTAGTGAGGAAGTCGATCGGCGTGAAGCAGCTCGACAGGCTACAGGAAGAGATCGTGCTCATACTATGTGAGCTCGAGATTTACTTCCCGCTCGCATTCTTTGATATCTGCGTGCATCTCCTTCTCCATGTCGTTGATGACATCAGGCAGCTCGGGCTGACGTTCCTGCACTACATGATGCCGTTCGAAAGGCAGAACGTTGTCATGAAAGGATACGTTCGCAACAGGGCCCGTCCAGACGCAAGCATGGCCAAGGGCTTTCTAACCTACGAGTGCATCTCCTTTTGCCAGAATTATCTAAGCACCGAGAACCAGGATGTTGGTCTGCCCACCAGGAAGCACATCGGCAGGCTCGATGGATATGGTCACCGTGAGGGCTACCGCTCACTCTTTGTCGGCGTTCATGGTCGAAAAGACGACTTCGACAGGGCTCACCGGGTCGCGCTACAACACTTACAATTGATCGAACCTTGGGTGAAAGAGCACAAAGTCTTAATCGAGCAGAATTGCGTCGATCTGGGCCGACCGAGGAAGAAGGGAGACGCAACCAGAGAGCACAACTCCAACTTCACGCGTTGGTTCAAGAAAAGGCAACTTCTTGAAGCAAAGAGCAAAACGCCATCTACGGAAGATGAAAAACTCATATTCTTCTTATCACAGGGCCCCGGGCACAACGTAAGGACCTATCAGTCGTACGACATCAGCGGTTTCAGATTCAGCACCGAGGAAAAGGACAGGAATAGCGAATTTCAAAACTCAGGAGTAACTATGCTATCCTACGGCGATGATGAGGCTACTGTCAAGGAAAGATTCTTCGGAAGGATCGAGGAGATATGGGAGCTCAACTACTGTGGAGAGTCGGTGCCAATGTTCCGTGTGAGATGGGGCAAGGACGTCGTCAAAGAAGGCCGGTATTTCACCACCATGGTAATACCCGATGCCAAATCGAAGAACGCCTCCGCGAAAAATGAGCCATGGGTACTCGCTAGCCAAGTTGAGCAATGCTTCTTCATTACCGACCCTCAAACCCTAGCCGTGTTGTCGTGAGGAGGGGCAAAAGGAGCATCATCGGAATGGAAGGAGACGCCAACGAGGAAGAGTTGGACAAGAACGGCGATCCGAAGATCGAGGAGGAATTCGACAAGTACTTCGACAAGCCGACTACTAGCAAACAAACAAGGAAGACCTCCCTACCTACTAAAGGTTGTCCGTTCACGCGAAGAAATCTCAAGGTGTCCGGCCTAAAGTATTCAACCGCGAAGAAGGGAAAGAAGAAAAGCTAGCTATCGGAACCGGCCGGGACGAAGAAGACTTTTTTGGTGTATTAATTTGTGTGTGTGTGTGAGACAAACATATATATATGTATATCATGAATAAAATATGTGTGGTATACTAACAATTGTGTGTATATTCTTTTCTTTAAAATGTGTGTATGTTCTTTCTTTAAATATAACCAAAAATGTTTTTTTTAGAATAACAAATGTGTTTGTGTTCTTTATTTAAACTAGACCAATACCTAAAATATTTGCCTGAAAAGGTTATGAACTTGTATTTGGTCGTGTACGAGCAAACTAATCTTTACTCATACCAGCATGTCGTGTATTGATCTTTATCGGCAAAAATGTCGTGTATTGATCACCGCAATAATACCTCATGCGCTGGCGCAGCAAAGCGCGTCATATCCCCTTCTAGTATAAGATTATTGGGCAGAACGTACCTGAGCTGTGAATCGGTGCTTTCTGACCAATTCTGTAATGACGGACAGCGCAGTTTATTCCCCGGGGCGGCTGCCGCAGTGCTCTTGCATTGATCTGAAGGGATGGCGTACATGCTTTACTCACTTTGATTTATTAATCATAGATATCGATGGCACCATGACCAAGTAATTATCTCTATGAGAGGGCAGCAGCAAAATCTGATCCTAAAATTGCATTGCCGCTTTTTTTTTTTTGATTGATTGCTCATGGAGCCTGTCACTATGATTTAGTCAATCGATCCATGCAAGATCTCGGATGTAAATCTTCGATCCATCTAGCAGGGCCACATCATGATCGGTCTAGTTTATCCATTAATCAATAGCTATTCCTCTGATCCAATTTGTGGCCATGCATCTGATCTGAAAAAAATACGATTGCATGCAGAGAGCAGCTAGCTTTACCAGCGTAGATAATCGAAGGAACCTCACGGCACCGATCGCTCTCCGGCACTGGCAGCAGGGACGCGGGTTTGTACCTTGCAGTATATTTTTTTGCGTTGCATCCCTCAATCGCTGCGAGTCCATGGCGGCGGTATAGCTTCCTTCTTCCGTCACATAAATTAGGGTTGGTTCGTTTCTTTTGTCTTTTCCGCGTACAGTTTTTTTCTTTCTGTTTGAATGGGTACGGGACGTGGATGAGAGCTGATCAATAAAATTGATCGGTAATGATTTAGTAATGACAAAATTTGACGGCCGGATGTTTCTGTTTTTTGTGGGATTTTCTAATCAATTTCTCTAATTTCTGGTTAGCCCATAATCTACTTTTAATATATAATAGATTTAACCCAAAAAAAATTAAAGAAAAAAAAAGTGGGACAGCCAGGATTCGAACCTGGCTGCCCCAAGTTGTGTGTGTGTGTGAACCACTGGGCTATGCTAGTGTGGTTGTCACATAATAGCTAGCAGTGCATTTTAGCACTTTTACCCACGCAATTCTGTGGCGCATCCCCCAGAAGATGCGCCACAGAATCACAAAATCATGAACTTCTGTGGTGCATCCCACGCCGGATGCGCCACAGAATTCCTTTTCACCCACTTACATGTGGGCCCGCCCACACGCGCTGCTCCTTCTTCCCAAATTCGCCCAAGTCAGAAACCGCTCCGATCCGCTCTCACGCTCGCCGTCGCCGCCTCCTGCTCACTCTCGCTTTCTCGACCGCCGCCGGCCGCCGGAGGACACGCGCGCCCATCCCCGCTTCCAACTCGCCGCCGCCGGCCGCCGATACTCCGGCCGTCCCCGTCCCCACACCCTGCTCTCTCATCGCGCCCATCCCCGCCCCCACGCCGGCGAGACACGCGCGCCCATCCCCGCCCCCATGGCGGCGAGATTCCTGCGCCCATCCCCACCCCTCCACGCCGCCTTTCTCCTCCACGAAGCCGCTCCTGCCCCTTGGCACCGTGCCACCACATAATCTTTGGTAAGCTCATGCTTCTTGTCCTGTTCCTGTCCCTCTCATCCTCTATGATTTTGTCCATGGTGGATTCAACGTATCTTGGTTCAAGTTAAAAGATTTCCTGTTCTGGGTAATTTACTAGTTGCTTTGTATTTGTATCCATTCTGGAATACATTGGAAACTATGCTCAATGTTGATATGTGAGCTGTGCTAGAACCTTATTTTGGGGTTGGTTTCTAGCTCACATGCCAAATAGCTTTGTTTCACATTATATGCTTTTATGATGAGAGTTAAAAACATGATGGCACGATCCATTTTTGCATTTAACTATCTAGTGTATAACTATGTAAATTAATTATAACATGAAAATTTGGATAACTTGAGGCCAATGGATAATTTAGTCTCCAAAGCTTGCTGAAAATTTGCTTGCTAGCTTGATGAAAATTTGCTGAAAATTTGCTTGCTATAATTTGCTTGCTACGTTTTGTTCATACATGTCATATGTGCATACTAGTTAGGTTCCTAGAGCTTCATAAATTGTTGTGCCTAACTTAGTTGCTGCTAGGTGCATACATATGCCTAGGTGTTGTTTGCTGCTAGTAGAAATGTGAGTATATAAGAAGTAACTAATTGCAGCAATCGATTTTGTTGTACAGGTGCAGAGGTGCTTGTGTGTGCTAGGCAAGAAGACGCCCTTGGAGTCGATTTGGTTGTATACAGTTCCCCTTTGGTGAGCCTTTGGTCAAAAACCTCCGGTGACCATGTGTTATGTGCTACCACGACCATCGTGTCGTGGTTGTTTGTGCTCCGACCATCGTGTCGTGGAGATGCCGGTCGGAGATGCCGGCAGGAGATGTGGATTTTTTGTGAAATGCTTGCAGGTACCCCGAGAGGCCCTTGAGATTGCCGGAACGTCGATCAACTTCCGTTCCGGCAAATTCGGGTACTCCATATGTCCCTTTTTTAGCAAAGGTCATGCCGAAATTTTTCGTGAATTTTGGCATGACTTTGCTAAAAAAGGGACATATGGGGTATTGCGACTAATGCATGGGCCGGGGTATCTTAGTACTAAATTAAGTGATTTATTCTTATATTTGCTGTACTAACCTTTTGCATCTTTTAATTAATGCAGTGCAAACATGTCGGGACCTGGCCCTTCTAAGCACATGAGTGTCGAAGAAGAAGCTATAGAGGGCAACAAGTCGTTCTGGCAGCTGTCCCAGGAGATGGAGGAGGCGGAGGCCGCCAGAGCTGCTAGTGGTGGCGACTGTGCCGACGATGAGCAAGAGGATGACGCCGAAGCCACCGATGGAGCTGCTAGTGGCGGCCATGAGGATGACACCACCACCGATGGCGGCGACCACACGGATGGCGGTGGTGGCAGTAACCCAACCGCTCCAAAGCAGAAGAAGCCAAGGAGGGATCGGACACCGCAAGCGCTCGCCAACATCACGGACGTGTTCACTGAGGTCACGCCAAGTGGCCTACCAGTGGAGCCTAGGCACCTTGCCAAAGGGTACGGCATGCAACTTGGGTGCATCCTCCGGGAAAGCATGTCGATCAACACGAAGGACCTCAGAAGCAAGGACAATGAGGCTTTGGTCGCAAACCTCCTCCAGAAGCTTCACCAACGATACACGTTCCCGGAGCCGTTCAACAAAAAGGTGGACAGTTTAGCCATCACGAAGATGAGCACCGCCTTGAGCAGCTGGAAATCCCGGGTGAAGAAGAAGATCGATAAGGGTGAGAGCTGGGAGAAGATAAGTGCCAAAGAGCCGATGCTCGACCAAGAAGAGTTTGAGGCATTCAAGTTGTCCTTGAAATCTGAGGAGGCTAAAAATGGACCAAGTGGGGGAAGGATATGCGAGACCTGAACATAGGTAACCACCATTTGGGAAGCGGCGGTTACCGAGGAAAACAGCCCATTTGGGACAAGGAGGATGCCGAGGTTGCAAAGATGGGAAAAGAGAACCCGTGGCACAAAATCACGGACGAGCAGGTTAGGAACTTTGTGCTGTCCCGCTACTATCTGAAGAAGGAGACGGGGGAATTCGTCACCGACGATGACGATGTGAGGGCATTCGAGAAAGTGCTGGTAAGGAATTTAATTACCGCGGATATCTCAAAGTCCATTGCGTTGATCTAATTAGATAACGAAGTCATATTTCTAAATGGGTTCACCTAAATTTCCTTTGTCTGCACAGGAGGATGAGTTGAAGGCTGACGATGAGGCCGGCCCGTCGTGCCAGGGGTCGACGGAGCCGTGGGACACGACCTTCAACAGGGCGATGAACGTTTACAAGGAAAGGGACAAGTCGGCGCCGCCGACGTCAGCTGGCCGTGTGTCCGGCTTTGGTACGAGCATGAAGTCGAGTAAGGATAAAGAGGTGGTGGAGCTAAAGAAGAAGGTGGAGTCACTAGAGCAGGAGAACGTGGACTCCACCACGGTGGACAAGTTAGTGGAGGAGAAGCTCCGGGCAATGTTACCCCTGGGTTGATGGAGGGGTTAGTTGCCTAGAATGCGGGAGGTCGACAGGGGCCGATACACATGCCCAGCTTCGCCGGCAGCACCTCCAGCCATAACGTGTCGCCGAACCTGGTGACCCCGCCGCCCAACACCGCGGCGCAGCAGCCGCTCCATTTGGTCCCACCGGCGCCCCCTACCGCGGAAGATACCGAGGCGCTGCCGGTGGCAGCGGTGATCAATGATAATGCACACGAGCGGCCGGAGAATGATAGGCCGGCCGCCGGCACCGGCGCCCTTGTCTCGACAATTGCCGAGCTCAACGCCATCACCAAGGTAACTAATTAGTTAGTCCGCGGCATCTTCTATAACTATGCGCCTTTGATGACTGCCATGTCTCATGATGCCCAACATGTGTTGACTCCCAGGACATGCCTTGCATACTCCTGCATACAGTGGGGGCCGGCGGCGAGTTGAAGGAAGTCGCAGAGGGCACTCTCATACAACCTTTGACCCGCGATATGCACAACGTTAGAATGAGCGAGGCTGTGATGAGAGTCAGGTTGACTGAGGTAGTACCTGAGTTTCGTGACATCGACCCCCCATGCAACCTCCGGGAGCCGATGAACACATGGTCCTTGGAAAATTCCCGAAGTGGGTCCTCGAATGGCCGAAGACCCAGATTCATCTTGGGGGGGTCAGGCGCACCACCGGAGCCACCTCGAAGCTCCGGCCCCCGATCGTTCGGCCCTCGAGGCCGCCACGAAAAGTTGTTGTGAAGGAACCGGCGCCAGAAGCAGCCGTCGCCACCACCCGGAAGGAAACGCCGGCCGTCGCCACCGCCCGGAAGGAGCCGCCGGTCGTCACCGCCACCAACCGCCACAAACAACTGTTGGGGACGTCTGAACCGCAACCGTCCAAAGACAAAGCCGTTGCTCCTCAACTTGGTGGCAACAACGACGATGATGACGATAATGTCGACGTCGATGGCTTCATCAACACTGGCGCCAGCAAAGATTTGTTCATGCCTCCTGTACATATGGATGAGGAACCGTTTCGCGCTCACCACGGTCAACCTGCTCGTCCCAGTACATGCACGCAGCGCCTGACCTTCCATGGTTTATCTCAAGACACGCCTCCGGAGGCCGGAATTCAATCTCAACCGGCTAACGTTTTCAGCCCTGGCACAATCTTCAAGTCCGTTCATGAGGGAGTGCAATCCCCAGAGATGAAGAAGAAGAAGTACAGGAAGAGAAGTAGGCCAGGCGCCTCTGCGAGCCAGCCAGCTCCTAAGACTATCCGGGGTCATGAAGACATGGTACCACCCCGTGCGGATGGCTTGACCCGACTTCATGAAGCTGGTAAACCGATACTGCCTCCGGATCTGCTCCACCTCGCAGGAGGACCCATGCACACTTTGCATGAAATTATCTTGACGCTAGAGGGCATCCTTCTTCAAGACAAGAATCCAAATTACCCGGTGTTCACGGCCCATGTGCCAAAGGACTTGGACTTTGTCCAAGAAGCCCCCGCGGATGTGTTCTTCATTGCGTACGAGGACGTCTCCAAGCTGTTTCACTTAAGACGGCTGGACTATAACATGGTTCGCCTATACGCGCTCAATTTCGCGATGAAGACCAGGAGAGATAATACCCCTTAACTCGCGGTAGTGGATCCCTACTACATGCGTGACAGCCAGCTGGTGGAAGGATCAAGGACACGGACCATGGCGAAGGAGTACCTCCAGAGGTTCATGCTGACCAACAAGAGGAAGAACAACCTTCTTCTGCCTTTCTTTCCCGAGTAAGTACACATCCGCTCGCCGCCATCGGATCTTATTCGATTTCTTCCATTGCTGATCCTTTCCAACATTCCTTTTCAATTGTGTGTTGACCAGGGACAAGTACTGCATACTCATTGTCCTAAGCCCGAGGTGGTCCATTGCCACTTATTTCGACTCGGGGAGTTTGGATAGGATGAAAGACTACACCAGAATAAAGGGTGTTCTAGATGAGGCTCTCGAGGGCTACGCCCAAAAGGGAGGCCCCTTCGAAAAGAAGGGGAATCTCTCACAAATGACAAGAAACACCGATTCAGGCATGGGACCGAGTTCCATTGCATCAAGCAGCAGCCTGGCAGCGTGAAGGATGCCTTCTACGTCCTCCACCACATTAAAGGGTTGGTCTGGGATGCAGAAAAAACGAGGATGCCATCTAGTCTCTCAGAATGGACCAAATCTGTGGGGGATATCACCGATGATGAGCTTAGAGAAGACTTCCATCGCATCCAGATGCAGCTATCGCAAATCATCGTCGAAGATGTCAACACCAAAGGGGGGTTCTTCCACAACGCCAGAGGTAGGACGATGTATTATAAAAGAAATACTTGCCTCACTCGCAAGAAGTGCTTCTTTATTTTTTTATTATAGATTATCCACTTCGATGAATAAATCATACTCTATTTGTATTACTAACCAATATATATCCCAATCCATCTCCAGGGTTGTGCCAGAGGGACATCGAAGAACGCCTAGAGGCTCAGCAGGACACCAGGACGTGGACGATGAAGGAGATGTATAAACCGTTCCCGGCGCCGCTCAAGAAGAAGACTCCATGATCGTGGTCCCGCTATTGCTCACCATCATCGCCGATGTACTCTATTTGATCCTAGTTTAGGCGGTGAACTTCATTTGTAACGTGTGACATGATCGATGAACTTTTGTATCATAACTTGTGTAACTATTCGGCACTTGTCACTATATTTATGTATCTCGGGCTCTAAGTAATGTGATGACATAGTAATGTGTCTGTTTTCATATACTGATGTAGCCCCGCCTACGGCGTCTACACCAAGTGGTCCAATGACAAGAGCTAGAGTCAAAGCTATACATGACAAGGTGAATTCACTCTTATCTATGTGTGATATCGACACTCCTTTGAATGGTTTGCTACTTCATTCCGATACCTTGTGTGTGCTCAGCTATGGTGGACCTGAAGAACCCTATGAAGATGGCCAAGAGGCGAAGCAAGAAGATGGACAAGAGTCGAGCCAATACGATGAAGAAGAAGAAGAGAAGATGGAGAAGAACTCCCCAGGCGGCGGTACTACCGCTGGCTTAAGCGGTACTACCGCTCCTGGCCCAGACAGCACGGGCACACCCCACGCCGGCGGTACCGCCACCGGTACCGGCAGCGGTACCGACCGGTACCGGGGACGTGGGATGGGCGACCCCACACCGGCGGTGCTACCGCCGCCACTACCGCCGAATCTGCACTTCGGGCCCTTGTTCCGGTACCACCAGCTACCGCCGCCGCGGTACCAGCCGGTACCGGGGGCGTGGGAAGCCGCGAAGCCAGCCCGCACCGGCGGTACCACCGGCTATCCCAGCGGTACTACCGCCAGTGCGGGCACCAGCTCGGAAAGGAACCCGTGAAACCTTATCCATTCGTCCCTTTTTGTATCTAGACTATTTAAGGCACCCTTGGACTAGATCTAGGGTTAGACTATGATTTGGGAACTAAAGTAGAGCCTTGCTCCTTCTTCTCAAAGTGTCTCTTTCCTCCTATGGAGATGAATCAAGACCTCCACATGTGGAGATGAACCAAGGCCTCCTCTTGAGGAGAAGATCCCTGCGTGGATACCAAGGCTCCGCTTGTAGTTGCGATTACTTGCTAATCTTCCCTCTTAGAGTGTAGATTGGGTTGGTTGGATTGACCAATTGGACAAACAATCCTAAGAGTAAGGTGTGCTTGGGAGAGGAGGATTGGGGGCTGCCCTCGGGGATTTGTTACCAGTCAATTCTTGCCGGGTTGCTACTTGCTATTTACCCTTGTGTGTTTGATTTCCCCTTTTGGTGTTCATCATTCTTCGTGTGTTCTTCGTGTTCATCCTTCCCTCCGCACAAATCCGTGAAAATCGGGACCTACCCGCATCATATGGTATCAGAGCTCTAGGTTGACAAGGATTTGTTTTGTGTTTCCACCAAAATCCACCAAATTTTTCTTCGTTTTTGAGAAATTCGAAAATTTCCACCAAAAATAGCCTTGCCTTGATTCGAGCCGATCTGTCGATTTGATGAGTTTTTGGTAGTTTTGGTCCACGGATCTGCTACCTGAGGACCCCCTCCACCTTTGTTTGCGTTCCCTAGCCTTAATTTTGCCCTTTTCCCACGGATTCGAGGAAGTTTTGGAGCCCAAAATCACACAAAATTCGAGCAGAAAAGCCAGCAGCGGTACTACCGCCGGCTTAAGCGGTACTACCGCCAGGGCCCAAATTTTCAGAAAATTTTTTTTCTCGGTTCGTTTTGGCATTTCCTCTTGTTTGTGTGAGTCCTTCGCTGGTGTGTACTTCACGTCTACGACATCGACAAGCTTCCGCAGCGACTTCATCAACGCCAAGCGACGACGCCACCAAGGACTCGACTTTTCCCCCACCATCATTTCCGTTGTGAGCCCTTCTTCCTTTCGCGCAACTTAACCTATTGGACTAGCTCGGTGATATTGCGAGGCATTGCACGTGTTGAGTGTTTGTCTTCAAGTATTGGCGAGTGTGTATCGTTAGAGAGCTTGGCACTAGCAAAAGAGAAGGAATCATCGTCAAAAAGCAAAAATCAAAAAAAAAAAAGAAAAAAGAATCAAGTGGTGCCAAGTTTCATCTCTTGTAGGTTGCGACAAAGTTTGAACCGCCAAAGTGAGTGTGAGTGTTAACTCTTGTGCAAATCCGTTGCCCACAAAAAGCAATTGAGCTAGCGTCCTTCTTGTGTTGGGTGACATTTGAGCACGTAGTCTTCGTTAGGTTGCCTATCTTCGAGTGCTCGCCCTCTTGGTTGCCCAACCCCATCATTCGCTTTTGTGTGTGTTTCTTGATACTTTGTGGTTGGAGTTTCTTTGGTAATTGGATCATTGTGGATTTTCTCTACCTTTGACAATATACTTGTCGGCGGGTTTGCTTGTTTCGTTTGCCACTTCATACCTTCCTATCCTCATAAGTGTGTGTGTTGGGTGTTAGAACCGGATACTCTCCTCTCAAGCCACATTATACTTGGGATATAGTTTGTCTTGGTTTTCCTTACCGCACATCTCACTTGTTTCTTGAGAAAATGTTTAGGGGAAGTACAAACGGAAGCTCAAGCTCGGATGAGGAAATCCATGGTGGAGTTCGCGGTGATCATGGCTATGTCACACAATCCGAGTTCGTCGGTCTTCGACACCTTGTTCGTGATGGCTTAGGCCACTACGAGCGTCGTCTCCAAACTCATGATGCCAACTTCAACGCAATCAATGCGAACATGGAGCGGATGACCGAAGCTATCAACAACCTTGCGCGACAACGAGCTCCTTCACGCTCAAGCCGTACAAGAAGCACCTCAAGGTCGACACAAGCACATCATGGACGTCATGAACCTCGACAAGAACGTCAACATGATTCCAGGAGCGACGCCCATGAACGACCTCCTCCTATCGTTGAACAACCACATGATCTTCACGCGAACAATGCCAATGCGCATCAAGAACAACCTCACCAAAATGATGATCGTCACGCACGCATACCATCACCACCACCGCCACGACGTGATCATCATGACCCATTGGCTAATGGCAATGGCGTTCCGGGTGCGAATGACTTTGGTGAACAAGGACGTCACCCTCGTCATCCTCCAAGGCCACGTCATCAAAACCATGACAATGCGAACAATGTCGAGCAACCCGTTCCTCAACAAGAGCTACCTCCTCAACATGCGCCTCGTCAAGAGCTTCCTCATGATCGTCACCAACACCAACGCTATGAGTCAAGTGATAACGAGTCAAGCCAACACATTGGTGATGGAGTCAATCGAAGGAGACGTGGACGTGCATTCCCACGTGGTGCTCATGGTGACAACTATGATGACTTGACCAACGTCCGCTTTGACATACCCAAGTTCTACGGCACAAGTGATCCGGAAGCTTACTTCTCATGGGTACTCAAGGTTGACAAGATCTTCCGCGTGCAACGCTTCTCCGACAACAAGAAAGTTGCCTTAGCCTCGATGGAGTTTGAAGAGTATGCTCTCTTATGGTGGGAACAACTACAAGATGCTCGCGTCGCTAACCACCAACAACCAATTGACACTTGGGTTGAGATGAAAGAAACAATGCACAAGCGCTTCGTGCCAAGCCATTACACTAGAGACTTATACAAGAAGTTGCAAGAGTTGAAGCAAGGTTTGAATCGGTTGACGAGTACTACAAGGAAATGGAAATCTCCATGATGAGAGCCAATGTCAACGAGTACGAAGAGCAATCCATGGCTCGTTTCATGAATGGCCTCAACTATCCCATCAAGAAGATCGTGGAGTTCCAACCATATGCCTCTTTGGTTGAGCTAGTACATCAAGCATCCAAGGCTGAGCGCCACGTGCTTGAAGAGCTCAAATACCTCAAGACAAAGGCATTCTACGCCAACAAGCCTTCTTCATCAACTCCTACATCTTCACAAGCTCTTCCTCAAGCAAACACTCGAGGTCCTCCAAGAGTCTCTACATCGACATCTCAAGCGCCTCAACCTTTCAAGAAAGTACCTCCCTCTTCCAAGGCGCCTCAAGGATCTTCGTCCGGCACAAGACTTTTGCAATGCTACAAGTGCGGCGGACAAGGGCACAAATCTTTTGAGTGCACCAACAAGAAGGTCATGATCATCAATGACATGGGAGAGTATGAATCTATGAGTGAAGATGAGTACAACGCTTTGAACAAGGTCGCCACAATGCAAAGTGCTCAAGAAGAAGAACATGAGATATATTGTGATGGCGACAACAAAGATCCTTCCTTGGTTGTGGCAAGAGCTTTAACCGCCAATGTTCAAGTAGAAGAAGACCAAAGATGCAACTTGTTTCATACACGAGCGGGAGTCAATGGAAAGTCCATCAAGGTCATCATAGATGGTGGAAGTTGCCACAACCTAGCGAGCAAAGAACTTTGTGATAAGCTCGACTTGAAGTTCAAGAAACACCCACATCCATACCATGTCCAATGGTTAAGTGATTCCGGAGCCGTCAAGATTCAACACATGGTGCAAGTGTCCTTCAAGATCGGAGCCTATGAAGATACGGTTGATTGTGATGTTGTGCCTATGACCGTTTGTCACTTACTTCTTGGATGTCCATGGCAATTTGACAAGGGTGCTATGCATGATGGAAGAACAAATTACTATAGCTTCAAGAACAACGACAAGACCTTCGTCCTTCGTCCCATGTCACCGAGTCAAGTCATTGCCGAAAATGCGAAGTCAATAGCAAGGGCTCAACATGACTTTAGCCACCCAAATGACCATAGGCGCCATCCAACCGCACAAGAAAGGGCGGTGCGAGAGAAAGCTTCTAGTGAGATGAGTGGTGAGCGAGAGATCCACCATAAAGTGAGTGAGAGGCACAAGCCAAATGAGTGTGACACTTCAAAGAGAGTTCCCACCAAACTTACACTATTTGCCACAAAGAGAGAGATGAGGGAGTTGAGAGAAAACCCATCCACCCTACACTATGTGCTCATATGCAAGGGTGAAGTTTCTATGACTAACGACTTCACAAACCTTCCTCCTTCTTTGTTGTCTCTTTTGAAGGACTTTGAAGATGTCTTCCCTCAAGACGTGCCACCGGGACTACCTCCTCTACGCGGAATCGAGCACCGCATCGACCTTGTTCCCGGCGCACCGCTACCAAACCGCGCTCCTTACCGCACCAACCCCGAAGAAACAAAGGAAATCGAGCGGCAAATACAAGAACTTCTTGCCATGGGACACATCCGCGAGAGCTTGAGTCCGTGTGCCGTGCCCGTCATCTTGGTACCCAAGCACGACGACACTCTTCGCCTTTGCATGGATTGTCGCCCCATCAACGCCATAACCGTTCGGTATCGCCATCCTATCCCTCGACTTGATGATATGCTCGATGAGCTTTGTGGTTCCGCTATATTCTCCAAAATTGATCTCAAAAGTGGATATCACCAAATACGCATGTGTGAAGGTGATGAATGGAAGACCGCATTTAAAACTAAGCTTGGTCTTTATGAGTGGCTCATCATGCCATTTGGTCTTTCCAATGCACCTTCTACCTTTATGCGTCTCATGAATCATGTTTTGCGTCCTTTTATTGGCAAATTTCCGACATCACTTGAGGAGTTGAGACGTTTTCTTGGTTTTGCCGGATTTTATCGCCGTTTCATCAAGGATTTTTCCACAATTGCTTGCCCCCTCCATGAACTTACAAAGAAGAATGTACCTTTCATTTGGGGCAATGCACATGATTTTGCTTTCAATGAGCTCAAACGGTTATTAACCGAAGCACCACTCCTTGCCCTTCCGGATTTCTCTAAGACATTTGAGATTGAATGCGATGCAAGTGGATTGGGCATTGGAGGAGTGCTTATGCAAAATGGTAGACCCATCGCATACCATAGTGAGAAACTAGATGGAGCTCGCTTGAATTACCCCATTTATGACAAAGAGTTATTTGCTTTGGTTCGTGTTTTGGATGTGTGGCAACATTACCTTCGTCCTAAGGAATTTGTCATTCATTCCGACCATGAATCCTTGAAATATTTGAAAAGTCAAACAAATTTGAACAAAAGACATGCGAAGTGGGTTGAGTTCATTGAGTCTTTCACTTTTGTAATCAAATACAAGAAAGGTAAAGACAATGTGGTCGCGGATGCTCTATCCCGCAAGGCCAACCTACTTACACGTCTTGACATTAGTGTTTTGGGTTTGGATGAGATTAAAGAGTTGTATGCTACCGATGCTTTCTTTGGAGACATTTTCGCTCAATGTTCGGAGAACAAAGGAATTGGTGATTTTTATTTGCACAAAGGTTTCTTGTTTAAGGCTAACAAACTATGTATACCCGAGTCTTCGCTTCGTTTGGTCCTTTTGAAGGAATCTCATGGAGGAACACTCATGGGTCACTTTGGACGCGACAAGACCTACGCCATGCTCGCCACCAACTACTATTGGCCTAGAATGAAGCGTGATGTGGAACGCCTAGTTCGACGATGTTCTACATGTCTCAAAGCTAAGTCTACTCTAAACTCTCATGGGTTGTACACACCATTGCCTATTCCACATCACCCATGGTCCGATATAGCTATGGATTTTGTCTTAGGACTCCCACGCACTAAAACCAATAAGGATTCCATCTTTGTCGTCATTGATCGTTTCTCTAAAATGGCACACTTTATACCTTGCAACAAGAGCGACGATGCTTCACACATTGCTACTTTGTTTTTCAGGGAAATCGTCCGTCTTCATGGAGTGCCAAAGACCATTGTGTCGGATCGAGACGTCAAGTTTGTGAGCTATTTTTGGAAGACATTGATGGCCAAGTTCGGCATCAAGCAACTATTATCCACCGCCTACCACCCTCAAACGGATGGTCAAACCGAAGTGGTGAATCGAAGCCTATCTACCCTCCTTCGTGTGTTGATCAAGCCTAACTTGAAGAATTGGGAAGAGTGCATCCCACACGCCGAGTTCGCCTACAATCGAGCACTACATCGCGCAACAAAGAGAACACCGTTCGAGATCGTCTATGGTTCGAACCCCTACACCGCGCTTGACATGCTACCACTTCCACTCCGTGAACAAGTTAACATGGACTTCGACAAGCGAGCCGCTTACATGAAGAAGATCCATGAGGAAACAAGAACTACTCTCGAGAAGCACAACAAAGACCATGCTACGAAGATGAACAAACACAAGCGCGCCATGATATTTGAAGAAGGAGATCTTGTGTGGCTACACCTTCGCAAAGATCGCTTTCCGGATGCAAGGAAATCCAAGCTTCACCCTCGTGGAGATGGACCTTTCAAGGTTATCAAGCGCATCAACAACAATGCTTACAAGATCGACATCTCCAACTCCAAGCATTTGGTCCATGACACTTTCAACGTCGCCGACCTCTCGCCATACTATGGGACATCAAGCGATGAAGAGGACCAAGAGTCGAGGACGACTCTTTGCCAAGGGGGGGGAGATGATGTAGCCCCGCCTACGGCGTCTACACCAAGTGGTCCAATGACAAGAGCTAGAGTCAAAGCTATACATGACAAGGTGAATTCACTCTTATCTATGTGTGATATCGACACTCCTTTGAATGGTTTGCTACTTCATTCCGATACCTTGTGTGTGCTCAGCTATGGTGGACCTGAAGAACCCTATGAAGATGGCCAAGAGGCGAAGCAAGAAGATGGACAAGAGTCGAGCCAATACGATGAAGAAGAAGAAGAGAAGATGGAGAAGAACTCCCCAGGCGGCGGTACTACCGCTGGCTTAAGCGGTACTACCGCCCCTGGCCCAGACAGCACGGGCACACCCCACGCCGGCGGTACCGCCACCGGTACCGGCAGCGGTACCGACCGGTACCGGGGACGTGGGATGGGCGACCCCACACCGGCGGTGCTACCGCCGCCACTACCGCCGAATCTGCACTTCGGGCCCTTGTTCCGGTACCACCAGCTACCGCCGCCGCGGTACCAGCCGGTACCGGGGGCGTGGGAAGCCGCGAAACCAGCCCGCACCGGCGGTACCACCGGCTATCCCAGCGGTACTACCGCCAGTGCGGGCACCAGCTCGGGAAGGAACCGTGAAACCTTATCCATTCGTCCCTTTTTGTATCTAGACTATTTAAGGCACCCCTTGGACTAGATCTAGGGTTAGACTATGATTTGGGAACTAAAGTAGAGCCTTGCTCCTTCTTCTCAAAGTGTCTCTTTCCTCCTATGGAGATAAATCAAGACCTCCACATGTGGAGATGAACCAAGGCCTCCTCTTGAGGAGAAGATCCCTGCGTGGATACCAAGGCTCCGCTTGTAGTTGCGATTACTTGCTAATCTTCCCTCTTAGAGTGTAGATTGGGTTGGTTGGATTGACCAATTGGACAAACAATCCTAAGAGTAAGGTGTGCTTGGGAGAGGAGGATTGGGGGCTGCCCTCGGGGATTTGTTACCAGTCAATTCTAGCCGGGTTGCTACTTGCTATTTACCCTTGTGTGTTTGATTTCCCCTTTTGGTGTTCATCGTTCTTCGTGTGTTCTTCGTGTTCATCCTTCCCTCCGCACAAATCCGTGAAAATCGGGACCTACCCGCATCATATACCGTGTCAAATATATTATTGTTTCTATTATATCTGTATAAATCCTGTATATATACCTGTATTTCCTGTAATATATCTGCATTTATACAGCAGGCAGCAGCAATTCCAGAATACCTGTAAATTATTCCAGAGGGATGCGCCACTGAAATATTTCTGTGGCGCACCCTGAGTGGTGCGCCACAGAAACCTGAGCTTTCTGTGGCGCACCCAGGGATGCGCCACAGAAATATATTTTAGTGGCGTGCTAACTGTGGCGCACCCACCGTGCGCCACAGAAAGGCAAAAGGGTGCGCCACAGATAGCATGTTTCCTAGTAGTGCAAGCATGGAAAGAAACAAGCAAACAAAGCAAAATCTTTTTGGATTTTTGAATAATGAACCGAAATGAGAAAGCTAAAGCAAACTAGCGCTACAAATACAAAAGAAAGAGAAACAAAGGAAATATTTTTGGTCTTTTGGTGTTTTGTGAAAATAAAACGGATACAAGAAACAAAAGCGAAAAAGAAAAGAAACAAACTAAAACATGGATATACAAGGTACCGACATGATATGAATATGATAAAATGAGTGAGCTGTCGGTGGATCGGCATACCTCCCCCCAAGCTTAGGCTTTTGGCATAAGTGGGAGACCAATCATCGACGTGGCTGAGAACTCCATCCTGGCGGATCATATCTAGCATGATCATAATTAGGATCCCGTGAAGAAGAAGGGGCTGAAGCTCCATAATCAAACTGATATGAAGAGCTTGCAGTATCGAAGGGCTGAGTGAAGTCCTCCTCAGGTCCCCTTCCCTCACTGTCTGCATGAAGGCCGTGCTCCTCCAAGTATGCGTCAAGGTCATCTTCTGAGAACGACTATCCTTGCCTGACATCAAGGTTAAACAAAAGAGCTGCAGGCAAACAGACTATACGTTCAGAGTTTTTAGTTCTCCACCTAGACTTCTTGACAAAAACCAATTCATAGGATAGATTATCAATGGTGGACCAGCGGGAAACAAATTGATGGCTTATCATAGAGTTAAAATCAAGTCTTTCCTTAGGAAGCTGAATATCAAGATGATGTGGTCCTACACCATGCATGGCTAATAAACGAGAAGCAACGAGACCACTACAAACCCCTCCTTTTTCACGGTTAGTGGAAAGTCAAAATGCTATCATGGCTCCCAAGTTATAAGTTCTATCACTCTTCAAGGCAGCAGAAAGAAATACCAAGTCATAAGTAGATAATTTACTTGCATTTTTCCTAGCTAGAACACATTTACCAATGTAATAGGCAAAATATCAAATATATGGGAGTTGGATGTTTCGAATTTTACCACCTTCAGCTGTAAAACCTCTTTCTTGGCAGATTTCTGAGTAAAGGTCTTGTAAATGCTTAGGTTGACTCCTAATCCTCTCGTGAGATCCCCAGTACGGTACCTTAATAGCTGTACAAAAATCATGAAGGGGCAAATCTACAGCTTTATTGTAGATGTTATAATGAACCATGGGGATAGGCAAGTTCCAACTAAATCTAAAATTTTGCACAACAGACATAGTCAGCTTTGCATATTGCTTTGGTTCATCAGCAACAAAATGTTCTAACCCTGCATTAGAAATTAGAGTATTGAAATCTTGCAAGATTCCTGCAGCATTCATAAAATCATAACATGGATAAATAGAGGGGAACACAGAGTCTTCACGGTTGACTCCCATGACCTCTGGTACTTCCAATCTTATATTTACTAATTGGAGGCACCGTAGAAGGCTCCACGTTAATCCTCACGTAAAATCAGGTCACCTCCGTCCGATATCTTATATTTACTAATTGGAGGCACCGTAGAAGGCTCCACGTTAATCCTCACGTAAAATCAGGTCACCTCCGTCCGATATTCATCTAATGCTTTAATAGCCCTCGGATCAAAGTTGCGCTAAGCAGGCCTCCTTTTCTCCACGTAGGCTACCGTTCTACCTCCCTAGCGATTAGATCAAAGCGATATGACCCTGCCGCATCTTCTTCCGCCGCCGGCCACCGAGAAAACCTAAAGTCACAGATTCAAGTATTCATCGATCATGCTCTCAGATTTGTCCGATCTAACCCATCGCGGCCGGTAGCATGTATCAGCAGGGACGGAAGCGCCTGCACAGAGTGTACACGCTTAGTCGCAACGATCCTTTGGTTCCTCCGTCATGTATCTTGACCCCGCACATGGTGAATCAGTAGACTACACTGGTGCTGAACGGGTGTTGTATGTACATCAGCATATACATCACGTTTTTCAGGTACTCATCGGCCATTGTGTTGGTCTGATTGGTTCTGTTTCTCAACTAATGTATGCAACGGGTCAACCATCCAACACAAAGTTATATCTTAGGAGGTAATATTTTTTAATGCCCAGCTTACTTATAGCCGTCTTAGTGCTTCAGAGGCTTAATTAAAATTTTCAATTACAAGCTTCTGATATATGCTTCTCAATAGCTGTATAATTAATACTCCTTTTTGCGTTATGTTATCCATCACAATTTGTAAGTACTCATCGCAGATAGTTGTGTTGGTCTGATATTATAGGAGTTAATATATTTTAAAGCCCAGACCTTATAGTTACGGTTTATATGTCTCATAGCTTAGAAGCTTAATTAAATTTCTCATTGACATGCTTCTGAATAGGTGTCTAAATAATACCCCCTTTTGCTTAAAATTTGGATTTGTACTATTTGATTAATTATATCTGGGATGTGTTCGGGCAGGGAATTTTCAGTTCTGCATGCAGATATGATGGGATAATGGATCTAACAAGCATATTTGTACTCTGAAGCGTGATAAAGATACAACCTATGGATTTTGTTGGTTTCTCAGATAATTCATCTATATCTTCTCTTCTTTCCATATTGATCTCTGCAATGAATATTTGGTATGCTTAAACTATATATATTCTGTTGATTCCAGTATCATAGTTTCAGTGACCAACAGTACTGGTGTAACGGTTGTTAGCATGGGTGGAAGTGTTCACGGTGTGACCTAATAATTGATCTGTGTTCAGTAAATTTACAATACTGAAGACAGTAATCAGTGTTCCCGTTGTACTGATTTTTTTTTTTCAGGAAAAGCATCTCCTCCAATCGTGGCATCTCCTGTTCTGGCGGGGGACAAATGACAATCGAGTTCAGTCCAGATTCGAGAAACAATGCTGCCCAACTCCTGATTGATTTGTGTCATGTTGATGCAAGATGGCCATTTCTCGCCGAGTGTGTCCGGCAACATCGGCCAATATTTGTTCAAGACCGATATCTCCTGGAGTTTAAACTTCAGCGCCATATATTGCTCAGATTCGGGAGCTTCTCCAAAACAGCTGATTCCTACACACCGTAGTAGGGAAGATGGTTTCGTCATTGTGGACTTCTGCATCACATAATTTTTGTTTTGTGGAGGAAGAGGTTAGAATTAATGGACTTTTTTTTTGCGAAAAAAACCAATGGATTTAATTGGTTAGATGTTCTATTCCGTGAAATTTCCATTATTATATGCAGCAGAGTAATATTTTTTCAGCAAACTTATTGAGTAGTGTAATCTACCTGATATTATAAGGAAGAGACAGAATATCCTCTTTCAATATTGGCGAGAATTGAAGAAATTGAAAGGGCTTGGAGCTGATGAATTTCTTTGTCAATGCAGAAGTATTTATCGCTTTGATACATTTTAATAACTGTTCCAGGCACCCAACTACTATATATAAAAACAGGATAATATGTATTTGTAGAAGACACGTTCAGGACGTGCAGATCAAACCACACTTCAGGTTTAGCTGTTCATGTGTATCTTTATGTTGAGATAATAGACGCCGTGATTTTATACTTTTAGTGATACTAATAAGCTTAGGTCACCATGGTAGCTGGTGCCCACATTAAGACAAGCAGATGGATACTCCAGGTAGTTGTAGCTGTGTCCGTGGCAGCTGGCATGTCATGTTTTCTGTAGCTTGGAGGGTTCTGCCCTGCATTAGCTCGCCGAAGAGCAGGCCAGATCCTACATTGGTTATCAGCGGTTTGTCACCTATGTTTTTCATTCTGATTGATTCATACGGTGATTTCACAATTGATATTGCTCATCTCTGACATTTATCAAATCTTCTTATTCTCACAGTTTGAAATGGTCTTATAATTGGTCTTTTGATGAGCTCAGGTAGTGGTAGGAGTGTGACTGCGTATTTGGTGTTACTCATCTCTAATCTAGATTGCCGTGTGAAGAAAATAAATGACCCAACTCAACTGTTTGATTTCATTTGTGGCATAACAAGCACTATCTGACACGCATATCAGATTCATCAGGTACAAACTAAGGTTTACTAAAGTATAGTGTCTTTTTCTTCACTCAGATTATGCTGCACTCAAGAGTCATCCTCTGTACATACTTCAGGATAAACTCTAGAGATGGTAAATATTCTTATGCTCAGTTTTAGTAATACTTCTGCTGAATAAGAGCCAATAAACGTTTGCTTATAAAAAATATTGCAGACCATTGATTTCATTTGTTTGGAAGAAAGACATAGCTCTTTTATCCTCATGCGAAAAGTACTGTTTTGCTGGAAAAGGAGAGAGCACTGCTGGGCCTTATCTCAAATCATTAAGATTGACTATGACGGCCTGATGCCTGCAAGATACCGCCGTCCTTGATGGTGCAAATTTTGGCCGTTGCCGCTGCAGAGAGGCACATTCTATATGCTGCGGATTTGCCACGGCGACGCAGGAGCGGTTGTCGGCCTTGCGTCGGTATGACGAGAATCTATCAGGGGTAGATCAGGGGATGGATCCCGATTCAAACTTATGACCACAAAATCATTGAAACATCCGCTGAAATTGTGAAAAATTTCTAAGAGGGAAAAACTCATCTATCAAATAAGAAATATCCTCTTACTATATTTTTAAATCATATATTCACAATATTTCCCACCAGATGTCATTTCCTTATTAATGGCATAATCCAACGAAGATCATTACATTTATGGCTGAAGAAGTAGGCCCTGCATAAAAGGTATGTCACTCCCTAAAATGTTATATATTCCTGTCTACCTTATCTTTAGATCCATAAATTTAAGTATTTTCTTCTAATCATTCTTTGATATGCTTAATTAGCAGACTAGAAATTTATGCATAATTTCTTAGCTAAGCTCATTATGTGTTGAAGAATTTGTCGAGTCGGGTCGTTGTATATTGTTTGTAGAATCAAGAACTGAAGAAAGGAACATAATTACTATTTGTAAGATTAGATAGTTATTTTTTAGTTTTCAAGATATTTCATGGTTTTGTTTGTTTCCTTTAGATATGAGACATATGTAATATATATTAGCCATTTGGAAATCATAATTGTGTAACTCCTAGATGACTGGTGTGTCACTGTGAAAGCCTTTGCTTAATGATTAAATTAAATTTCAGACTCTATAATGATTTGTATCATTTGTATTGATGATAATTAATAAGTTAATAAATCATTGTACTGTTTCACGGTGAAGTATGAATTTTGAATGTTCAATTATGTGAAACCAGACAAAACACATGTATTGATTTTCTGATGCAATATATAATCATGCTAAAATAGGACATATGTGAGGGCATGCATAATTGTTTGTACTTAACCGTCCATGTACAATTTAAAGCATAAACAAATCAAAGTAAAATTGATAGATACAAAAAAATATTGGATGGAATAAATTCTTCTTGAAATGGATTATGAGGAAATATTACATGTGAATAGTATGAAATGATGTTTCAAGAGCTTATGTTTTACGCGACTTAAGAAACAAGGATGATTTTGAATTGCTAGCCCGTGCAGATGCACGGGTTGATGACTAGTTCTTCATAATTAAGTTGGTTTCCATCCATCTTCCTTTTCTGAAATTTTTAAACAAACCTCATAAAAAGTGATTTTGGAGTGATTAATTCAAGGGGAACACTATGGAGACTTGCTAGAGGACTAAACATGCAGCAAAACTAGTTAATCTAAACAAGAATAAGCATGCAAGCTCTCATAATATGTCACCTATAGTAACAAAATGCTCAAGATATACACAACTAAACAAAATTCTACTTGGATAATCGGAGGAGTCACATACCGGAGAGCAATTGATCCAAATATCAGCAGCAAAGATGGGTTGAGCAAGGAGATCGAAAATCGCGAGCAAGAACAGCAAGAACACGAGTTTGAACAATAGTGGAGTGTATGGTCGGGAGAGAGAAAGGAGTGGGAGGAGGATGAGTAAGTGGAGGGCCAGGTGAGCCCCACACAGGGCAGGGCGCGGCCAGCCCTCTGCCGCGCCGTGGTGGCGTGTGGTGCCTGGTGGGTCCCCCTGGTCATCCTCTGGTACTCCCACGTTCCATTTTAAAAACTAGGACTTGTAGAATTTTTTCAGAATTTTTTGAAAACTTTTATTTCTGACATTTTCTGGTGTTTTAAACAATGAAAACTAGAAAAATAAATTTATGTAAAGAATAAACATTGCTTAACTTTGCAAATTACAGTAGCAAAACAGTAGGTAAAACAAGGAGAGAAAGAAAATGTTGTTTAGCAATTTTATGCATGTAAAACATATTTGTTAACAAGGTTGATCAAGTCTTGCCACCAAATATTTTATATGACATAAAAGAATTAAACCACATTGAACAATCATTTACCTTAAATTGTATAGCTATAGATCCAATCATAATATTGAAATCCTTCATGAGGTTCATATATAGGGCAATCAATACTTCCCACTTTGATACTTTTAAATTTGGTAATTGTATTCACTCCAAATACTTGTCCAGCTTCTTGGGAAAATAAACAGTATGCTCTTTGTCATTAACATGGAAAGTTACTTTTCCTTTGTTGCAATCAATAACAGCCCCTGCAGTGTTAAGAAAAGGTCTCCAAGAATAATAGACATATTATCATCTTCAGGCATTTCAAGCACAACAAAATCAGTTAATATAAGCAATTATTAGCCACTTGAACAGGAACATCTTCACATATACCAACAGGAACAGCAGTAGATTTATCAGCCATTTGCAAAGATATATCAGTTGGTATCAATTTTTCCAAGTAAAGTCTCTTGTAAAGAGAAAAAGGCATACACTACCCTGCACCTAAATCACATAAGGCAGTTCTAACATAGTTATTTTTGATAGAGCAAGGAATAGTTGGTATACCTGGATCTCCAAGCTTCTTTGGAACCTTACCATTGAAAGAATAATTAGCAAGCATGGTAGAAATCTCTTCATTAGGAATCTTTCTCTTGTTAGAGACAATATCTTTCATGTACTTTGAATAGGAGGTAACTTAATAGCATCAGTCAAAGGAATTTGCAAAAACAAAGGTTTCATCCATTCACAAAATTTGTTATAATGTTCTTCTTCCTTAGATTTGTGTTTCTTAGTAGGAAAAGGCATTTGTTTTTGCACCCAAGGTTCTCTTTCATTACCATGTTTCTTAGCAAGAAAATCTTCTTTAGTGTACTTTTTGTTTTTAGAATGCTTTTCAGGTTCCTCTTCACTTTCCTCTTTATCAGAAGCATCATTCTTATCTTTATCATTAGCATGTTCATTACCACTCTCAGTTTCAGCATCAGAGATAGATATACTATTTGGATTATTAACATGCTCATTGTCTTTAATAGGTTCAGGAGATTCCTCAACATGTTTATGTTTCTTCTTCTTCTTTTTCTTAGAAGGAGTAGTAGTTTCATTAACTAGTTGAGAATCTTGCTCAATTCTTTTAGGATGTCCCTCAGGATACAAGGATCCTGAGTGGAAGCACCACCTCTAGTTGCTATACCAAAAGCATGTTTATCATTTTCTCTAGAAGCATTACTAGCAAATCTTTTTGCACTTTAGTCAATTGCTCAATTTGAGTTTGAACCATATGAAAATGTTTAATGAGTATTTTAACATCATTAGAAGTTCTTTCCAAAACATCATGCAAATGATTAATGACATGAGAATTCTTTATGAAGCTATTTTCTATTCTCATATTGAAATTGTTTTGCTTAACAATAAAATTATCAAACTCATCTAAGCATTGATCAGGAGGTTTAGAATAAGGGATATCTCTATCATCAAAGCGTTGGAGAGAGTGTACCTCAACCGTGGATGAGTGAGGAATTGGCTTACACAATTCTTCTATAGGTGGAAGATTTTTCACATCTTCAGATTTAATACCTTTCTCCTTAAGAGATTTCTTGGCTTCTCTCATTTCTTCATCATTTAATTCAAACATTCCTCTTTTCCTCGGTGTAGGTACCGGAGTTGGTTCAGGCAGGGTCCAATCATCATGATTTTGGCTTATCTTAGCCAATAATTCCTCGGCTTCATCTGGAGTTCTTTTCCTGAAAACACAACCAGCACAACTATCCAGGTATGTCCTAGATTCAACAGTTAGTCCATTATAAAATATATCAAGAAGTTCATTTTTAGCTAGTTGATGTCCAGGCCGAGCTCTAAGTAAAGAACAAAACCTTGCCCAAGATTCAGGCATTTTCTCTCCTCATTTTGCTTAAAGTTAAAGATTTTCTGTAAAGCAGCATGTTGAGCACTAGCAGGAAAATATTTCTGAAAGAAAGCATTGACTAAACCCATCGGGCTCTCAATAGATCCAGGAGATAAATCATTAAACCAAGTTTTAGCTTCATCTTTCAATGAGAAAGGGAAAATTTTAGTAACAAAGTAACTGCGTTTCTTAATATCATCAGAAAACAAACTACTCAGAGTAGAAGAGTGTTCATATGTTCTACAGCACTTTCATTTTCAGTTCCTCGAAAAGGTTCTTTCTCAGCAATAGTTATAAAAGACAAGTCCACAGAGAAATCATAATCTTTATCTTTTATATTTATGGGAGATGTAGCAAATTTAGCATCAGGAGAAAGTTTATAGTTGACAGCACGTCTTTGAAGAAGATTTTTAATAGCATTAACATCTTTAGAGGTATCACAATTCATGCATTCATCAATAAAGTCATCATCAAGTTCAACATAAGTTTCCTCAAGATCATCACTAGTAGTTCTCTCGTTTCAGGTGAATAAGCAGGTGTAACAGGAGTTTCATTAGGTGTTTCAGTATTTTCAAGTTGTTTAGATTTAGCAATTGTAGCATCTAGAAAAGGACCTAGTGAACCTCTTTCATCAAGCACAGTAGAAGCATCATCAAATTCATCAGAAATATCTCAGATTCAGCAGAAGTAGCAGCACATGAAGCATGTGCATGTGGTGGTGTGACAAGTTGACTTATAACAGACGGTGAATCAAGAGCAGCAGAAGTGTTCAGAGTTGTACCTCTCCTTGTAGTGGATGGCAATATGCGAACCTTATCATCACGAGGTTTACCCATGATGAATGAATTGCAGCGAACAGTATGACTCCCTGGTGAGCTTATAAATAGAGCTATGCTCCCCGGCAACGGCGCCAGAAAATAGTCTTGATGACCCACAAGTATAGGGGATCGCAACAGTCTTCGAGGGAAGTAAAACCCAAATTTATTGATTCGACACAAGGGGAGCCAAAGAATATTTATAAGCCTTGACAGATGATTGTCAGTTCAGCTGCACCTGGAAGTAGACTTGCTCGACACAGTTTATCAGTAGCAACAGTTTTATGACAGTAGCAGTAGTGAAATAATAGCAGCAGTAAAATAAAGACAGCAGTAATAATTGCAGTAGACAGCAGGATTAAAATACTGTAGGCATAGGGATGGATGAACGGGCGTTGCATGGATAAGATAATTCATGAAATAGTCATACATAGGGCAATTGCAGTAAATAATAATAAGGTATCCAAGTAATAATCAATCATAGGCATGTGTTCCGTATTTAGTCGTACGTGCTCGCAATGAGAAACTTGCACAACATCTTTTGTCCTACCAGCCCGTTTGCAGCGGGGCCTCAAGGGAAACTACTGGTAATTAAGGTGCTCCTTTTAATAAAGCACCGGAGCAAAGCATTAACACTCCGTGAACACATGTGATCCTCACGTCGCAGCCATCCCCTCCGGTTATCCCAATTTCTGTCACTTTGGGGCCTCGGGTTCCGGACAGTGACGTGTGTATACAACTTATAGATATGATCCAAAACAATAATTATCTCATGATTCAATAACATGTTCAGATCTGAATCATGGCACTCGGGCCCTAAGTGTCAAGCATTAAGCATAACAAGTTGCAACAATGACATAAAGTACTAATAATGGATACTAGGCACCATGCCCTAACAATCTACATCTATTACATGAACGATCTCATCCAATCCCTACCATCCCCTTCAGCCTACAGCGGGGAATTACTCACACATGGATGGGGGAGTCATGGATGGTTGATGGAGAGGCGGCGGTGATGATGATGGCGATGATCTCCTCCAATTCCCCGTCCCGGCAGGGTGCCAGAACAGAGTTTCTGATCCCCGAACTAGGGTTTTTGGTGGCGGCGGAGCTCTGGAGGTTTCCTGGAAAAGCGTCGATCCCCCTAACGTTTTTAGGTCAGAGGCAATAAGTAGGCCAAAGGGGAGCGTCGGGGGCCACGCGAGGCGGCCACACAAGGTCTCGGTGCGGCCCCACCTCTGCCGCGCCGAGGGTGCGTGTGGGGCCCTTGTGCTCCGTGTCTGCTTCGTCTTCTGGCTCCGTGAGTCTTCTGGAAAAATAGGACTTCTGTAATTTTTTGGGAATTTTCCCGAAACTTTGACTTTCTACACAAAAACAAGACACCAGGACAATTCTGCTGAAAACAACGTTAGTCCGTGTTAGTTGTATTCAAATCACACAAGTTAGAGGAAAAACAACAGCAAAAGTGTTCGGAAAAGTAGATACGTTTTGGACGTATCACTTAAACAGCCATTTACCAAGCAGGGCTCTATTCTTGACCTCAAGGTCATGAATCCCAAGACCGCCGTGATCCTTAGGTCGGCACACTACATCCCATTTGGCTAGCCGATATTTCTTTTTTTCACTATCCCGTTGCCAAAAAAATCTAGATCGAAAGTAATCCAATCGATGCAAGACTCCTTTTGGTAATTGGAAGAAGGATATCATATACAGTACCATGTTTGTTAGTACTGAATTTTTGAGCACCAATCTGCCACCTAGGGATAATAGTTTTCCTTTCTAGCTACTCAACCTTTTTTGTAGTCGTTCCTCAACAAGTTTCCATTGAGCAATCGTAAGCCTCTTGAAGTGAATCGGGATGCCTAGATAGCTTATCGGAAATTGGCCTATCCCGCAGCCAAATAACTCAGCGTATTGGGTAGCCTCATCCTGAGCGTCGCCAAAAAAAAAACAACTCACTTTTATGGAAATTAATTTTTAGATCGGAAAGTTGCTCGAACGCTGATAATATTAATTTCAGGTTCTTTGCCTTTTCCATATCATGATCCATAAAGAGATTCGTGTCGTCGGCAAATTGAAGGATGGATAATCCACCATCAACAAGATGCGGAACCACACCTTCGATTTGCCCATCCACTTTTGCGCGTTGAATGATTATGGCTAGCATATCAGCAACTATATTAAATAATATAGGTGACAAAGGGTCGCCTTGTCGTAATCCCTTTTTCGTTTGGAAGTATCTACCAACGTCATCATTAACCTTGATGGCAACACTTCCTCCGGAAACGAAATTATGAATCATATCACGCCACTCATCAGAAAAACCTTTCATTCTGAGTGTTTGTTGTAGGAATGACCACTTGACTTTATCATAAGCTTTTTCGAAGTCGATCTTTAGGATGACTCCATTTAGCTTCTTCCGATGCATCTCATGAACAGTCTCATGCAAGATTACTACCCCATCAAGGATATTACGACCTTGCATAAAAGCCGTCTAAGTCGGTTTCACAACATGATCAGCCACCAAATTTAGCCTAATAGTAGCGGTTTTAGTGAAAATTTTGAAGCTAACGTTTAGAAGACAGATAGGTCTATATTGTTGAATCCTTTCTGCTTCATTAACCTTTGGCAACAAAATTATCTCACCGAAGTTAAGGCGAAATAGTTTGAGTTGTCCAACATGTAACGCATGAAACATCTCTAGCAGATCCGACTTGATTATGTCCCAGAAGGTTTGATAAAACTCAGCCGGAAAACCATCCGGACCCGGTGCTTTGTTGTGTTCCATTTGGAAAACCGCCTTCTTTACCTCCTCCTCTGAATAAGGGGCTGTAAGGTGGGCACTTTCCTGATCGGAGACTTGTACAATGTCATCCGTTCGGGATTCATCCAGGGAGAAATTATCATCCTCCGGTTCTCCAAACAGATTCTTGTAATAGTTCGTGATGTATGCTTTGAGTTCCTCATGGCCTTCAATCGTACCCTCATCTTGGTTGAGAGAATAAATTAGTTTCTTCCTATGTCTGCCATTAGCTAGACTATGAAAGTATCTCGTATTTGAATCTCTCTCCAAAATGAATTGGGCTTTTGATCGTTGGTATCATTTAAGTTCCTCCTCACGAAGAAGACTTGCCATCTCCGTATTAGATCGATTTTTCAATTCAATCTCTTGCGTTGACAGCGGTCGCACTTCAGCAAAAGCTTCCAATTCATCTATAATAGATGACAAGCGGAGCTTCTCCTTCTTTAACTGGCCTACCATATGTCTAGCCCAACCCGCAGGTGTTTACGCAAAGCACGTATTTTATTGTTCCACCTTTGTATTGGGCTTAGACCCGGTACCGGCCTCTCCCACACCATTTTAACCATAACGAAAAAACCTTCCCTATGTAACCATCCAAGTTCGAATTTGAACTGTTGTTTACAATGTGGGTGAGGTGATCCCGTGGTTAGAAGTATGGGAGCATGATCCGACAGTGCTTCGATACGTTCTAGGGCTCGTACTGAGACCAGTGGGTATTTAACTTCCCAATCTGAGTCCATCAATACACGGTCTAGCTTTTCGTATGTCGGCTCCGGGAGGCTATTAGCCCAAGTGTACTGCCTCCCAGCCATTGATACCTCTCTTAGACTTAGGCTGTCAATTACATCATTGAATAAGAGAGGCCAACGGCTGTCAAATCTGCCTCTACTTTTCTCATGCGGGAACCATAGTAAATTAAAATCGCTACCTATAATTATAGGGTATGGATTGTCTTTTACTAGGTTTACCAATTCGCGGAGAAAAGCAGGCTTATGCTCATCCTGGGCTGCTCCATACACAGCGACAAGACTCCATGTGAAATTGTCGGCCTTGTTGCAGATGTGGAACTTAATGTGAAAGTCCCCTTCCGAACTAGCCAACACATGGTTTCTTTTCTGACGCCTAGTAGTAAGCCCTAGATATGCCACGTGGTGGACGCGACTTCCATGTGAATTCTACACCGTCAGATATGCGGTTTAGTAGACTCGCCGAGAAGTCGTGTTTACCAGTTTCCGAAATGCCCACAAAATCCAATTTATGTTCCCGAATAGAATCAGCAATACGAACATGTTTAGCCAAGTCGCGAAGACCTCTGCTATTTTCGAATATGCCATTCATCGGGAAACTATTGGAGGAGTGGACAATTTCGCCTTTTTTCGTGGCGTTTTTTTATTCTTTTTAAGAGAGTCAGCTTTGGACTTACGGTCAGACGCTTTCAGGTCATATAATGAGCTGAGCATCGCCTCATCTAAGCCACCCTCCGATATATCACCCACTAGATGTGAGAGAAGCTGGACATCAATCGTGTCATGTAGCTCCTCCTCGTCCATGTGAGGAGTAAAAGACTTGCACGAGGCTTTTGGGATGACTGTTAACCGGTCATATTCCAAATTCCTGAGTGCATTAGTCGACATAGTAATAGTTTTATTATTATTACCCAAAGAGACTCCTACCCTATTCAACTTAGCTGAAATGCTGGAATTTGAAAAGGAAAGAAAAGACTTGGGTGTTTTGTTCATACCAGCGTTGTCGAGGTTCTGTTCCGCCTTGCGTCGCATAGCCTTCGCCATGGAGTCCTCATCCGTGCCGGAGGACCCGTCCGCCGCCACGGAATGCCTCTCGCTCCTCCTGAGCGTAGCCGGAATTGGAGGGGGCATAGGTGCGGTAGAACCCCCTCGCAGCGTCGTGTCCCGTGTCGCAGAGTCGGTGTAGTCCTCCTGATGCCCAGCTCGCTGCTGCTGCACCGTAGAAATAGAAAAAAGAGATGTCGGTGTAGTCCTCCTGATGCCCAGCTCATTCGTTTTGCAACAAAAACAAATAGAAAAATATTAATGGCTGCGTTCTAACAGATTCAACATACATACGCAAGAAATGTCGTAAAAAATTAAATTATATTTTGGGCTACAGAAAAAAGAGAAAATTCTAACAGATTCAACATACTATTTTCACTTTTTACTAACCCCAAATTTTCTTATTTTTATGTACCTTGTAATACGATTTGTTTTGCACCCATAATCGTCATATACGTAGAGGACATGCATATGTATCACCTGGTTATTTTTTGGATTTTTTTGAAACTCGTTTAAATATTTTTCATTTTTTTTTTAAAAAGCGGGTGCTCTGGCACCCGAGAGCCAAAACACATTATCGCTGTTGTTTGCCATAGGTCTGCTCTTCCACTATTTACACTCCTAATATGAGGTTCCCTGCCCGCAGACCCAAACATTATGGAAATATGCAGGAAAAAAACATGGTGTGACGATATATCTGGTCAGTTATAGAATCCAGGTTTTCTAACTCGGTAACTATTTCAGTCAGAGCCTTGGCTGGATGAATGTCCTAGGAACTGCTGCTGACATTGCGAGCATTTGAAATTCAATATGAATTTTTTTTGCTTGAACTTTCGGCTATGATGTGTTACTGATCCAGTTTTCTAGGTCCCAACATCTTTTGGCCGACAATACACACTATCAGTTCACGAGCAGAAATGTCGTTTTCACCGGACCCTATACTTATGCGTGAATTGTTTGGTTAATGTCCGCCAGGATCTCTGTTTTTCGTTATCGGGTTTTAGTTGATACAAATGCAGTTTGCCATCTCAAGCTGATACAGTCATTTGTTTGTATTCATTGCCAGTGTGCTACCGTGTCGTCAGGCATGAACACACCCCATTTCTTATCACATTTTCTTCCAGGTTTATCAAGCACTCTAGGATGCACATAGTTCGAGGTAACTGTTATGAGCACCCAGGTGTTAGCATTTCTTTTCCAGGCTTATCAATACATTGGATTCATGGATGGTTTATACAAGGTTTACCCAGTTGTAAACCCAGCACGCATGCTGGTAATGATCTCTTGTACGCTTCAATTCTCGGAGTCACTAGCTAGTTCACTTGCTTATAAAAGGGTGATTGTTGACAGGAGTTGGAGCATCAGTACAAGATACCATATGAAAAGTGATGAGATCCTAACACTACATGTAGCTAGCCTGTACCCATTCAGACAATCCATGAAGCATCTTCAGGTCAAGCTCAGGCATCAGGAAAGCTCCATGGATCAGAGGTCAAAGGTGCTATAGACTGACTCCGGTGGTTGTAAGCTACATTGAATAGTCAAGAAAAAAATTCAGAGTCCTCTTACATCATGTAGATATATACCACAGAATTGATGCCGGGTTCCTATTGCAGCTGCGAATTTGTCCCCACCTTCATATATGTGTGGTATCCGCTGCCAATTCATCACAGAAGAAATTGTGCATCACCACATCATATCGAGATTAGAATGCACGCCCACTTCATTCGATTAGGTTCAGAAAAAAGTGCAAAATAAACAGATCTAACTAGACGATTTTTTTAAATCTGGAATACGATATACTGTACTATATCTGACTAATAAACCTCTGATCCAATGAAAGGAAATCGACCGAGGAACTAGCCTAGCTAGCTCCTCCTCATGCCAGTCCACCACCTATACGTCCCCGACGTTCATCCTTCTCGATCTCCTCCGGCGTCGGCTTGGTGTCCTGGTCGAGGCCCTTGTCGAGGCGGTCCATGAAGTAAGAAGCCACGAACCAGTCAGGCTTGCCAGTGAAACACTTGCGCAGCGCCGCCATGGCCTCGACGCACGCCTCGGCGTCGGCGTCGCGGCACTTGTCGATCGCGGTTCTGAACTCGTCCAAGCAGCCGCTTCTGGCCACGTGGAACATGACGGACGCCTTCTCATATTTTCTCTCGTCGGGAAGAAACCACTCGGAGATCGGAGCGTTCGGCGTAATAGTCCCCGAAACACTCCGGTTTGCGGCCGAAGCACTTGCGCAGCGCCGCCCTGGCCTTGATGCAGGCATCGGGGTCGGCGGTGGAGGCGCGGTGGCACTTCTTCGACATGGCCTCGTACTCGTCCAGGCAGCCGCCTTTGGTCACGTGAGTCAGGAAGAAAATCTTATCCATGCTTTTTTCGTCGCCGAAAAAGAACCACAGGGCAAAGAGAAACGACCTCCTGCTTATCCACAGCTTATCCATGCTTTTTTCCTCCTCGCGCGACCTCCCGCTCTCCGCAACCCTAGGCACGCGACCGCGCCGCCAGCCGGCCCGCGCCGCCCCCTCCCCACCTCCTCTCCCCCGCCTCCTCGCGCGTCCGCGCCACCCCCGCGGCGGCCGGGCGCGGCCCCCTTCCTCTCGCGACCCGCGCCGCCCCCGCGGTGGCCGGGCCGCGCCTCCGCCTTCCCGCCCCAGGCTCTCCCTCCTCTCTTCCCTCCCGCCGTCGCCGGTGGCTGCTCCGGCTCCTCGCCGGGCGGCGCCGGTGGCGGCGGATCCTCGGTTTCTACCCTCCTGGGCTAGGGTGGCGTGGGGCAGCCATGGCCTGGGAGGTGCAGCTCGACGGCGACGGTTCGGCGCGGCGGCGGGGCTCCTGGTGCTGCGCTGGTGGCCGAGGTGGTGAAGGCGCCGCCGTTGGTGGCCGTGGCGGCGGTGGTGGAGCTTCGGCCCTTTGGGCCCGATCTGGGTCAGGGCGGGCTCTGCCCTGCTGCCTCCGGTTGGCCTGCTGAGCGGCTTGTGACGAAGATGGCAGTGGTGATGTTGCGTCTGTCTGCAGCGTGCCGGCGGGAGCTTCACGGGCCTGTTTGGGTCCGGCCGAGCCTATGGGCCGATCAAGAGGGTAGCGACGGTAACGGCTTACGTGCAGCAGCGTGGCGGCGGGGACTTTACGAGCCCCCCGGGGCTCGGCCGGGCCTGCTCGGCCTGGTGTGTCCCTGCTGCCGTGTCCGGTCGGCACCCGTTGATGGCGGTGGAGGATGTCCTCCAAATGGCTGTGCTGCTGCCGCCATCCGGTTCCAGTGGCCCGGTGTGCTCTTGTTGTTGCGTCCGGTCGGCTACCGTCTACGGCGGTGGAGGCTGTTCCCTCCCGCGTGGTTGTGCTACTGCCGGACCTTGTCTATGGCTGCTTCGTCTCGGGCTGGCCGGCCTTGCAACATTTGCCATGGTGAGACGACGATGGTGACTTCAAGACCGTGGTGGCGTGTGCTGGTGGATGGCAAGTTTGGTGGAGCGCTACAGATTGTCTGGGATGTGGTTTTTTGGGGGTCGGGAGAAATCCCTGCCGTTTGGCACCGACGCGGTGACGCTCGAGAGTGTCACCCTTCCTTCCTGGAGGGCGTCGGTTGTACCTCTTCCCCACACCTCAGAGCGTACCGGGGGAAACCCTAGGACCAGTCCGGGCAGCAGCGTCGTCGTCGTCGCCTTCCTTCTTGCAGGTGTTGCTTGGTACGCGGCGATTCAGAGTGCTAGATCGTGGTGGGATTACTCCGGAGAGGACGCAGCGGTTGCGAGTCGTTTTCGTTTTCGTTGATCCGCCGATGTCGGCCTTGTTTTCTCTTGTTTTCTCTTTCTTTTCTTTTGGGCTTGACTGTGCTGTTTTGCCCCAATAGTGGACTCAAAGTTGTACCGTGTGGTTGCTATATTTATATAGCGGGCCGAAAGCCTATTTCTTCAAAAAGAAACAGCCACATGGCCGCCAGTGACGATTGCTAACTAGCTAGGGCGTCGGCCGGCCTAGATATCTCTATCTCTAGATCCGTCTTATCGGCGGTACAAGTAAGGAAGTTCTAGATTTAATAATTTGCCATGTAGAAAGATTTTTCCTTATCAGTTTTCAATAATGAAAATTGGGAGCCTTCGCTCCTTACTTAAAAAAAATTCCATATAATAGAGCAATAACGTTTTGAGTGATATGGCCCATTAGTTTGGTACGTGGAGTTTGCTGGTATTCAAGATTTTTCCTACTTACTTTAGAGACCGATTTTCATGTGTCAGAAAATTATGTTTCTTTTTCTGATAAAGGACATTTTATTACTTAATAGTTTAATCATTACACCCGACTTCTGCATAGTAAAGGTGTACACAGCCGCAACCGCTCATTCTTGAAAAAATGAAAAAAAAAAGATGCTAGCAACAAGTGAACTGTGTATCGCCTATGATGCTGGTGGACCAATCCGAATATCACGCGACCATCCATCTCGGATAAAAATATCTCTCCCCTGTGTTTTACAGTCATCCAGCTGCTACGAGCCTACTATGACAGAGTACATCAACGGCGCCGCTTCTTCACCGTTGTTATCATCCGCCATTCAGGAGGCCACCCTATGGTCCGGTGCATGTTGTGCGTGAGCTCCTTCTTCCTCCAGGCTATGAAGCGGGGGATCTTCCTTGATCTCGGTCCGGCATTCCTCGTCCCCCTTGTAACAAGTGGTTTTGTCCCCGGGGATGATCGAGGCGGACTGTCGTTTCTCGAGGTCCTTCGACGTCGGTGGTGATGGAGGCCTCGTTTGCGTTTCTTTCACCTGGTTTGGGGTGCTTTCTCTGAAAGTGCGAGGGGCCGATTGTGGTTTGCTTTTATTTTCGGGTCCTTGATGTAGTTGTATTGGCCACCGTGAGTAATGCAGATTTAGGGTCCTTCGAAGAGGCCGTGCGTTTTGCTCATCCCTAGAGCTATATGCTATCGCCTGGTAAAAAATAATACTCCCTCTGATCCTAATTAAATGAAATGAGTTGTACTGTATATTTGCACTTAGCTGCGCGACACTCTTTCCAGATCGGAGAGGGTAATAATCGTGTTGTGTATGATGGTGTGTGTGGGAGGGACAGGAAGAAATAAGTTGGCTCACTGGCGTTGTTTATCCTCTTTTTCCCCCCTTCCTCCGAGAGCGAGAGAGTCAGTCTCAGTGAGTCAGAAACAGGGCCTGGTCAGAAATCCATGCAACTCCATCCATGGCGTCCATGCTGTGCTCCTACTCCATGCCCGCCGCCAGGGCTCCTCTCCTCCGCGCCAACGCCCACGCCAGAACAGAAAATGTGAAGCTATATATTTGCGACGGTGGGCACACGGTAGATGAGCAAGTGTTGTTCATATCCCATTGTACTCTGCTAGATTCAGTCAAGTAACTACATTGGTACCATGCATTGTTCGTTAAAAACCTCTGGAGTTGAAAAACTAAGATTTTCCGGTGACTAGGCGTTGATTTCTTTCAACCTGTGGAGTTTTCGCCCTCGATCGCAAGTAGGGTGTTATATCTTATTCCTCCCAAGTTGTCTTTTGGAATCTTGAAGAATCCATTGCATCCTGCCAATAGTGCAGGCCGGTCACCAAATGCAGATGTTGTCTTGAAACAAGAGATAGCCCCGATCGAGGTGATGTCTGGCGACACGGGCGGCGATCTGGGCGACGTCCCCACGGCTCCTCTCGCCGGCCGCTTCTGGGCCTGCGCTGAGCCATCGCCGTCGGCGACCACGGGCGGGGGCCGTCGCCGGAAGACGCTGGCGCCGCCGGCCTGGGACTCGGCTCTCTCGGGGTCGCGGTTTTCCTGCCTCGGCGATCTGGCCGCTCAACCATCGGGCCTCGACGACGACCATGTCTCAGTGCAGGTGGCCGAGGCGTCGCTGCAGGAGATCGAGCCGTTCCCCGCTGAACGGCCAGTTCCACCACGTCCTCAACGATCCGAGGCCGAGCTTGTCGAGGAGTTTTGGTCGGATGACGGCTTTCCGACGCCGGCGAGCAGGTTCTGGGAGTCGGGAGCATCGGCGACCCAAGGTGAGCTAGCTAACGTTGCTTCCGTGTGCAGGTCCTCGAAGTCAGTGGAGTCATTGGACACTCGCCGTCGCAGTCCGCCTCCCCCTCCGGCTAGAGCTCGGATTCCGCGGCCGCCGCCGCGGATGGGCCCGTGGCGTGATCCTCTCCCGGCGAGGCGCATCTCGCCGCCTCCGGTCATCGGCGTCCTCTTCGATAGGGCGCTCAAGGGGAGGGCTGCATCGGGGCCGCCGGCGAGTTCGCCGGCCGATCCGCCAATCTCGGCCCAGTCTTCGGCATTCGAAATTCAAACTCATCGCTGCATGAGCGGGGGCCCCGGACGCGATTGGGCGAATCGTGGCCGCTCGGACCCATGGCTCCATCTTCGCCGTCGATTCGAGGCGTTCTGGCTTCGATCGTGTCCTCCTCCGCCAGCCCTCGTCTCGCCCTCGTCTCCTCCCACGCCGCCGCAACCAGCCGCCCGTCGACCGTGCGCCGTGAGCTCTCCTCCGGCCGCTTCTTCCACGAACAGCTCCGCGCGGCGATCCACCTCCGCAGTGCCTCCTTCCCCGGGAAGCCCCTCGTACGCATCTGTTGCGGCCCTCGCCCCGACGCCGAAGATGAGTGGTGCGCCGATGCCACGGCCCCAGCAGGGTCCCAGGGCGGGTGCGCCGCGGCCTCCGCAGCCGGCGGCTACTCAGCCTCGGCCCCAGCAGCCGGCCGCCGCCCAGCCCCGCCAACAGCACCCGATGGCCGCGCCCGCCTCCAGCGACGGCATGGGGCAAACCCTGCCCGCGAGCTTCTTCCTCGGAGGGTTTCCGGCTAGGACGGGAGCGGCGCCGCCGTCGTTCTTGCCCCTGCAGCGGCCCTCGACGCAGTACGGGCCACCGGCGTACTTGCCGACGGTCCAGCAGCCGGTGCAGTTCCATCCGCCGGCCATGGCCCCGCCGTTCATCAATCCGGGGTACCCGGTCTATCAGCAGCAGGTCCAGCAGCCGCCGGCGGTTGCGGGGCAGGGGGCTCCTCGCCCTAAGCGCAAGAAAAACAAGCCCGGACAGCCGGGGGCTCGTGGACAGCAGCCGATGCTGCAAGTTCTGTTTCAACAGCCCTCGTTTCAGCAGCAGTTTGTGGGGCAGCCGCCGGTGGCGCCTCCTCCCATCCCGGGTGTAAGTGCGCCCACCGCCACAGTGGTCTCTGGTGTGGCAGCTGGTGTTAGTCTGGATTCTGCTTCGGGGCAACTACCCGAGTCTTCGACTGGGGGTAAGAGTAAAGCAAAGAAAGGCAGTAAGTGCTTCAAGTGTGCGTCGGACTCTCATACCACTAAAGCGTGCCCGATAAAACACTACTGTTTAGTTTGTGATAATGCACCTCATCCCATGGCCAGGTGTCCGACTTTGCGGCTTCCCAAGCCCACTTGTTTCACCACGGGCTCGGGCGTTCCGGAGACGATGTTCGTGCAGTTTCCTGACAGTGTCTACAAGCCACATCTGATTCCCTCGAGCTCGCCCACTGCTCTGATCTCGGTCGAGGGTGACCCGGTGCCCGCTGCTGCTATTGAGAGTCTGATTTCCAAGGTGTGTTACTCGGCACAGTGGACTTGGGAGGCTTTGCCCCATGGCGATGGCGCTTTTCTCATTGGGTTTCCGTCAGCCGAGGATCTTCGCCGGGTAGACGGGATTCAGCTGAACATTCCGTCCTTTAACTCTCAGGCAACTATTTCTCTGTGGAAGTCCAATGATGATGCAGTCCCCATTAGAGTGCTTGAGAAGGTCTGGGTTCACGTTCAGGGAGTTCCTTATGCACTGAGACACTTTCTTGGCTTTTGGGCGGTTGGTACGCTCATTGGGATGACTCTTGACGTGGATCTTGTCACCTACCGGAGCCGTGGCATTGTTCGCATTCTAGTGGGCATGCTGGATTCGAAGGTGCTGGAAAAGCGCACAGCAGATGATGGACCGTATGTTGGGGCTTCGTGTGTGGTGAGACTCAAGGAGTTTGGGTTTTATTTCAGCCGTGAGCCTGCGGATTTCGTTCCGGACCCCGACTTTGTACCTTTCGTTTGGCGTCGTAAGAGTGACGACGCCGATGATGAGGAGGGTAACGAGTATGGCTTCGAGGGTTCTTCGGGTATGGACAGCTCCAATGCCCCCCTTTCCAGCAACATGGACGTTGATGGTAGTACATCGTCCGAGACACCGGTTGGCAACAAGTCCGCTGCACCCAATGATCAAGTTGGTTATGTGATGGCTATAACTCCGTACAATTCTTCTCCTACTACTCCGAGAGGTCGGGAGATTGTGGAGCGGATCCGCGCTTCCTCGCCGTGCCTGCTGCGCCCCACGCCGGAGACAGTGCCGACGGTTGCCCCTGACGGTGTTGGTGTCGGTGCGCATGAGGTGCTGCTGCCGGCAGCGGCTTCGACTGCCCCACGGCCAGCGGACCACACCCCAGCCCGCGTTGCTGCTGCGGATGGGCTGGGCCGCGGTGCGCAGCTCGGGGTGCGGGACAGTGCTACTGTTGTGGCCGGGCTGGGCCGGGAGGAGGCTGCTACATCGTCTTCGCCCCCTCTGGCCGATGTGCCTGGTCCGTTGGCTTCGAGTGGTCCTGTGGAGTTGGACCGGGACAGCGGCCCAGTTGCCGACGGCGCCGCGCTTGGACTGGCACACCTGGAGGGCAGCCAGGGGTTGGTCTCCGTGGGGGCTTCTACGTCGCCGCAGCCTCCCGCGGATGGACTCACCCCTGTCGCTGCTGTGTCGAGTGTGGCCTCGACCCCGACACAGGCCCACTCGTCTCGCATGGTTCAGCTCGGTTCCGTGGCGACGGCTGGGGAGGCTGCTACTTCATCCGTGCCGCCCCACGCCATCACTACTCCGAGGGCCACGCGTATGGAGGGTCGCATCGGCACGCCATCCACTCCTCCAGCCCGTCGTAGCGACAGGTTCGGGTGCATGCGGATGGAGCTTCCGCCACCGACGAGGACTCCATGTCGAGGGCTATGCGTCGCAAGGCGGCGCGTAACTTGGACTATTCTGGTATGGATTTAAATTCGAAGTCTTTTTATCTTTGTCGCCTCATTCTATTCATTCTAAACTGAGTAGTGTAGGTTTTAATCTTGGTAATAGTCAATCTCAAGTTCATGTGTCAACTAAGGTCTTGAGACATATGGAATTTGACCGGCTCACGGTTATTCCGAAAGTCTCGACTGGGTTGTCTTCCACCTATGATGATGAGGATGAAGCGATTGCCACATCAGATGGTCAGCTAATTTCTCATCTAATTGGTGAGGTGTTGGAAGGTGGTTTGGATGACGACGGTTTGAGCTCATTATATGAGCTAAAAGCATCCGGTCGGAAATCCAAATCTACCACCAACGTCCCGGAAACGGACCAAGTTATCCAAATCCCCCACGGTTTCCCGATGAATGGCATGTTCAAAAATAGCAGAGGTCTTGATGACTTGGCTAAACACTTGCACTTCGCCGATTGTATTCGGGACCATAATTTGGATTTCTTAGCTATTTCTGAGACTGGTCGACGTGAGTTCCTACAATCTCTTTTGAACGGACTATCGGGCGGTATTGAGTTTGAGTGGTACTCGCGACCTCCTCATGGACGCTCCGGCGGCATTTTACTAGGCGTCAGGTCTGACACCATGGAAGTGTTGGAAGTTACGGAAGGCAATTTTCATATCAAAATGCACATCCGTAATAAATCCGATAATTTCATTTGGAGTCTTGTCACCGTGTACGGGCCGGCTCAGGAAGCGTCTAAGACCTCTTTTCTCGTTGATTTGGTAAATCTAGCAAAGGATAACCCACACCCTATTATCATTGGTGGGGATTTCAACTTGCTTCGGTTTCCGTTCGAGAAAAGTAAGGGTCGGTTCGACAACCGTTGGCCTCTTTTGTTCAATGCAGTCATTGACAGCTTGAAGTTAAGAGAGATTTCGATGGTGGGGAGACAGTTCACCTGGGCTAATTCCCTCCCTGAACCCACATACGAGAAACTAGACCGTGTGCTGATGGATTCCGATTGGGAAGCTAGGTTCCCAATGGTGTCGGTACGGGCTCTAGAACGTATTGAGGGTTTGTCGGATCATGCTCCCATTCTTTTGACCACTGGAGTGCCTAGACCTCTGTGTAAACCACGGTTCAAGTTTGAGCTTGGTTGGTTACACCGCGAGGGCTTCCATGACATGGTTAAAAGAATCTGGGATTTACCGGTAGCGGGTGATTGATGGCCCTTCACGTAGTTACCTGCGTGAAAAGTAAATGGGTTAGGTTGAGACTCCAAGTGCAGAGTGTGTAGTAAGTGGAAGACGTGTTTTCCCCACGAGGGGTGACTCGAGGGTTTAATATCGAACTCTCGGGGAATCAGTAGTGAAGATTTATCTTTCCTATCCTTCTTTTGGTTACCTACAAAACAAAGTAAATGTTTTGGTCCTCAACCTCACCTAGTGGTTGTCAAGCACAAGGTGTGAGAATGATATCAAGATAATATGCAATACAAACAAGAAATAAATATGCAATGATGGTAAATAAATATGCAAGGATGGTGGTAGCAATGATAAATGATATTTTTGGGTTTTATATGATGAATGCAAGATGTAAAAGTGTTTTTGTATTTTCGGATTTTTAAATGGCAGAAAATGGAAAAGTGGTAAAAGTTGTTGGAAAGGTGTTTCTTATGATTAAAAATGGACCGGGGTTCATGGTTTCACAAATGCACTCTCTCTTTAATAAAGTTGTAGACAATGGAACACTAGAGTTGACATATGAGATTGCAACACAACAGTTTAATGACAAGTTATAATTATATGGGCATCACGTCCTAACATAGAGACCTTTTGGTTATTAGTCTCTCTTATACTCCACCAAGATGCGAACTAAATCATAACACCTCAGTAATTAAGATAACTCAGAGTAAAGCAATAAGTATCATGACATGAAGTTAAAATAAGAACATGCTAGATCTAGTCATGGAGGAAGTGGCAATGGTCACACCCACATCTCCGGTAGCATGGTATTTCTTTTTATCCCTAGTGATGCAACAAAGTAAGGTAGAGATACCCAAGTGGATCGCAGAACTTTCTCTCACGTTCACTGCACTAGCCACCCCCCGTTACTCCAACTAATGCACACGTTCCCCCTCACACGCTCTCATAAACATGCTTGATCATGACAAGTAAATAAGAACGGGGTACATAATATGCATCTACTTTCATAACTGAAACAAAACCATTGCAATCTCAAACATATATTAACTCATAAAAAGATCCACCACAAAGGTATTACAAAGATGACCGTAATCATGTTCAGCAGCTCATACGGTACTAATTAGTGAAGCTCAAGAGAGAGAGAGAGATACATAAGTTACTTCCACAAACCCATAGTCCAGGGGTGGACTACTCCCTCTTCATCATGGAGACGGTGGAGAACTCGTTGGAGAAGATGGAGACCACGCTGGCAGCGCCCCGCCGGAGTTTTCCCCCTCCAATCTGCAACTCCAGGTCTCTGTTTCGGTGTTTCTGTGTTTCTGCGGCGCTCCTTCCAGAGAACGTCGGGGGACTATTTTTATAGGCGGTTTTAGGTCAAAACGGAGTCGGTGGAGGAAAGATCGACGGCAACGGAGCTCCGAGGGCCAAAGGGGGGGGGGGGGTCCTACGTGGCCAGGTACATGGGCCGCATGGGCCCACTCATCTGGGCCCTCGGGCCTCCGCTTGTTTGCTTCCTTCGCTCCCACGCTTTGTTCCTTCGAAAAACTGATGCTCGTAAATTTCCAGGTCATTTGGACGTCGTTTGGGTCCCTGAAACATTAAAATATAGAAATAGGGGTTTCTGCCTGTGCAGGGTTAATTCCATTAAAAATAGGAAACATATCAAATATTCCCAAAATCATTATAAAACAGTGATATAACCCTTATATGATGCAAATATGACTGGAATATAAGTAAAATAATGCAAAGTTCATGTATGCATTTTACATGCATCAGTGATACGCCTATCCAGCGGTGGAACAACAAGATACGTGCCTTACGTACTCACCTCGTTGGTTGGGCTCGTCATACTACTGGTTTACTTAAAAAAGAAAAGGTATGACTTTCCTCGATAATCGATGCTCTAGAATCATTAGCAGAAGTTCTTTTACTATCCGCGCAAGAAATTGAGCTAAAGAGCCAATCAAATGCACAGATAGCAAAACTACTGCGCGAGGAGGAGTTAAAATGGTATCAACGTTCTAAAACTCAATTCATTCTAGAAGGGGACTCGAATACTCGCTATTCCATAGTATTGCCAATGGCAGACACAGGAAAAAGCGTATTCATGCTCTCGTCCAGGATGAAGGAACGATTGAGGGCCATGAACAACTAAAGTCGTATATTACAAATTACTATAAAGGCCTGTTCGGTGACCCTGACGAGGGCAATTTCACCTTGGATGAGTCACGAACAGAGGATATACCCCAGGTTTCAGAGGAGGAAAATAGCCTACTTACTAAACCCTATTCAGAGGAGGAAGTGAGAATGGCAGTTTTCCAAATGAAACATAACTCAGCTCCTGGACCCGATGGCTTCCCTGCTGAGTTCTACCAGAACTTTTGGGATGTTATCAAGGCCGATTTGCTCCAGTTGTTCACATGTCTTCACAATGGACAATTAGAGTTGTTTTGTCTCAATTTTGGTGAGATAATTTTGTTACCTAAGGTTAACGAGGCAGAAAGGATCCAACAGTTTAGACCTATATGCCTCCTTAACGTTAGCTTCAAAATATTCACCAAAGCTGATACGATTCGACTGAACACTGTGGCAGATCATGTGGTTCGACCGTCACAGACGGCTTTTATGCAAGGTTGCACCATCCTTGATGGAGTCGCGGTCCTACATGAAACAGTCCATGAACTACATAGGAAAAAGTTGAACGGGGTAATTCTGAAAATTGATTTTGAAAAAGCTTATGATAAAGTGAAGTGGTCTTTCATCCAGCAAACCCTAAGGATGAAAGGCTTTTCCTATCAGTGGCGCGCGTTAATTAATAGCTTTGTTTCCGGAGGAAGTGTAGCCATTAAGGTCAACGATGACACTGGCAAATTCTTCCAAACGAAAAAAGGCCCACGACAGGGTGACCCGCTATCGCCAATACTATTTAATATAGTAGCGGATATGCTGGCCATCCTGATCGAACGCGCTAAATCCGAGGGTCAAATTGAAGGCGTAATCCCACATCTTGTCGATGGTGGATTATCGATCCTTCAATATGCCGACGACACAATTCTATTTATGGAGCACGACATCGAAAAAGCTCGTAACCTAAAGCTGATTTTGTCAGCTTTTGAGCAACTTTCGGGTCTTAAGATAAATTTCCATAAAAGTGAATTGTTTTGTTTTGGCGAGGCCCAAGAGAACGCCGCCTTGTATGCTGAGCTTTTTGGCTGTGAGCAAGGACAATTTCCTATCAACTATTTGGGCATTCCGATTCACTATCGGAGACTTACAAATGCTGAATGGAAAAGAGTGGAGGAAAGGCTTCAATTACGTTTAAATAGTTGGAAAGGCAAACTCCTGTCCCTGGGTGGAAGATTGGTTCTCATAAACTCGGTACTAACAAACATGGTACTGTATATGATTTCATTCTTCCAACTGCCTAAAGGGGTCTTAAAACGATTGGATTATTTCCGATCTAGATTCTTTTGGCAAGGGGATTGTGAGAAGAAAAAATATCGACTGACTAAATGGAGTGTGGTTTGCTGCCCTAAAGACCAAGGAGGGCTCGGAGTTCATGATCTTGAGGTCAAGAACAGAGCGCTGCTGGGTAAATGGCTATTTAAACTTCTTTCTGAAGATGGAGTTTGGCAAACCCTCCTTAGGAGAAAATATGTCGGAGATCAAGCTGTTTCCCAGGTTCTTTGGAAACCTGGTGATTCACACTTCTGGGCTGGCCTCATGGCTACAAAGAAGTACTTTTTTCCACATGGTTCTTTCTCAATTAGGGATGGATCGGAAATTCGCTTCTGGGAGGATATTTGGCTTGGCCAATCTACCCTCAAAGAACAATATCCGGCTCTATATTCTATTGTTCGAAACAAAAGCGACATGATAGCGAAGGTGTTGGGTTTTTCCCCACCAGATGTTTCGTTCAGAAGAAGTTTACTTGGAACAAGACAAGCATCTTGGAATGCTTTGCTCATCCGCTTGGATTCAATCCAATTGTCGGAAGGTCCAGATAAGTTTCAATGGAATCTCACTAAGAACGGTAAATTCTCAGTTGATTCCATGTATAGAGCGCTTATTCTACCCTAAATTCCAGTCGATAGCCCTAATAATAACAAACTTTGGAAGATGAAGATACCACTAAAAATTAAAGTGTTTGCGTGGTATTTACGTCGAGGAGTCATTCTCACCAAAGATAACCTTGCCAAACGCAATTGGCACGGAAGTAAAAAGTGTGTTTTCTGTCAACACGACGAAACCATTACGCACTTATTCTTTCAGTGCGAGTTCGCTAGGTCTATATGGTCAGCCATCCAGATAGGTTCTACCTTACATCCACCTAGTTCTGTTGCTAACATTTTTGACAACTGGTTAAATGGGGTGGATCCTAGGTTCAAACTATTCAGTAGGGTGAGAGCGATTGCTGTTATTTGGTCCCTATGGCTATATAGAAATGACAAGGTTTTTAATGATAAAAATGCTTCTCTTATGCAGGTTATTTACCGGTGCACAGCGACGCTACGAGCATGGTCACCCCTGCAGCGTGTGGAGCACCGAGACTTATTTTTGGAAGTGGCGTCGAGACTGGAGGCTGCGGCCAGGGAGTTATTTTCCCGGCATGGGTGACAACATAGACTCCGGATAGACCTACCAGTTCCTTAGGCGGATCTACAATTTCTCATTCTGATATGTAATTCGCCTTTTTATCTTTGTGTTTTGACTTGGATGGTGGACTGGTGGCTGTATGCATCTTAGCTATGCAGAGGCCGGATGTAATGATTAAACCTTTTAAGTAATACAAGCCCTTTATCAAAAAAAAGCCAGCAAAATGTAATTTCTGTGCATCTATCTTGTACAATTGTCGGTAGGCAACCTCTCTACACACTATTGAATTGTCACTTCTTCGACGGCGCCACAGGTTCTGATTGCCAGAAATCAAGGGCCATCTCGGCCTCTCGGCATCTGTACAACTGTGAGTGTTATTAACATTGTAATACTAGCAACAACAATGGCAAAACAAACCAATGGTTCAAGAGTTTAACCAATCACTTGTAGGAATTGCTTGTTAACGTGCCCTGAAGCTGAAAACTGAGATTTCACTCACTAGACATTGATTTCTCTACTTGTGGAGTTTGGGGAATACACATGATAGCCAGCAACATGCAATACTTGTACATCTATGAATCTATTCCAATTATTAACTGCCTCTAGTCGTTATTGCATTGTCACTTCTTCACATTTCTGCTTGCCATGAATCAAGAAAATTGTCTGCACCTGTTCAACTGTGTCATTATTAAACACGACAACAACAATCACAAAAGTACAATAGTTTAACCAGTTTCCCTATAGGAATTGCTTGTAATTTGCTTGCATCATACATTTTCCTCCCCAAAAAGAAAATATTATGGAAAGGTTGAACCAAATGGTCTCTGCTCAGGCTGGATCTGCCCCTTTTTGGAGAAGAAGGCGAACTGGGCCAGCAAGGTTTCCTTCTCTAACCACAAGACCGAGAAGCAGCAGTTCGTCAACCTGTAGTACAAGAGTCTGTTTAGCTGCGACTCTCCACCAAGGCGCTCAAGACCATCGAAAAGCATGGACTCGACGCCGTCACCAAAAAGGCAGGGGTTGAGCTCAACAGGAAATGAGTGATCCATGAGTCAGCTGGTTGGTTGGTTGGTCGGTCTCCTAGCAGCAGGGAAGGCACTTTCCTGGGGCGAGCAAGGGACTTGATGAACCCCAAGATTACCAAGGGAGTTGAGGAGATTCTGAAAACGATAAAGGATAAATACCTCTGACTCTCAATATCGGTCATCAGAGACAATGGTGGTCTCAATTACTAGTGATTGCGCTACAAGTATAGTCATCTGAACAACATGATGGCGTTGCATGATTTTCTTGCTGCGGAGCAGAGTTCTCGTCCATGCCTGATGGGAGTAAAGAATGACAATGCTTCAAGGATCATGTCCGGACTGTGCAGCGCATAAAGTGGTTGTAGCATGTGATATATGGATGTAGATTTCACTAAAGATGTATATCTTCCTTTTTTTGTCAGTTGCTCACTCAACCTCCCCATAGATAGTGTACACAGCTCGATGCCTATGGGCAACGTAATTTCATGATTTGTTAGTTATCAACAGCATGTCAAAACGAATTTGCAGGTGTTCTATCGCGGGTGTGGTGCTGGCCGGATCAAGGTGAGTTACCCTTTGTGCTTAGTTTTAGGTTTTGGCGGATTTTAGGTTATGAGATTTATCTGAAGCAATCTATTCTTTTTGAGGTGCTTAGGTTGGATTTCTGCAGCCAGTATGTGTGAATAAAGTGTAAGTTTTTGGATTGGGTAATTGGGCAATCAGTTGTTTTTATAAGAATCGTTGCTCCGTCCTTGTTTCCCCTCGTTTGCAATTCGGAATCCCACTCAATGCCAGATGTTCTGCAGCAGTTGGTGTAGTTTTTCTGTATTGATGGACGGATGGAGCGACGGTGGTTTTGACATTGTGGGCTCATGGTCACGGAGCGAACTTTCAGTCAGCAGGGATGCATATAAGAACATTTCACCTACCGACCTTGGGTAACTACTCTAATGCTTTAAAGAAAACTGCTTATTCTTTTGTTTAAATGGATTTGATTAGTTTCCCTCAATGACCGAAATTCAGTGTGCATATATTCGGACATTTGAGCATCATCAGGCGTCACATGCCACGCATCATGTATAATAGGGTGTGGTTGGTTACCTTGTACTTGTAGTACTGATCTGGTGCACTTCGCATTACTCAAGAATCTGAACCCAAACATTACAACAGATACACAGCACACATATAATATCACAATCTATCTAGTAGTCCTTAAATCTGTAGCAAAGTATAAAAAGCACGTTTCTTCTGTTTACAAACCGACAAGAAACAGTCTTGGTAGACCTGAAAGAGTTTTGCTTTCCAAAATCCTTGAAGTACATATCTATGATAGTATATAACTACGAAGTACAGGTGGCTTCAATAATCGGGCATACTGAGCTGTGCTATCCACAATATGTTTGTTTGGCCCTTCGAGTCACATCTATTTATGTGTATCATCTTCCACTCAGGAGGCTGAATGACATGCCATTGCCGCCAACTGAGCAAGGCAATGACGTGTACTGGTCGAAACCTTCGTTCTGCATTAGGGCCAACATGCTATAACTTATGTTTGTAGGTGCCACTTCCGGGAGAGGCATATCACCCTCAAGGTATTGCATGACTTGCCTCATGCTGGGTCTTGTACTGCAGAATGGATGTGCACACAACAGTCCTAGCTTTAACACGAGATATACCTCATCAGTATCATAATCTCCTTGTATCCTCGCGTCCAGTGTGTTTGTCAGCGTCCCGTTGTGACAATGCTCGACAACCCAATCAACAAGGATCTTTGGACTATCCTCTGAATAGTTGTTAATGGGCCTGTGCCCACAGGTTACTTCAAGAATGAAAATGCCAAATGCGTATACATCTGTTAGAGGGGATGCTTTACCGGTGCGTGCCAGTTCTGGAGCTATATATCCCAAGGTACCAGCCACATGTGTGGTTGCTAGGTTAGTACCATGGTCATACAACCTTGCAAGACCAAAGTCACCTAGATGTCCGTTCATTTCACTATCAAGAAGCACATTGCTTGCTTTGATGTCTCGGTGGACGACAACTTTCTCCCATTTCTCATGAAGATAGAATAACCCCGACGCAACACTTTTGATGAGTCTAAACCTTTGATTCCAATCCAGTGTGGCCTTGTCATCTCCACGGTACAAATACTTGTCAAGACTACCATTTGGCATGTATTCATATACCAATAAGAGCTCACCTTTCCTCCTGCAATAACCGAGTAACTGGACAAGGTTACGATGTCGGAGGCGGCCAATACTGACAACCTCAGCGATGAACTCCTTTATTCCCTGCTTCGACTCGTGGGACACCCTCTTCACCGCAACCTGCAATTTAGAGACCGGAAGCACACCCTTATACACCTTCCCAAAGCCTCCTGCACCAAGTATATTCTTGTTATTAAATCCTTCAGTTGCATGGATCAGATCCTTGTAGGAGAAGCGGTGCGGCCCAAACTCATCCTCCCAATCTTCATAGAGCTCAGCATACCTCATTCGCCTTCGCACTAACTGAATGAATTTTGTTCCCGCAAGCAGGATAAGTGCAGTGGTGGCTACTGGTAGGATGATCTTCAACAGTTTGGACCCAGCTTTTGGGCCAAGACGTGGTAGCTTTGGCAACTTGGTGATGTCTATGGTTGGAGCAGCACGGTTCAGTCCGAAGCTCCAGCCAAGTACACTATATTTTGAGCTGATTACACTAGTTGAAGCAGAGAAGCCAATGTACGCTGGACTCTCCAGCAACGTTGAGAGGTTGTAGCTAACTGACAGAAGTGGCCTCAATGGCTTTGCAATCTTGAGGGGAGCCAAGGTCACATTGATTTGTGTGGCCTTTGCATCGTAGTCCACCCACATTTGCATTGCATTGTGGCTATCAAGGGGCAAGTTGTTGAAGAGACCATCGTTGTCGTAGAAGCCAGCAGGATGGGATTGCAACGAGCTGAGACTTGTTCCGTTGATGAAGATGTTGATGTCATTTTCATTGTTTTCTTGGAACTTGCTATCTTGGCAAATGTCAAGCTCGACTGCCAATATGCTCTTTTGGTTGATGGGGCTCGAGGAAGATGAAGGTGAGTGCAGCACATCTAAGAGATCCTTGCCTGGAAAGATCAAGAAAGCCATGCTGTTGGGACAAGCATTCAAATGAATGGAGAGCATACCGAACACAAAGGTGGTTGAGAACGATTGGGCCGTCCCATTGGGCAACTTGAGGAATTTCCATGGAGTTGGGTGGAATGCATAGCCATATAATGCAAGCGTGCCATTTGTGAGCTCAAGCACCCCATCTGGTGTAAGCATGGCTGTGCCGTCGAGGATAAGGTTGCGGCCGGACAAGCCGGAGTAGACGAATTGGTCCTCTCCAGTGTCAGCGGCAAATGACGTATGGTTTATGGTGAGCGAGAGGAGGAAGATTAGAAGGGAAGTCAGAAGCTCCATTGCAGGCAGAAATGGGTGCTCTCTTAGCTCAGTCTATGCGAGGTGGCTTTTGGTAACGAGATACTATGCAGTTCCCAATTTATTTGGAACGACTGTAGAAGCTGAATACTCAGATTTCCTTGGCACAAGTTGGCCCTCTATAATTTCTTTGTTATCTATAATAACTAATGTAAAAAACAATTTGGATTGGTTAGTGGTGTTGCAAAATTCCACAACCCATCGCAATCACGCTGAAAGAAACTTTCCATGGGAGTATAGTAATAACGGCTCCTTGTGTAGTTTTCCTTTGCGTGTTTGGACCGGCAGGACACAACTGTTTTTTGATGGGACTTGGTACTATCCTAGTCATGTTTATTCTAAACCCTCAGACACGGCAATGCATTAGGTGCAAATGTTTTCCTTTGTGTGTTTGGACTGGCAGAGCACTTTTTTTTTAAGGAAAGCCTATGGCGCTTTATTGAACTGAAAGTAAGGTTACATCGTGTAAAACGAAAGGTAAAATAAAACCAGGGGGAACACCATCCCAAACCAGGGACTCTTTTGAATCATAAGCAAATTTTGCTAACTGATGCGCCACTTGATTAGCTTCCCTCGGACAGTGTTGGAAAGAGATCTTCTCAATATTACTAGCCTTCAAAAAGCATTCCGCAATAATCGCTGCATACGGACTCCAAACTTCAATTACTCCATTACAGGACGGGTCAGAGGTAGTAGGTTGGGGAGCTCCTCTCCCATCTCGGATCGTCGGCCATGGCGGCGTCCGGAGGTGGAGGTGGCGGGTACGACCTGCCGCCGGAGCAGAGGAGGCCGGGGCGGGCGCACACGGTTGCCGGGGGAAGTCGGCCATGAGCCGAAGCCGAGAGACGCTGGGGCGCGTCGGTCGCCGTCAAGGACGAGGGAGGCGAGTCGGAGATAAGGGGGAGAGAGAGTAGAGGAGGAAGAGAGAGGGAGCAACGGTGGTAGGTGGGCGGACCGAGGGGATAAGGGAGAGAGACTAGAGGAGGAAGTGAGAGGGAGATGCGTGTGGCTGTGGTTAGGATAGGGTTAGGTGGGTAGATTGGATCTGAGGGGTGAGGGAAGAAAAGGAAAAAGGGCAGGTGGTTGGCGGGCTGACGAGAAATTACTAGTAGCGTGCCGCCCATCTCGCACGCTACCAGTATGTGACTACTGGTAGCGTGCCTCCCATCACGCACGCTACAAGTAAGTTATGTCCCCGGGGTTAGCTCTGGACCACTTAGTAGTAACGTGTCGTTTTGTGGGACACGCTACTAGTAATTCGTAGTGGTAGCGTGTGTACTTGCCGCACGCTATTAATAAGTAGCAGTAGCGTGTGGTCTTGTCCGAACACTACTAATAAGCTGGTCCCTATAAGGTTTTTCCTACTAGTGGGCGCAGTGAGGAGCAGGGAAGCCAAGGTCCCGGTTGTTTTCATCTTCCTGCAAAGAGCTTAGATCAGAGATGGCAAGGGAAGTCTGCTAGGGGAAAAAAAGCTAGCCAGGGAAGCCCCACTGCCGTGGCCCACCGTCGGGCGGCCACGAGGTGGTTGGTGCAGTTAGGAGGAGGTTTTCATGGTGGCGGGATGCATAGTTGAGTTAGACCCTTCACACATAGGGATCAGTATGTGGCGCCCCGACCCGACTGTTATACAGTGATGTTGTGTGTCACCGGTTAAGCGATACAACCGGAGGTTACGGGTTTACCAATCCCCAGCCAAAACCTTTGGCAGGCGTTACTCGGAATGGATCATCGGCAACGCAACACCCCGATTGATGCCTTAACACAGGCACAACCCTCAATGTATAATAGAGAGATCAAGACTTGTGGAACAACTGGCACATCACAGACTCTACGACACAAATCATTATAGTTCAACTCTTATAATAGAGAAAGATAGCAAATCACAACCAGAGGTCACAGACCCAACATTACAACATGCGGAAGCGAATTAAGTTGTTCTAAACAACAAGATCCAAATTATGGCCTAAGAGGCCTACAAATAAACATCCAACGCCAGCTGTTCCGGGATGTCCCAAGCTGCCACCTGAGAACCCCAGACTACTCGTCGACGTCCACAAAGAACCCACCTTCGAGGTCGGTGAAGTCCTCCTCTGAAACAAAACAAACGACGTTGAGTTCGACGAACTCGCAAGATTATATATAGAGCTTTAGCTCGATGAAGCTTTCAAAGTTTTATGGCTGTTTTGCATAAAGCTGATTTTATTTAGGAAAACAGGACTCGATGGCCTCGACTATTCAGAGTATTTTTAAAAGGGGTAAGAAGTAACTCTTTCTCTCTTGATCACCTTTCTCATCATCAACCACCAGCATCATCATTGTACCTGTTCTATAAAGGCACCTCACCGAATCACCCTCGAGGAAGTCAACCTTGCATTCTTGGGTGGTACCTTTAGTACCCAGTTTTTAATCATTCCGTTCAAGTTATGCTATGGTCTTATCGTCCTTTCCCAAGTTGTCCGTAACCGTGGACACGGCTTTTCGAAAAGATTTAACCCTGCAGGGGTGCACTGTGTTTACCTTCGGTACCGCCCGGCTCATTCCCTACACGTAGCTCTCTTCCGGGGAAAGCCGGCTGAGTGGGAACGGTTACAACCTTTACCTTGTTAAAGACTAACCCAGGATCATCAGTGAGGACGGGACAGGTTCAGTGACTCCAGCACCCTGCCCCGTGGCCACTCATTTTCCTAACACCACCATCCTCATTTCTGTCTTAGCCACCATCTCAACGCACGCGCAAATGGAAGCTCAAACTAGAGGACCCATATACCCCACCGAAAGGAAGCGCGCTCATTCTTGGTTCAAGAGGTAAAGAACTCGCACCTAGGCGGCGAGAGTGAGACAAAACACCACCATACCAAAGTGGCCTCTCATCCCCACCTTTAAGCATTTTATTTCCTGTCACCACACATTCTCCACCATCATCCATTCATCTCATCACCTGTCTCCAACATAAACCATCCATAGTACAACTAGGCATTTAACTAAGCATGGCTAAGCAACGACATAGCATAGTTAAGTATTTCAGGCCAACAATACAATCCTATGGATAATAGGAGGGGAAATAGGGAATGGCATCGGAATCTTAATGCAACTATAGGATACTCTAATCCAATAAAATTGACATTTGGAACCGCATGCAATATTATAGTGGAGAAAATATTTGCGGAAACATAGGATAAGATATGCTCAGAGGGGGATTACGCTTGCCTTGGTTAAGGTGCTGGTAGTACGGCTCTTCGGGTATTCTGGAGTAACCCCGGCTGCTTGATCTATCGAAGCATAACAACGGAAGAGCAATCAATCACCACACATGCTTTAACAAAATGCAATGCGCAAACACATGATGGCATGACATTTTTAATGCACTGAAATTATTATAACAAGTTCTACCAATTTACATGGGTTGCAGAGATAATTATTCAACAAGAGAGAAAATAAAGCTCCTTCTTTGTTTTAATGTTTTCCTGTGCTATAGATCATGTAAACATGCATGAACATGATGCTACTGATTAATGCACATTTTTCTGAGCGTTTTGATATAAAGAACACATTTTTTGGAGGTCCCGATAAAAAGTTATCACTTTTATTAATTTCCTCTTTTAATTTATGATTCTAATAATTTAATTTCGACAACTATCAAGATTAATTACTCGTACTCGGGAGAGAGGGATGAAGTAGTCGAATCATCGGAGTCGATGTCCCTAACGCGCGAGGGGGAAGCGGGTAGCATGCGCAAAAGGGAGAGGAAATGAAAAAAAAAGGAACCTCTAAAAAAAACAGTACACCCGGCCTCCAGCCCGGTCTGGGCCGGTTGGCTGGCCGGCCTAGTTCCAGAGGCAACCGGCCAGCAGCCCGGTCTGGGCCGGTCCACAGGCCGGCCTCGTTCCAGAGGAGATCGGCCTCCAGGCCGGCTTGGGCCGTTCTCTCGCCGGCTAGGGGCCCGTGGGAACCAGCCTGAAGCCCAGCTTAGGCCGTCTCCGCGGCCGGTCGTGCGGCGAGGCGCACTACGGCGACGAAAACACGGCGACGGTGGCTACGGCTCGAGGAGTAGAGCGCTAGGAGAGAGGGAGAGGGGTGCTATGGCACGGGAGCTCACCACGAGCAAGTTGGTGAGGTCGGGGTGGCCGGAGGTGGCTCGGCGGTGACGGAATCGAGCGTGGCGGAGCTCGGGTGGCCGCAAGGAAGATCGCGATGGCGCGGCGAAACGACGGCTTCTCCGGTCGATTCCTTCCGCGAGGAGGAGCAGCACGTCGAGGCGGAGCGGCTGGTGGTGCTCGATTTGCTCGGAGAGCTCTCACACGGCGGCGACGAGCACGACGGGCTCGAGCGGCGCCGCGGCCATGGAGAGGGAAACAGAGGGAGAGGAGCAGGGGAAAACAGCGGGGGAGAGAGAGCGTGGACTCGGGGATGCTCTCCTGCAGGTGGAGGCAGAGAGGGGCCCGGCGCGGCGTGGTGCGAGCGTGGCACGGCGACGAGCGGGTCCGGCGCGACCTGCTCGCGCGTCGCTACAGGAGGAGGAAGAAGACGTCGGCGGTTTTGCAAATAGCCCCCTGGCAATTCTGTTTCCATCACCGATTGGTCCTTCTGTTCTGGGAAAAGATTCCAGCAGCTGTATTTGAATTAATTGAATCACTTAAACACTTCCAAAAATTGTGAAATAATTTGGGGAGGCTCCCCTTGTCATTTAGTTGCTCCACAAAAATTGGGGTTTAAGAATAAAATGTTTTGACCAACTTTTGTTCATAGCGTTTCATTGTGGCAATTCTGCTAATTTCCAAAATGTTGCTCCTTTGGAAATTCATAGCAATTGCATAACATTACTTTCTAGACTCTTGGAACTTCCTTGACAAATATGGAAGTTATTTGAATTGGTTTTGTCACAACAAACTCATTGGAGTGTATCTTGTTTGAAAACAATCATTTCTTTTGTTTCCAGTTGTTTTACTTTGTTCTCCAAATCTTTGTTTCAACTTGAGCACTTAAACAAATGATGCCATGATGCATGAATGAAATGCAAAAGCGAAAATTTTACTCAGGTTTTAGGTTTTCACACTTTGGGCTGTTACACAGTATGTTGCCCCACGTCTTAACTTACTCCTGTACACATAGTTGAACTAGACTCCTACATGTACACATATTCTAACAGGGGGCTCTAGAGTCGCCCGCGATGTGACCCAGGAGATACGGCATATCTATACTATATTTATAAAAGAGCAAACATGTTGGGATACATTAAATCTCAACCGTTTAATATCCGATCAACGGTCCATATCGCTTCAATGTCAGACAACTCAACACACATTTTCATCTTCGTGGAAATTACAGGGATTGCCACCGTTGAAAAGAAACGGTTCGTAACATACCACTTGCCGCCACCGTACCACCGTGTTATGGGACACAAAAACACCTCCGTCGCCGCCACCGTCTTTCCCTCGCACGTCCCCAGGAGACGCCCATGGATTGGCCGTGCTCGCCCTCCTCCAACGAGTGCCACCTGTGCTTCGCCTCCAGCCCCGATGGCTGGTGAGCAAGATCAGCGGAGGGAAGCTGACGAAGGAACTCTAGATTCGATGGTCGTGTCGTCGCGCTCACCCGTGAAGTTCTACGTCGATCAGGTTTGGGTTTGCTCGATGGGCGTGAGCGGCAGTTGAATCCTGATGAAGTCTTTCCGATTTGGACTTGGCCAAAATTGGATCTGCCATGCTGCTGGTGTTACTCGTGTAGGCAGAGAAGGTAGAGGCCGATAAAGCAAAGGATTAAGATGCAGATGATGGGACTGTATCATGATGTACGCACACAAGCAAGCTCTATCAACGAGATGGCAGGCACACACGTACGCATAATCTATGTGCATTGTGCAGGTTAAGAACAAGAAAGGTGCAAATGTGTGGAGATTTATTGCAGTCTTTGGTTCTTCTTATGATGAACATAAACTGAAATTTATCAATGAGTTGCATAATATTTTCCCTAATTGGATTGGACCTACCCTCATTGGGGGTGACTTCAATTTGATTAGGGAAAGTAAGGACAAGAACACTGGAAATATTAATCAACAGTGGGCAAACCTTTTTAATGACTGGATTAATAAATTTAGTCTAATGGAATTAAAAAGTGCTGGCAGGAAGTACACTTGGGCCAATAATCAGGATAATCTGGTAATGGCCATGATTCATAGAGTTTTTTATTTCCACTTGTTGGGACAGCTTGTACCCAGCCAGTCTTCATAAAACCTGGCCTAGACTTGGGAGTGATCATACTCCTTTGTTGATTGACACTGGAGCGTTAAAAGTTCCAAAGGTTAAGCAGTTTAGGTTTGAGAAGTGGTGGCTGCAAATTGATGGTTTTGACCAAGTGGTCCAAAAAGCTTGGAATTTACCTTGCAACCTTCATAAAGCCATTGATAGATGGCAGTTCAAAGTCAGAAATGTTAGGAAATACTCTAAGGGGTGGTGTGCAAATGTGGAATCAGCCCAATGAAAATACAAGCAAAATTAGTTGTTGAGTATGATTTACTTGACATTTTATCTGAATCTCAAAGCCTTTCTCCAGTATCTAAGAACATAATGAAAAGTATTTCTTCTGAACTTACAGGTATCTGGAAGAATGAAGAAATTAAGGCTAGGCAGAGATTCAGGGAGAAGAATATCCTGGAGGGAGACAGAAATACTGCTTATTTCCACTCTGTGGCTAACCAGAGGAGGAGGAAGAAGCAGATTGCTCTCCTAGAAAGTCCTGATGGGAGTGTGGAAGATACTGAAGGTATACTTATACTTGTTGTTCAGTATTATAAATCTTTGTTCGGCTTTGAGGAGAAATTAGATATAGATCTGCTTGATGATTTCTGGGATGAAAATGAGAAAGTCTCTGAAGAACAGAATAAGTTTTTAGATGAACCTTTTACTGAACAGGAGATAAAGGATGCAGTCTTTGGCTCCTATGCTGAAGGGGCTCCTGGTCCTGATGGGTTGTCCTTTCTTTTTTATCAGCACTATTGGGACCTGGTTAAAAAAGATCTGTTTGATCTCTTCTCTGATTGGAGTAGGGGAAAACTCGATTTATTTAGACTTAATTTTTCTCTGCTCACTCTCATCCCTAAAGAACAGGATGCTGTGGTCATCCAGAAGTTTAGACCTATTGTTTTAACTAACTGTAGCTTTAAGATTTTTTTGAAATGTGCTACAAATAGACTAGGATCTGTTTGTGAGAAACTTATCTCTCCCAATCAGACTGCTTTCATTAGAGACAGGTACATCCTTGAAAGTGTGGTTTCTGCTCATGAGATTATTCATGATGTGGCAACTAGTGATCAGTCTGGTTTTATTTTCAAGTTAGATTATGAAAAAGCTTATGACATGGTTCATAGAGGTTTCTTGTTGAAGATGCTTGCTAGCAGGGGATTTAGCCCTAAATGCTTGCAAATGTACAAATCTTTACTAGATAATGGATCTATTGGTGTGAGAATTAATGATGTCAACAGTGACTTTTTCATTGCTGGTAGAGGTGTTAGACAAGGTGATCCAATTTCACCTCTGTTTTTTTTAACTTAGTAGCTGATGTTTTCACCAAAATGTTGGTTAAAGCAGCTAAACATGGCCTGATTGATGGCTTGCTTCATGGTTTTGATCAAATGGTGTGATCAGCATGCAATATGTTGATGACACCTTGCTTTTCCTTAGGAAAGACATTGACCAATGCATGAACCTTAAGTGGATTCTTTCTTGTTTTGAACAAATCTCTGGTCTCAGAATAAATTTTCATAAATTTGACTTGGTTCCAATTAATGTGGAACCAAGAGAAGCCCAAATTTTTGCTCAAGCATTAAGCTGTCAATTGGGGAAATATCCCATTAAATACCTTGGGGTACCTCTACATCATAAAAAACTTAGGAAGGAGGATCTACAACCTATTGTGGACAAACTTCTTAAGAATGCTGCAGGATGGAGGGGTAAATTATTATCCCATGTAGCAAAACTAGAACTGGTTAAAAGCGTGTTAGCTAGCATTCCAGTTTATCTACTAAGTGTAATCAAGTTCCCTAAATGGGCAATTGCGCTTATAAACTCCCAGATGGCCCACTGCTTGTGGGACAACTATGAGGGGCATTTTAAATACCATTTGGCCAATTAGGGACTAGTTTCTCAGAAAAAGGAGTTTGGGGGTCTAGGTATTCCTAATATAGCAGATATGAACATGTGTCTCCTAGCTTCTTGGATTAAGAGATATCATTTAGATGAGGACAAGCTATGGAAAAGGATCATTGATCACAAGTATGAGGAGAATGATCCCAACCTGTTCTCTTCTTCCTCTCTTGGGGTTTCTCCCTTTTGGAAAGGGGTCCTGTGGGCTGCTAAAGCAACAAAAATGGGATACCAGTGGAGAGTAGGTAATGGTAGGAAAATTAAATTCTGGGAAGACCAGTGGTTTGGGGACTCTAGTCTTGCCATCCAATACTGGGATCTCTACATGGTTGTGAATGAAAAAACAGCTACCATTGCTGATGTCTGGGATGGTAACCAGCTTAAGGTTACTTTTCGGAGGTGTTTTAATGAGGAGATGCTCACTATGTGGTATAAGGTTGTGCAAATTGCTCAATCTATCCAATTTAGTGACAATGATGATGCTTTGCTATGGAAGCTAGAGCCCAATGGGATTTATTCAGTTAATTCTTTTTATGCTGTAGTCAATTTCAAAGGAATTCTGCCGGTACATGTTCATGGTGTGTGGAAAAGTACAGTCCCCCCCCCCCCAAGATTCATTTTTCCTGTGGCTATTAGCTCATAACAAGTTGCTAACCAGAGATAACTTAAGTAAAAGGCAAGTTTTAGATGATGTTAATTGTATTTTCTGCTCTGAACCAGAGTCCTGCAATCATGTATTCTTTGAGTGACTATTGCTAGAGTGGTTTGGGAAGAAACATGTTATATCACTGATAAATCATCTATGCCTGACTCTTTTGCTTCGGTTGCTTCTCTCTGGCTTAGTGTGAGAAAATTCTGTGTTCATAACACAGTGCATGCAGTTGTCTTGTGGTCGATCTGGCTTACTAGAAATGACATGCATTTTAATAAAACTCCTTGGCCTGGTGTACAGGTGATTTGGAGAAGGACAGCTTGTTTGCTCTCCCAGTGGCATGTGCTGTTCTCTGGAGCTGCAAAAGAAATTTGATCAGTGCAACTGGGAGGATGGAGCAACTGGCGCGTGCGCCACCACTTCTGCTGTGGCCGGATCCTGGCTGAACTTGAAGAAGCTCACTGGAGTGGACCTGGAAGTTGCCCTTGGCTCTCATCTGCTCTCATCTTGATGAAGGTGCAGAAGCTAATGATTGGAAAGTGACTACTGGGGAGCTGGCTCTGCGCCTATCTGAAAACGCTCTTGAGCTTGTGGAGGAGGGACAATGGGTGAAAGTCGTCCATAAAGCCTGATCGAAGAACTCAAGGGTGTCCTCCTTTTTTGTCGCCCTATCTAGTCCCCGTAGTTTAGTCATTTTCTCGTCTAGTAGTTTAAGACTTGCCGCTTGAAACTTGTTAAACCTTGTATTTTGCTGGGGAGAGTTTGTTCTCTCATAAACCCCTGGGGCGACACTTCAGTCGTTCCCCGTGCGCTGTAAAATGATGTAACACAGACTGGTGGTTTCATTTTCTATAAAATGGAGCTGGGGCGAGGCCCTTTTCCTCTAAAAAAAAATGTGCATTGTGCAGGCATGCATTCAAGTTTGTAATTGCTACTTCCCTTCCGTAGCAGTCTTTGAATTGTAGTTGCATGCGTTAGGTATGCATTACATTGTACATTGATGTGTGACATAGGACAGCTATCTGATAATCAATTACTCCCTCCATTCACTTTTACAAGGCACTCTACCTATTGAAATGGTAGGTAGAGTGCCTTGTATGGCCAAAATTGAAATGGTAGGTAGAGTGCCTTGTAAAAGTGAACAGAGGGAGTAATAATCACTTTATGTATGAAAAATTCAGCTAATCATTGCCTCCAAGTACTTGGTCTGTGCTTTTGTTGTTTTATAAGCAGAAAAACAAAGATCCAACTTGAAGTCAGTGTTTATCTTCCATTGCTCGTGGCTCGCTCCACAAGCAATAGCTGATGTATCGTGAAATCCCCTCTGAATCGGTTTTGATCTTTGTGCGGGTGAGGTGCTCGCGAGGCCTCATTGTTGTCTCCATTTGTACTACTTATTGATCTGTTCTATTGTTCTAGCTTTGTACTTAAAATCATTGTTTGCTTAGTTCGATTGAATAGCAAATGGTTAGTGAAATGGGATTGTAAGTGCAATTTTTTCACTTGATTGCTTTTTTTACTGAAGTATTGGGACGTTACTAGCTGGTTACTGAAGATGACAATGGTCAAGCTACCGTAATTATCCACAAGTGATATTATAAATTTTGGCATAGGTGACACAGGTACGCACATGACCTAAGTGCAGGCATGCATCAATCAATTGGCATTTTCTCTCCCAGTATATATATTCAAAAGGGATCATATTCTTGAAATATTAAGCAATAACACAATTAAATTTAGAATATAGATCACCCCCGAGCACTAGTAGAAAAACTACCTTTCGTCCAGAGCCGAATCGGCCATTAATCCCGGTTTTTGGTCCCGGTTCGAGCTGCCAGGGCATTGGTCCCGGTTCGGTTGGGGACATTGGTCCCGGTTCGTGCCACGAACCGGGACCAATGCTCCAGTGCCGGACACGTGGCGTGCTTCTGTACCGCGGTGAGGAGTACGAGAATATGGATAAATGCCCGGTATGCAATGCACTGCGGTACAAGATCAGACAAGATGACCCTGGTGATGTTGAGGGCGATGACGAGCCCCCCCGGAAGAGGGTTCCTGCTAAGGTGATGTGGTATGCTCCTATAATACCACGGTTGAAACGTCTGTTCAGAAACAAAGAGCATGCCAGGTTGTTGCGATGGCACAAAGAAGAGCGTAAGAAAGACGGGAAGTTGAGACACCCCGCCGATGGGTCCCAGTGGAGAAAAATCGACAGAGAGTTCCCGACATTTTCAGATGACGCAAGGAACTTAAGATTTGGTCTAAGTACAGATGGCTTTAATCCTTTTGGGGAGCAGAGCTCCAGTCATAGCACTTGGCCCGTGACTCTATGTATCTACAACCTTCCTCCTTGGTTGTGCATGAAGCGAAAGTTCATTATGATGCCAGTGCTCATCCAAGGCCCGAAGCAACCCGGCAACGACATTGATGTGTACCTAAGGCCATTAGTTGATGAACTTTTGCAGTTGTGGTCCGAACCAGGTGTACGTGTGTGGGATGAGCACAAACAACAGGAATTTGACCTACGAGCGTTGTTGTTCGTAACCATCAATGATTGGCCTGCTCTTAGTAACATTTCAGGACAGTCAAACAAGGGATACAATGCATGCACGCACTGTTTAGATAAGACTGAAAGTATACATTTGGGAAACAAGAACGTGTACCTGGGGCATCGTCGATTTCTTCCGAACAGTCATGCCGTAAGAAAGAAAGGCAAGCATTTCAACGGTGAGGCAGATCGCCGGAAGAAGCCTAACCTCCCTGATGGTGATGTTATATATGACATGGTCAAGGATTTAGAAGTAATCTTTGGAAAGGGTCCTGGCAGTCTATCTGTTCCGAATGACGCTGACAACCACGTACCCATATGGAAGAAGAAATCTATATTTTGGGAGCTACCCTATTGGAAAGTCCTAGAGGTCCGGTCTTCAATCGACGTGATGCACGTGACGAAGAATCTTTGCGTGAACCTGCTAGGCTTCCTGGGCGTGTATGGGAAGACAAAAGATACACCAGAAGCACGGGAGGACCAGCAACGTATGAAAGACCCATACAACAAGCAGACGGATAAAGGGCGTCAATACTTAAGCAGCTACGCTCTTACCAAAGCAGAGAAGGAAATCTTTTTTGAATGCCTGAGCAGTATCAAGGTCCCGGCTGGCTTCTCGTCAAATATAAAGGGAATAATAAATATGGCAGAGAAAAAATTCCAGAACCTGAAGTCTCATGATTGCCACGTGATTATGACGCAGTTGCTTCCGGTTGCATTGAGGGGGCTTCTACCGGAAAATGTTCGAGTACCCATTGTGAAGCTATGTGCATTCCTCAATGCAATATCTCAGAAGGTCATCGATCCAGTAACTCTACCAAGTTTACAGAAGGCTGTGGTCCAATGTCTTGTCAGCTTCGAGTTGGTGTTCCCCCCATCATTCTTCAATATTATGACGCATCTCCTGGTTCACCTAGTCGACGAGATTGCCATTCTCGGTCCTGTATTTCTACACAATATGTTCCCCTTCGAGAGGTTCATGGGAGTCTTGAAGAAATATGTTCATAACCGTGCTAGGCCAGAAGGAAGCATCTCAAAGGGCTATGGAACAGAGGAGGTCATTGAGTTCTGTGTTGACTTTATTCCTGACCTTAAGCCGATTGGTGTTCCTGAATCGCGGCATGAGGGGAGACTGAGTGGAAAAGGCACGCTAGGAAAGAAAGCACTGATATGTAGGGACGGGCATTCTTTAACTCAAGCACACTACACAGTTCTACAAAGTTCCACCTTCGTGGCTCCGTATATCGAGGAACACAAGAATTATGTACGCTCCAAGAACCCGGGGAGGCTGACTCCTGGATTAAAGAAAAACACATGGAGACTTTCGGCAGTTGGTTGCGATTACAGCTCATGAATGACACCACTGTCGGAGATCAGCTCTACTTGTTGGCCGCGTCACCATCTTCGACTGTATTGAATTTCCAAGGGTACGAGATAAATGGGAATACATTTTACACGATCGCCCAAGATAAAAAGAGCACCAACCAAAACAGTGGTGTCCGCTTTGATGCAACAGACGAGAATGGGCAAAAGGACACATACTATGGTTACATAGAGGAGATATGGGAACTTGACTATGGACCTACTTTTAAGGTCCCTTTGTTTCGGTGCAGTTGGGTCAACATGAAGGGAGAAGGGATAAAGGTAGACCAGCTGTACGGAATGACAACAGTGGATCTCAAGAATCTTGGTTGTTACAGGAACGAACCATTCGTCCTAGCCAATGATGTGGCTCAGGTTTTCTATGTGAAGGACATGTCCTCCAGACCGAAAAAAAGAAAAAAATAAGCAAACGAATACATCAGACGATGAGCCAAAGCGTCACATAGTTCTTTCAGGGAAAAGAAACATCGTGGGAGTCGAGGACAAGACAGACATGTCAGCAGATTATGATAAGTTTGATGAAATTCCGCCCTTCACAGTGAAAACTGACCCAAGCATCCCGTTAAATAATGAAGATGCTCCATGGTTACGGCCGAAGCGATCATAGGCCAGGGACATACGCGAAGAAGGGTTCATGGCATTTATGTAAATCAATGTAATGTATTAAACCTTTATGTGATGTGTAGTAATGTATTAAACCTTTATGTGGTGAAAACCATAATACATAGCTCGGGTCCATTTTTATTTAACCATAATACATCACGAATAATATCACTAACTTTTGTCGGGTCCTAAGCCACGGGGTGCTGAGCGGCCGGCGCTGCGCACCCAAAGAGCAGGAACCATCACAGGGTCAATACTCACGTGAGAAGGATCCCTATGAAGAACCATCCACCAACCGGGACATCGTCGCCGAGATCTGAAAAAATGAGTGGGGAATTTGATCAAACACCTAGGTAGGGGAGGGAGAGGGCAGCACCTTGGTAAAAACACGCCCAAAACACACGGTTTCCCCGTCATACAGCCCACCGGTGGCTCGTGAGACGGCAAATCGGCCTTCGATCCAAACAGCGGCAAGACGTCTCTGATGATTTGCAACCGTCCGAACAAGTGTTGGAGATGTTGCTAATCATCAGAGCGCCTTGCCGCTGCTTGGATCCGACCGAGGGGAGGGTTCACCTTCAGCCTCCGCTCTAGGAACTCCTGCCTCTCAGAAATCTTGCTCTCTGCTACCCGTGTACTGCCAAAATGAAGTACAATGAGTAGACACTGAGTGCTGAACATGTCCGGGAGGGGGGCTATATATAGGGTACGTGTGCTTCTTTAGTCCCGGTTGGTAACACCAACCGGGTCATGTGGCTCACGAAGTGGTCGTGATACTGCTGATCCAACAGCTCACAATCCCTCAAAAGAAACACACCCCTGATCCAACGTCTCACAAGCGCTTGAAAGAAACACACGATCCGTGTGCTTCTTTAGTCCCGGTTGGTAACACCAACCGGGTCATGTGGCTCACGAAGTGGTCGTGATACTGCTGATCCAACAGCTCACAATCCCTCAAAAGAAACACACCCCTGATCCAACGGCTCACAAGCGCTCGAAAGAAACACACGATCCGTGTGCTTCTTCCTTATTGGTGGGATTCTCACTATATATATGTAGTCATGCATGGCCTCCATTGGCATAGCACATCTAAACTCATATCTGCAACCTCATCACTCTCCCATGGCTTCCACCGTACCCACTCTAACCTACTCGGAGGCGGAGGCGCTTTGCGCCTCGAACTACCCCTGCCCGCCCGGCTACGACGTCCCCGCCGGCTGGAGGCTGAGCACCGGAGGCGTGCCGGTCCCTCCTGTCCCTCAAGGTTTGGCGCGCCGGGCGGCCATCACGAACCACTACTACCTCGAGCTCACTCCGGCGCAGCGGATGGATCCCCGCTGGCATCCCGACTACCGCCCGACTTGGGACGCCTTCTTCATCAATCGGCGTGAGAGGGCGCTCGCCAGGTACGAGGAGGACGGCCCGCCTCCTTCGAACTTCAACGAGGCCGGCCGTCGGCTGTGGTGGAGCGGCCGGACTCTCCAGAGCGTCATGAACTACATCACGGCCGGCGATAACCCCCGCCTGCGCTACCCTCGCTTCCAGTCCAGGCGAGCGCCGCCCGACGACAGCGACGACGACGGCGGCGACTACGACGACTACGAGGACGAGTATTATAGGCCTAGGCAGGAGTATGACTAACCTGAGCCACATCGTTGGTTAGGACAAATGGTTCGTCTATGTACGACGACGATCGTGTAAAATGTTTGTCTATCTACGACGACGATCGTGTAAAATGTATTCTTTATCTCTGCATTTCCAACTAATGATCTTTAGCATCTGAATAAGTAATCTGGTTTTGAGTTAGTTATGCAAAAGATAAATGAATTAATAATTTTTATCTGGTTTCTTCTGCATTTTACAACACCAAACATTCATCTTACAAATATAGGTTCACTGAAATTGTTCTGCATTTACTTCTGCTTACGGATTATTTGTCGAATTTCGACTTACGGATTTAAAGATATGAATTTATCCATATTAAATTGAAAATGACAATAATAATGTAAAATTGATTTTGGATTATTTATACAAATTCAAACACTTTTCACGTTGAAAGTTTTGTCAATTCAAAATATGCAATAAAGTTAATGCATTTTTAATTGAAAATGGCAAAATGGTTAATAGTTTGTATAGTTAGAATAATTATTTTAGAAAACAGAAAATGGTTTTGGATTGTTTATTCAAATTTAAACACTTTTCATGTTGAAAGTCTTTTCAGATTCAAAACCATGTGAAATTCATATTCAAACACCTAAATAAGAAAAAAAAAGGCGGGAACAACATTCAGAACTGAAAAGTTTGAAATAATTTTGAAAAAGGACTCTTTGGTCCGGTTTATACGAAGAACCGGGACCAATGAGTCCATATACGCGCGAGCGAATCTGGCATTAATTGCCAGGGCATTGGTCCCGGTTGCTGCTACGAACCGGGACCAATGAGGCATTGGTCCCGGTTGCTGGCAGCAACCGGGACCAATGAGGCCTGGTATAACTGCCTCGCCTCTTCTCCTTCCCGATTCATTCCCAGAAACGCCTAAGGACCCAGCGGACGCCGGAGCGAATTTACGCCGTCAGGCTGCCCGACCCACGCCGCCGACCCACGCCGCGCCCCGCCGCCGCCGTCGACGTCCGCGGCGCCCTCGACGCCCGCGCCGCGCCGCCCGCACGCCGCCCGCCCGTGCCGCACGTCGCCGGCCTCCACGCGTGCCCGTGCACGTCGACGCCGACGCTCCGCCGCCGACGCACTCGCCTCCGCCGTCCACCGCACCTCCAGGGCCCCTAGGTGAGCCATTGCGCCGTGGCCACCGTCTCTGGCTCGGCGGCGCCGCCGGAAACAGCCGCCGGAAACAGAGCGCCGCCGGAGCACCCTTTTTTTTTAGAGTTAGCCGCTGACGGGTGGGTCCCACCCGTCAGCGTTTTAATCATTTTCACTCGTGGAAAAAAAATAAAACTGGGCCAGGCCCAGTGGGCTGGGAACTTCTCAGCCCATTTATTTTTTCCCTCCTCTTCCGAATTTATGAATTAGCAGAAACTTTCAAACCTGTAGGCATGTTTGAAAATCAATAACTCGAGATTTATAAGTCCAAATAATTCAAACCAAAATTCTCTGGATAGCTTATGAAAATGTGTGTGCAACTAAACTAGTTTCACCCTGTTTAGATTAATATTAATTGCTGGGTATTTAGAATAGTACAGAACGTTAATTATGTAAATTTGTTTGTTTCTGATACTCTAATAATCCAAAAATTATGAATCCAATTGTGTTAACTTTGTATTGCAGTAGCCTAGCACCCCTAATTTTTAGAATTAATTAAGCAACAACATTAATTAGGTATTCAAATAAAGATTGTAGCCACTTCTGTACTATAACAATTTTAATTGTCATTTGGTTAATCTAATTTAGTTGAATCCAATTGGGTTAGGTCACAAATAATCAACACTGTGTAATCCTAAAAGGATTTAATTTTTAGAGTAAAAGAACTTAGTCAGTAGCTAAAACTTGGTTATTAAGCTTCTGGACTAAAATAAATGTGTAGAGAATTTGGTAGATCATTTTGAGTCAAATCCAATTGTGTTGCCTTCTAGATACAGTAGCTATCTGTAGAATTTTAGATTGTATTTTTGTGAGCAATAGAGAATAATTGATGAATTAAATGGTGTGTGACTAGATGATAAAAGTATTTGAATTTGATACTAATTTGAATTGAATTAAACTTCAATTGTTTTGACTTCTATATGGCAGTAGATGTTTGTAGAATTTTAGATTGTATTTTTGTGAGCAACAGAAAAATTTATGTTAGGAATTGTTAGTACTGTGTTAGGAAAAATTAAGAAATAGCTTGTTTAAGCATATTTAAAGTGTTAGCAAAATTTATGTGTTAGCAAAATTAGCAAATTTAACTTTGTATTCACATATGCATTCACATATCCGATTCACATTTTTGTGGGTAGATGTATCTTGACATATGGAACAAGTTACCCAACTAAAGTTTTGTGCATTGTTCTTAATTTGCAGAAACTATGGAACGAGACGAAAATCAGGAAAACATCCTCGAGGATATAATCCGCGGGCCGGAAGATGTTGGCGATGTCACCTCGCAGTTTTTGAACAACTCCGGTGAGGGAGATGAGTCTCTCAACCGAAGAGACGGCTCCGGTGAGGTAGAACCCGACGGCTGGGGTGAGGGAGAAGCCGACGAGGGAGAAGCCGAAGGCTCCGGTGGAACATTAAATGTTGCAAACTCCGGCGAGGTGCATATACATATATTAATGAAGCCGAAGATTGTATTAATTAAGCCTCTGCTGTCTATATACATATATTAACGCTCTTTCTTCTTTTAGCCCTCCGGATCGAGCAAATCTTCTGTAAGGACAAAACGAGGCCCAGCCAAAAAGTTGGGCGACCAAGAAAGGTACAGATCGAAAAAGTCGCTGAAGACGGCACACCGACTGCTCCCCCTGGTGTTAAAAATAAAATGGTAAAGCAATGCGGAGTTCTTGTTAGGGACTACATCCCGATCACCGTTCGAGAATGGCATCAGCCAAAGGAGGGAGGAGTAAGATATGTCGGCGAGGGGCAAAGAAAGACTTTGGAGAAAGCTCATGCTTAATTTCACCCTGCCGGCGCCAGAGGTGGATCCAGATGAGGAGGATCCAATGAGGCAGAAAAGATTGCCCGGAAAAACATGGAGCAAAAAGTCAGGGACTGGGCTCTTAAGAAGATGGCCGAGCTATTCAAGAACTGGAAGAAAAGATTGAACACGAGTTTGTCCAGAAAAATAAGACTCCAGACTTCGATAAAGGGTATGAGAAGATAAGGACTACTGGGAAGAATTTGTGGCGTACAAGAAATCGGAGGAAGCTCAGGAAAAGTCTGCAAAAAATAAGGCAAATGCTGCTAAAAAGATCTACCACCATACTATGGGGCTGGTGGCTACGCTTTTAGCATGCCTAAGTGGGAGAAACTTGAGGCGGACCTGCTGGCTAAAGGGATCACTCCAGAGCCACTCGCATGGATCGAACGGGCAAGAAATTGGTTTTACGGGCATGGGGGCACGTTGGACGCAGAAGGGAAGTGCATATATAACAGAAGACACAAAGATAATCCCCTACTACCCATCGAAGGCATTAGAAATGCAGTAAAGGATGTTGCAGAGGGACGGTTCATTCCCGATAGAGAGGATGACGAGCTCACACGCGCCCTTGGGAATAAGGAACACGACGGACGGTTACGAGGCGTACCAGGCTCCAAGCCCAAGACAATTGCGATTCCCGAGCACAGGAAGAAATTTCCTGATAGAAGCCATCAGAGGAGAAAGGAAAGGGAGGCAATGGAAGCACGCGCTGCTGCAGACCGGCTGCGTAATATAGAAGAAGAATTAAAGCGCAGAAGGATCAAATTGCCGCACTTAGCCAGCAAGGTACTAGCGGCCAATCTCAGCGGCACATGGTAGAAGCTGCATGCGATGGTACCGGCGGCCCATCGAATCGGAAAAGCAGCGTGGCTTCCACGGAGCTCCAGGATGGTACTGATGATGCAGTGACGGTGGCTCCACTTCGTCGCTACCCAGTGGATGATATCACGGAGAGCACACCTTGTGAGATGCATGTGAAAGTTTTTAACTTAACCATGAAGGTGGCGGTCGGCTATGTCGTACCAATTGGACCTAATCCAACTTACCATTTCTCTCCGGTTCCAAATGGCTACGCTGTTGTCGCGGTGGATGAAGTGATGAAAGATTTGAGGAGCTGAAGCTGAACACCCTGCAGGTGAAGATGGGGAGGTGCTTGAACTTGGAGAAGCCAAGAAAGCGACCATTCTATGGCCAAAGGAATTCATCGTGCTTCCGAACTGGCAGCCAAGGCCATCGACTCCTCACCAGTCTCCAGCGCAACAGTCCTCTTCACCGCCTCAGCATTCTCCAGCGCAACAGTCCTCTTCACCGCCTCACCAGTCTCCAGCGCAGCCGTCTCCGCCGCCGCGTCAGCCGTCTCCGCCCACCGCTCGTACTATGAGGGGTAAGCGATCACCGAAACGTAAAAGGTCGCCCCTCCCAAAAGTACCTCATAAGAATCTTCCCATTAGACCTTATGACAGGACTGTAGCGGAAAACGCCGCGGAGGTGGCTGCCTACAATAAGCTTTTTTTGCACCAAAAAAGCCCGAGCAAAAGCCGGTATACGATGAAAAATCCAAAAAGTGGGCTAAGTCCTTCCTTGCGCAGCCATCCCAAATATCGATGAATCTGCAATCTGACTATGGTCGTGAACTTAGTAAGCTAGCACGTGCCCAGTCTGAGCAGAACAAGGAAAGAAGTGCAAAAAGCGGGAAACAAATTGCCCAGCTCGGACAGCAGAAAAATCAATCGGTCCCCCCGCTCATAGTGTGTTCCGATATCGACAAGGACTTCAGAGCCGATATGGATAAGGACCTGCAATTATTGGACCCCAGAGCCATAGCTGCTGCTAGAGAACATGGTATCACTGTATCGCAGGCCATGGAAAATGCTACCGCCATGGGTATGACTCTTGGTCAACTTTTAGGCTATGAAGATCAGCCAATGTTAGAGATAGCACGGAAATATGTCACAGGGGAGTCTATGGTCAGTAATGAGGAGCTCACGCGTCTATCAACACATATGCGAAATCTGCACAACTGGTACATGGTGCACACATCAAAGAAGGACGCGAAGAGTGGATTGCGGTGGACGTTCGAGAGGAGCATTTCTTCAAACGTTACAGTATACAGGTTCAAATGACTGAACTGTTTCAGTTATTCAATCAGCGCGCCCTCGACAAATCTATCCTCAGTTGCTATTGTCTGTAAGTGATTTATTTTCGTAATTAAGTCTCTAGCTCAGCTCGTTCATTGCCTGTATTATATTATCCTGACTATATATATATCCTTTTGTACGCTATTATGTAGAATGAAGATGATGGAATGCAAAACATCTAGACATTATGAGGTTGGGTTCGTTGACCCATATATCGTTAATGAACATACGTTACGCAATCACCCCAGAGACGTGGAGCATGACCTGACCACCTTTTTAATCAAGCAAAACTTCTGTACGGAAATACTATTTCCTTACAACTTCAAGTGAGTGTTTCTGTCTTGTACATATTTTTATTTGGCTTTCTCGATGTTAAGTGTAATTGATGAGCTATGCATGTCTGCTTTATGTAAACGTCCGCAGGTTCCACTGGATTCTGCTAAGCATTCAAGTTGACAAGTCCATAGTTGAAGTCCACGACTCATTAAGTTGGGACCAAGCGACGTGGACCGAAATGAAAGAAATGCTCAATAAGTAATTTCAATCATTATCGCATTATATCGGCCTTTTCGTTCGTTTCCTGATATCAAGTAATTAATAACTCCTTTGTTCATTTTTTTGCCAAAGCAGGTGTTGGACACTATTCAAACAGAATAGAAGGTCCATTCAAAGATGAGCTAACTTATATGGTGAAAAGTCCGCAGCAGCCACCGGGGAGTAATTTATGTGGATTCTACGTTTGCGAGTTCATTCGCGAGTTGACCTCTGAGCGGAGAACAACTTCTTTGAGCAAAATGCGGGAGAAGCTCGACCCAGAACGGCGCATACGAGCAATTCAAGAGGAATTGGCGGGATTTCTGCTTAGGGAGGTCATCGATGAAAGGGGAGAACATTATGCTTCGGACGATGAACTACATATGTGATCTATCTCCATGTAATTAAATAGTTGTATTCTCGCAAGAGATCGAATATTAATTATATATGCATCAACGTGTACTGTGTATATAGTAGAGCGTATAATATGCGTACGGAAACGATGGAGAGCACGTCGGCGATGCGAAGAAGGGGGAGACGACGGAGGCACCGGCGAGAGGGAGAGGGGCACCGGCGAGAGGGAGGGGGGCACCGGCGAGAGGGGGCACCGGCGAGAGGGAGACCCTAAACCCTAAATACAAAAAAAACACTCATTGGTCCCGGTTCGTAACACGAACCGGGACCAATGAGTCTCCCCCACGCCCAGCCAGAACTGGCCACGTGGGCACCCATTGGTCCCGGTACGTGGCCCAACCGGGACTAGCATTAGTCCCGATTGGCTAGTCCCGGTTGGGCAACCGGGACTGATGGCCGAGCCGAACCGGGACCATAGACCATTTTTCTAGCAGTGGAGGGAGTTAAACGCCTTCACACAGAGTGGGGTGAGAGCCTCGGAGTAGGCGGGTGAGGTGGCGATAGCGGCGCATGGCTTCATTGGCGCTAGCGCACATGTGCAACACCTATGATCTTGTTTGTTTATGGAGGTGTGCATTGCACGTACACGTTTACTAGTTTCTCTTAAACATTAAACATGTTCGATACATTTCTTGACTGTACTAAATCTCATAACAACAGAAGTAAACTAATATAATATTCGGTATGAAAGATTGCTTACATAAAATTGCCAATGCACAAAAAAAATGTTATAACAAGCAAAGTGGAGGCGACCATTAATATTATCTTCCATCTTGTGGTGCGCCAGATATTGATCAACAACTTGCTATCGTCTGCTATGGATGCGAGGACATTGCAAACGAGTTAAACCCTTCCTTCTGCATCAAGGCAACATCTTGTGGTAAAAGTTGAAAGTGTGCCGGCCTTAGCTCTGGAAGCGGCATATCACCATCGAGGTATTGCATCACTTGCCACATGTTTGGCCTTGCATTAGGAAATGGGTGGGAGCACAACAACCCTATCTTCAATGCAAGGCATGCTTCATCAATGTTGTAGTTGCCTCGGTGCTTGGCATCAACTGTATCAAGGAGTGTTTTATTGTGCCAACTGGCAAGTACCCAATCTACCAAGATGAGTTGGTTGCCTTCCGTGTCTTGCCTAATAGGCCTCTGCCCAGATGTAACCTCCAGAATGAAGATGCCGAAGCCAAACACATCGGTAAGACTAGTCGCCTTGCCAGTGTGTACTACCTCTGGGGCTAGGTATCCTATTGTGCCCACAACACGTGTTGTTTGTGGGTTAGTGCCGTGTTCACACAGCCTTGCAAGGCCAAAATCTCCTAGTCGTCCATTCATATCTTTGTCAAGAAGCACATTGCTTGCTTTGACATCTCGATGGATGACAATTTTATCCCACTCTTCATGGAGGTATAGCAAACCTGATGCAATGTCTTTAATAATCTGGAACCATTTTTCCCAATTTATAGTGGGCATGCCCTCTTCACAATGCAAATGCTTGTCAAGGCTTCCATTTTCCATGTAATCATACACCAAAAGGAGTTCCCCCTGTCGCCGACAATATCCAAGTAATCCCACTAGATTGCGGTGTTGAAGGTAGCCTATGCTCACAACCTCGGCAACAAAATCTTTCATACCCTGATTGGAGTCATATGATCTCACCCTCTTTACAGCAACCTCTAATTGAGATGTTGGAAGCATCCCCTTGTATACCCTTCCAAACCCACCGCTGCCTATCAAATGCTTGTTACTAAATCCTTTGGTGGCATGATATAAATCCTTGTAAGAGAATCTATGTGGACCATACTCAACCTCCCAATCTTCAAGTACCTCTTTATATACCATATGTCTCCTCACCCTGAGAACAACTACTGCTCCAATAGCTAGTACTAACACCGAAAATGCAACAGGAAGAATGATGTCTAAGTGTTTGGGATGTGGTCTTGCATCAAGATCAAGGTGAGGCAGTGTGGGTAGTTTGGTGGAGTCGATGGCTGGAGCAACACTATTCAAGGCAAAGCTCCAGCCAAGCACATAGTGATGCCCTGTGCTCAAGCCTGTTGAGGATGAGAAGCCAATGTATGCTTGATCTGTTAGCACTGTTGAGAGGTTATATCTTATTGAGAGTAATGGTCTCACTGGTTTTGCCATACCAAGAGGAGCTAAGGCCACATCAATACGTGCGTCCTTTTCACTATAGTCCATCCAAACCTGGATTGCCCCCCCTCCAATAAGGGGCATCTTTGTGAACATCCCATTATTATCATCGTAGAATCCAGAAGTGGAGGATTTCACGGAGATGAGACCGTCGATGTCGATGCCAACATGGTTGTTGTCGATGTCCATGAACTCAGTGTTTAGGATGGTGTCAAGTTCAATTGCGAAGATGTGGTTGGTCGTACCTCCATTGCTGCTCGTATTGAGAAGTCCCAAGAATTGGAGCGGGAAAGCATCAGAGAAGGTAGTGCTTGGGGCGATGACGCAGGCGAGGCCATGGCCCCTTATGTCACCGAATGAAGAGAGGATACCAAACACAAAGGAGAGAGAGAAGGATTGCACCGTGCCATTGGGAGACTGGCGGAAGCGCACTGGAGATGGTGAAACGCATGGCCCTTGGTGCGGAACACATCTTTAGTCAACGAGAGGAGGCCGCTCGGTATGACTTTGGCTGTGCCATCTAGAGTGAGGTTGGCGTCGGTGAAGCCGGTGTATAGGAATTGTTCATGGTTAGTGCTGGTACTGGAGTTTAGAAGGTAAAGTATTATGGAAAGGAGAAGTTGGAAAGACAAAATGGGCTTTATGTTACTCATAGCTCTCTGGAATTGTATTCTGCAGTTCGCCAGGTTTGCTTCTCCTGTTGTACGTACACTTGCAATACATTTGGTGATTTATAGCTCGCAAGGAGGGTAGTCCCTTGTTGAAGAAGTGCGACTAGTCTAGGCCACCATGAAAAATTATGGAGGAATCAACTACACGCAACTTCTGGAATAACTGACTGCCCTGCGATCATGATATTCTTCTCAATCGTTTTCACAATGATTTACCAAGTTATTCAAAAGTAATCGTATCAATAATCTATAAAATTACTATGTGTATCCAAACAATAAATCGCTGTTGTTAGGACTTCTTCCCAGCAACAACACTTTCAAGGAGTAGTGTCTAACTGTACTCCAGTTCTATGTTATTTCTCTAGCACAGTTTTTTTTTCGAGTAACCCTCTCTAGCACAGTTGTCTAGTTTAGTTTAAGGGCAGGTCTATCTAGCCATTGCATCACTGCCGGCCAGGTTCGGTTTATACTTGGTCAAAATAATGTGGGTGTTCAGTTTGTTTTAGGCTCCGGTAGCTCGGTTGGTCAGGGCAAAGACTCAAAGTCATGCCGTGTTCCATCCGCCGGCGAACGCAATTAGTCCAGCTTCGATGATGACATGCCGTGCTCCTTCCGCCCGCGTGGAAGAAAATATCTCGCCAGATTTTTTTTCGATAAAGGGCATTTTATTACTCAAAACATCGTGAAGATAAAATAGTAGCATACACCCGGCCTCTGCAAAATAAAAATACACACAGCCAAATGAACCGGCAAAACCGGCAAAAAGAAAATAAGATTACAAGAATTATAAAGAGCTTGTACAACGCTTATGTAACTGGAGGGCCAATCCGAAGATCACGCTGCCACCCATGTGGGGTAAAAATAGGACATGACTATGTAGCAGTTGCCTTCGATTTGGCAAACCTGTACGCACCGTGTGAAGACAGACTCCTTTACATGCATGCGCTAAGAATAAAATTGCTGACGTCATCGTCATTTAATGCAAAATTCGAAAATTCAAAATGTATTCTAGCTCAAACCGTTTATCCGATTTAAGATCCGTTTTCACCGTTGGACTAGTCGCGACGAGATCTTCAAAATTAGATCCCATTTGACATGTTGCAACGATATTTTTTTTGACCCAAAAGTTACCCACCCATTAACACGTGAGTTACCAGACTGTAGTATGTAAGTTACCCACCCAGGCAACGATTAATTTTTGGTTTGAAACTATATCCCACTTTTGGTTGTTATTTTTTTTTCTCCGAGTTTTGAATTACCACCTAGTTTCATAAGTGAGTTACCACTTTAGGACGATAAATGTATCGTGGACAAGTGTATAACTATACACTAAAACACCTATGCAACTCCATAAGTAGTAAAGTGATAACTGTATCGATTTTGTGGTGGATAACTGTATCATGAATAAATGGGTAACTCCATCACTACAGGGTGGGTAACTCTATCAATACTGGGGTAACTTTTACCGTGGGAGTATGGTAACTACATCGATCTCGTGGTAGATAACTATATCATGAACACATGGGTAACTCCATCAGTACATGGTGGGTAACTCCATCACTAGAGGGTGGGTAACTCTATCAGTTCTGGGTGGGCAACTCTATCACTACTGGGTGGGTAACTCCATCAGGTTGGTAACTCTAACAGTGCTGGGTAGGTAACTCTATCAGTACTAGGTGGGTAACTCCATCAGTACTGCATGGGTAACTTTATCAGTACAGTGTGGTAACTCCATCAGCACTAGGTTGGTAACTTTATCAGTACTAGGTGGATAACTATTACTGATAGATTAGGATAACTACATTGATTTCATGGCGGATAACTATATCATGAACACATGGGTAACTCCAGCAGTACTGGGTGGGTAACTTTATCAGTGCTATGTCGGTAACTTTATCAGTACAGAGTGGGTAACTCAATCAGTACTGGATGGGTAACTCCATCGGTACTGGGTGGGTAACTTTATCAGTACTAGGTTGGTAACTCTATAAGTACATGGTGAGTAACACCATCAGTACTAGGTGGGTAACTTTATCAGTACAGGGTGGGTAACTCCATCAGTACTAGGTGGGTAACTCCATCAGTACTGGGTGGGTAACTATTACCGATAGAGTAGGGTAACTACAACGATTTCGTGGTGGATAACTATATCATGAACATATGGGTAATTCCATAAGTACATGGTGGGTAACTCCATCAGTACTTGGTGGATAACTTTATCAGTACTAGGTTGGTAACTTTAACAGTACAGGGTGGGTAACTCCATCAGTAGTTGGTGGGTAACTCCATCAGTACTGGGTGGGTAACTTTATAAGTATTAGGTTGGCAACTTTATTAGTACTGGGTGGGTAACTCCAACAATACTGGATGGGTAATTTTATAAGTATTAGGTTGGTAGCTTTATCAGTACATGGTGGGTAACTCCATCAGTAATTGGTTGGTAACTTATCAGTACTAGGTTGGTTCTGCTCGGGGAAGAGGCTTCTATGGCATCGGGACGCGCGAGGCCGTCAGAGCATACTGGAGGAAGCCGAGCTAGGGTCACATCAACATGATGATCCAGTTCAGCAAGTGCATCCCCGCCTTCCATGGCGGCTGCGGAGTCCAGTGCACTCCCGCAGTCACGCGGTACCACCACAGCCAGTGCCGTGCCCCGACGCCGTCCACCTCGTCAAGATCTCAATTATATGTGACCAGAAAGGAGCTGGTAGCGGCCGACGGGCCTAATCCATTGACGAAGCAGCAATCATAAAAAAGAGAGCAATAGGAACACCATTCCTTTGATAATTCACAACTTTGTACATATATTTTGCACGAACAAAATGCCATCTTTTCATACAAAATAACATGCACGTGCTCCACCTTTGGTCATGCCCGATGCTCCACCATCGCAGCGCTGCAGCGGGAAACGTGCCTGCAGTCTGGCGGAGACAGCAACCTTGCCACCATGGACGTGCAGACCCCGAGGGTGTTTGACACCGCCTACTACCAGAACCTGATGGCGCGGCCTGTTCCACTCCGACCAGGAGGCAAACTAGGCTAGGAGGAGCAGAAACAGGGAGAAGCTGCCTTCCATGGCCATGGAATCCTCCTCGTGCTGCTACTTCTCAACTCCTTCCCTAGCCGCCTCCATCCCCTCGTCATCGCGCGCTCGTCTCCGGTCGCCCCGAGCCCCACCGAGACCACTACTAGGTCCTCCGTGAGCTGTGCTTCCTCTCCGTCGAGTATCGTGTGCCAGAACGCCGTGAATCGACAGGATCGAGCCATCTTCCCCAACTCCGGCCGCGACCTTCCCCGCAAGCTCCCCTCGTCTCCGGCCTCTCCGACCATACCACCTACTTCAGGTGAGCCCCTGGTCCCGGAGGGCCTCTCCATCTTCCTCCTAGTGACCCTTAGCGTCGTACCGCCGAGCGCCGCCGCGAAGCTCCGCTTCGATGGTCGTCGTGGCTGCTTCCGGTGACAAGATGGTCTGCTCCACCGCCCGGTCGATCCATAGCGACGCGGCGCTCCAGATCCACGCGGTCCTGAGCTCGAACGTGAGCTCCTCCGCTCGAGCGTGTGCTCGCCAGAGCCCTCTACCGCGCCGGGGAGCAGCCACCAGGCAGCGTACATTTTTGCGCGACGTCCGCTCGGGACCGCACGGCGCGACGCGCGAGATCCACCGTCCATCCGCGATCCGGCGATGCGCGTGCGTGCGTCGATTTCTGCCCCGTGTAAGGTGCCTGATAGTTAGATTTCCCGGTAAAAATAACCCTCCCCCACGTCCTCCAACCGTGTAGACATCTCCATAAATAGATCTTGAAACTCCACACGTTGTAGAGATGACCATAAACAAAGCATATGTGTACACCGTAGATGACCTGCATAGACGAAAAATTCTAACCATTGAAGATCTTGTCATTTCTACATAGCCAAAACGATCATATTACGGCAAGCGCTCCCACCCTAAACAGAACTCTAAACTTGTAATCAGTATCATTTAGCCAGTTGCCATAAATGTTCGCAACACTACGTGGCAGATACAAGTTAGAAACTACTTGGATGACTGACCATATAGAACGAGCAAACTTACACTGGAAGAAAAGGTGTTTTATTGTCTCATCATGGTGACAAAAGACACATTCTAAGCTTCCATGCCAGTTGTGTTTTGCAAGGTTGTCCTTAGTTAGGATTACTCCTTTGTGAAGGTACCATACAAATATTTTAATTTTTAATAGCACCTTCATTTTCCAGATTTTCTTATTACTCACGACTGGCCCATCTTGATGGACAAGGTCTCTATACAAGGAGTCCACCGAAAATTTTCCATTCTCGTGTAGATTCCAGCGTAATTTGTCAATCCATGGCGACAACTGGACCAATGCCAGGCGCCCTAATAGGGCATTCCAAGCCGCAAGTTTGGGTCCGATTAAATCTCGTCTGAATGTCACATTAGGTGGAGTTGACTTCAAAACCGTGGCGATTGTATCGCTTTTGTGACAAACAATGTTATATAGAGCTGGATATTGTTCCCGGAGAGTGGTATTACCTAACCACTTACATTCCCAGAACCTAATTTCCGAGCAAAAGAAGTGCTTCTTCGTCGCCATTAGACCAGCCCAAAAATGAGAGTCACCCGGTTTCTAATAAACCTGTGACAATGCTTTTGAGCCTATGCATTTCCTTTTCAGAATAGTTTGCCAAACCCCATCTTTGGCAAGAAGCTTAAAAAGCCATTTACTGAGGAGGGCGGTGTTTTTAACCTAAAGGTCATGAACACCCAGCCCCCCCCCCCCCCCCCCCCCCCGATCTTTATGTCTGCATACCACATCCCATCTAGTCAGTCGATATTTCTTTTTTTCACTATCACCTTGCCAAAAGAATCTTGAATGGAAGAAATCCAATTTGTGCAAGACTCCTTTGGGTAATTGGAAGAAGGAAATCATATACAGTACCATATTACTTTGTACTGAATTGATTAAAACCAATCTTCCACCTAGGGATAGTAGTTTTCCATTCCAGCTACTTAGCCCTTTCTGAAGTCTATCATCGACATGTTTCCATTCAGCATTTGTGAGTTTCCGATAGTGGATCGGGATCCCCAGATATCTGATAGGAAACTGACCTTGCTCGTAGCCAAAAAGTTCGGCATATTGAGCAGCCTCGTCTTGGGCCTCCCCGAAACAGAACAATTCACTTTTGTGGAAGTTTATCTTGAGTCCGAAAAGTTGTTCGACCGCTGATAAAATTAATTTCAGGTTCTTTGCCTTATCAGGATCATGTTCCATGAAGAGAATTGTATCGTCCGCATATTGGAGGATCAATAGTCCCCCATCCATAAGATGAGGCACTACCCCATCAATTTGGCCATCGGCTTTAGCGCGTTCATGTTTCAGGTTCTTAGCCTTATCAAGATCATGTTCCATGAAGAGAATTGTATCGTCCGCATATTGGAGGATCAATAGTCCCCCATCCATAAGATGAGGCACTACCCCTTCAATTTGGCCATCGGCTTTAGCGCGTTCAATCATGACAGCTAACATATCGGCCACTATATTAAATACATGGGCGATAATGGGTCACCTTGTCGTAATCTTTTTTTGTTTGAAAGTAGTGTCAACGTCATCATTGACCTTAATGGCCACACTACCTCTAGTAACAAAATTGTGTATCAAAGCACGCCACTCCTCTGAGAATCCTTTCATTCGCAGAGTTTGTTGCAGAAAAGACCACCTGACTTTGTCATATGCCTTTTCAAAATCAATTTTTAATATCACCCCATTTAGCTTTTTTCGGTGTAATTCGTGGACTGTTTCATGTATGATTACTACTCCATCGAGTATGTTTCTTCCTTGCATGAATGATGTTTGCGTGGGACGCACAACATGGTCCGCCACCGAATTTAGCCTAATGGTTGCAGTTTTATTGAAAATCTTGAAACTAACATAAAAAGGCAGATAGGTCTATATTGTTGGATCCTTTCTGCCTCGTTAATCTTAGGCAACAAAATTGTCTCACCAAAATTTAGGCGGAACAAGTCCAGTTGTCCGACATGGAGCTGACCGAACAACTCCATAAGATCAGATTTAATGGTAGCCCAGAAATGCTGGCAGAACTTAGCGGGGAAACCATCCGGACCAGGTGCCTTATTATGTTCCATTTAGAAAACCGCATTCTTCACTTCTTCCTCTGAATAAGGAGTCGTAAGAAAAGCGTTTTCCTCGCTAGACACTTGGGTGATATCATTAGTTTGGGACTCATCAGGAGAGAAGTTTCCCTCCTCGGGAGCACCGAACAAGTCCTTATAATAATTTGTAATATACGCTTTGAGTTGCTCATGACCTTCAATCTTACCCTCATCCAGCTGAAGAGAATGAATGAGTTTCTTCCTATGTCTGCCATTTGCGACACTATGGAAGTATCTCTTATTTGAATCTCCTTCGAGGATGAATTGGTCTTTTGATCGCTGGTACCATTTAATCTCCTCTTCCCAAAAAAGTCGTGCAATTTGTGCATTCGATTGACTTTTTAATTCAATCTCTTGCGAACAAAGAGGTCGTGATTATGCCAAAGCCTCGAGACCATCAATAATTGATGACAGTCTAATTTTCTCACCTCTTCCAATCCAATGTTTGACACGTTTGTGTTAGTATAGTCATAGACGAAATGTAGCACGGGAGCTGCAAGTGATTTTCGCGTACTTGTATTCTTTTTTTTCAGATTTTTTCGAGACCTAAAAATAAATCTTTCGAAAAACAAGATCACTAGATCTCGGGAGTACGTGACAACTTACAAGTGATTTTTGTAGACTAAAGGGACTTCACCATTCCGTCGTTGATAATACTCAGTAGCGGGCTGAACTAATTAGCGGGCGTTCCTTGCTTGTCGATTGAGCGGGCACTTCACAACCAGGTTTTAAGCCATAAATGGAAATTTTCCCTCAGTACCTTTTCATCATATGTCAGAATCCTGCATCCCGTGTGAAAGTTGACAAAACTTAAATTTCAAATCTGAACACAAATAAACCAGATTCAAAAATAATTCAGCTTTCGACTTTTTCCCTGGCGCCCGCACCTGGGGCGCCATGCTAGAGCGTGAAGCGCCACCTCTTTGGAGCCACGCCACGAGGAGCAGAGGATGACACTTGCAGGCAGGTCTTGGTCGGCCGGGTCATGGGGAAGATGGAGGCGTGAGGAAGATAGGTGGAGGAAAAAAAATAAAGATTATGGGTCCCACGTCATATTGTGTCAAGGAAAAACATTTTTCGTACCTTCAAATTGGTTTACGAAAACCAATTTTCCCAAGTGCAACTTGTAAATAACTCACGTGTTATTGGTTTGTCCGAGTGCAACTAGTAAATAACTCACGTGTTGTTGGTGGGTAACTTTTGGCTCCAAAAAAAGTCATCGAAACATATTAGCATGGTATCTAGTTTCGAACATCTCGTCACGAATAGTTCAACGGTGAAACGGATTCTAAATCGGATAAAAGGTTTGAGCCAGAAAACATTTTAAATTTTTGATTTCGCATTAAATGTTGATGATGTCAGCAATTTCGTATTTAACTACATGCAAGAGGATATAAAACAGCTAGCACGAACGGAGGTAAGACAAGTTTTGCTCTAATGGTATATGATTATGCCAAATTTAGGGTGCACTATACCTAGTCGCGTCCAAGAAAATTTGGTCCAACAAGTAAGACTCTAATCCTTTATGTTGCCTTGTTTTTTATTTTATATTTTTAGAAAATACCGACAATCTGTTTATGCTCGTCCATCCATTTGTTTGTCCCTCGAGACGGTGAACCTGTCAAGGGAATGTCCGGTAGGAAGACGAACTTATACCCTATTGTCTCCTTGTCCCTGACTCAATCCTGCATTGTGCGAGACCCCAGCCCCCCAGAACGAGCTTCTCTGACTTAGCTCTTGCTATGTCAGGGGCTACAGTACCCTAACTTAGTGGTTCTCCACCGCTAGATCGGAAATGGTTGGCTCAGATCGTGAATGAATAGTGCGTGCAAACAATGTTTTCTCTATAGGGTTCGGCTACAGCGTCGGCTACAATGCTTGTCTACAATACCAAATCTTGGCCTTTAGTTTTTATCCAACGACAATGTGAGCTAAGTTAGAGGAGCCGGTTCCAGCCCCCGGCCCCGGGTATATTTTTGGCAGAGCTAGGGCGTGCCACCTGGCATCGAAGTAACTAGTATGGTGAACATGTAGGGCTCTTTGGCAGACGACTCGGTCATTTTTTCTTCTAAATAACCCACTGGAAAATATATTATTGGAGTCGGTCAGGTTCACGACCTAGTCTAAAGTTATCGGAGGCGATTGTGTATTTTGACCGACTACAATAGTTTTCTTAGTGGAGGCGGGCATTTCTCGTCCGACTTTGAAATTATTGGAGTCTGTGTTAATTTTTAGTCGACTCCAAAAATATATGTTGGATCGGTTTTTTCTTTTGTCGTTTTCCTAGCTAGAAAAAACGACTAAGTGAACGCCTTTTGGAGTCGGTTTGTTTTTCTGGTCAAATTGACTCTTGTCACCGATTTTAATACTCGGATTTCTACCGGTGTAAGCTTTTAACATTTTCTCGGAGGAAATGAGCTTACCCGTGTAGTTTTTATTAGGTGAGTTACACTTGTAGATGGATGGCAATACCTTGTGTTTTCTTGTATATTTCCGAGGAAGGATGGTATTTTACTCTTAACATGTCTTTCATAATTGGGTGGTGGGATGATTTCCTTATATATTTTTTGCAAAGAGTATTGATCATGCCATGTTTTTGTTTTGTTTTGTAAAGCGAGTTGGCACCAAGTGGTGGGCTGTGCTTGAGTCGGACCGGGCCGGGGCCAGTGGCTGGCCCGCGTCGTTATCCCCTTATTCTTCCGTTCCGTGCGGCTGCCTCTTATCCTCTTCAGACAGTCAGTCAGTAATCCACTCCCGCTCCATCCATGGCGTCCATGCTGTGCTCCTACTCCATGCCCGCAGCCAGGGCGCTGCTCCTCCGCGCCAACGCCCAAACCGCCTCCACCTCCCTCGGCTTCGCCACCTCGCAGCTCGCCGGCCTCAGCCTCGGCCTCACCGCCACCACCGCCGCTGCCCCCTCCCCCTCACCACCAAGCACACCATCGTCGCCCGTACGATATCCCCTCCTCCATTTTGTTCTTTTCCGTCAGTTCTCCTCGATTGCATTGTCATATTGCTTGTATTGTATCGCCGCTCGTTCGATGACTACACTCGTAACAGTGGCAAAAAGGAACCGGTGGTACAATAGTTTAGCCAGTTCTCTATGCCGATCGATTTGTCTTTCCTTGCACCACTTGAACTGAATGATCTCTGGTTTCAGGCCGGATCTGCCCCTTCCTGGACAAGAGGACGAACCGGGCCAACAAGGTGTCCTTCTCCAACCACAAGACCAAGAAGCAGCAGTTCGTCAACCTGCAGTACAAGAAGCTCTGGTGGGAGGCTGGCAAGCGCTACGTCAAGCTGCGCCTCTCCACCGAGGCCCTCAAGACCATCGAGAGGAACGGACTCGACGCCGTCGCAAAGAAGGCAGGGATCGACCTCAACAAAAAATGAGCCAGCTGCTAGTCGTTATTGCATTGTCACTTCTTCACATGTTCTGATTGCCATGAATCAAGAACAATTTCTGCACCTGTTCAACTGTGTCATTATTAAACACGACAACAACAATCGCAAAAGTACAATAGTTTAACCAGTTTCCCTATAGGAATTGCTTGTAATTTGCTTGCATCATGCATTTTCCTCCCCAAAAGGAAAATAATATCGCTTGAACTGAATGGTCTCTGGGTTCCATGCTGGATCTACCCCTTTTTGGAGAAGAAGGCGAACTGGGCCAGCAAGGTTTCCTTCTCTAACGACAAGACCGAGAAGCAGCAGTTCGTGAACCAGTAGTACAAGAGGCTGTTAAGCTGCGACTCTCCACCAAGGCGCTCAAGACCATCGAGAAGCATGGATTCGACGCCGTCGCCAAATAGGCAGGGGTTGAGCTCAACAAGAAATGAGTGATCCATGAGTCAGCTGGTTGGTTGGTTGGTCGGTCTCCTAGCAGCAGGGAAGGCACTCTCCTGGGGCGAGCAAGGGACAGGACTTGATGAACCCCAAGATTACCAAGAGAGTTGAGGAGATTGTGAAGACGATCAAGGATAAATACCTCTGACTCTGAATATCGGTCATTAGAGACAATTGTGGTCTCAGTTACTAGTGATTGCGCTACAAGTAGTGTCATCTGAAGTTCTGAACAACATGATGGCGTTGCATGATTTTCTTGCTGCGGAGCGGAGTTCTCGTCCATGGCTGCTGGGAGTGAAGAATGACAATGCTTCAAGGATCAAGTCCAGACTGTGCAGCGCATAAAGTGGTTGTTGTGAGAATTGTAGAATCCCTAATTTCTGTTGTTGTATTGATTGGACCCTCGTGGGGATATATATAGTGGTACAAGGAGGTAGAGAGGATTGGAGTACAAGTCAAGTCATACAAAACCGAATCTATCTCTAATCGTGTTGTACACGTATTCTAACAATCCCCCTCAGTCGTAGCGGGAGTGAAGCGGACGATTGCGACTGGATTTGAAGTCTTGCGCATTTGTCGTTCCTCCTCTCCGTCACCATCAACTACGTCTCTGATGCTCTTCCTCTCTTCCCTCCCGCAGTCACAGCGAGAGTGGCGTGGACGCAAGTGACGACGCGGACGCTGCTGACTGGAGTTGTTGCCGATGTGTTGCTGTAGACGTGTGTATGATGTTGATGTCGAGGTAGCCGAGCGTGATATAGCCGTGGTCGAGGTTGTCGCGGTCGGTGTAGCCGATAGAGCCGAAGGCGCAAAAAAATTGCGCGGTTTAGGGTTTTGAGGCGGCGGCGGCGGCGGCGGGGTTTTTACCAGGCGGACGAGGCGATCGTGCGATCGCCCTAGCAGAGCGCCGGCGAAGTTTTTGGGCGGCGGCGGCAGGGTTTCTGCGGCGGCGGCGGGGTTTTGGTTTTTGGCGGCGTGCGGCAGCGACTCGCTTGGGAGCGGCGGCAGGCAGGCGGCGGGTTTTTGTGTCATTGTGCGGCGGCGGCAGCGGATATGCGGCGGCGGCGGGTTTTTGTGTCATTGTGCGGCGGCGGCAGCGGATCTGCGGCGGCGGCGGGTTTTGCGGCGTGCGGCTCGACTCGCGTGATGTAGACCTTGACGCTGATTTGTGTTGGCGACGTAGAACTCGACGAAGATCTTGATGTAGTTGTACAGCTTGATGTAGATGTTCGTGTCGGTGTATATCGGCGGTGGCGTTGATGAAACCCCAGCATGCCCCGATAGATTAGTACAGCAAAAAAATATATGCATACCCTGACGTGATCTGTTGATCTCCATGCGGTGGCGTTGGAGCATGCATGGCGCCTCCACCCAGCTTGCCTCGTGCATGCATGGACCTCCATGCGGGACGCGTGCGTTGCTGCCAGCGGCCGGCGAGCGTGTCAATCCGGCCGGCCGGCACTTGTACATCTCTGCAGATTGGACGTGGAGATGCGATCGCAGACTCATGTGCGCGTGAGCGCGTGGCTTGTTGTTGATTGCGTGGAGTCGACGAAGCTAGGCGGATCTTCTCCGTCGGATTGCTGGGTGTGCGCCGCCTTGTAGATGTCGTGGAGCCGATTTCTTGCACTGATTTCGCCGGATAAGAGGATCATATGATATAGGGATTTATTGTGTGGCTAACTCGATCTAATCTACGAATTGGAAATTTCGAAATTTGATCTAATCTAATCTAAAGAACCGATCCGATCTTTGATCGAGACCGGGTGCCGCGCTCCCGAGGAGAAGAGATTAATCTCCCCGGGGGCGGCGCGTTGCGGAAGTGGTGGAGAAACCTAGGATCGGCGTCGTGAGACTAACCGCTCTGATACCATGTGAGAATTGTAGAATCCCTAATTTCTGTTGTTGTATTGATTGGACCCTCGTGGGGATATATATAGTCGTATAAGGAGGTAGAGAGGATTGGAGTACAAGTCAAGTCATACAAAACCGAATCTATCTCTAATCGTGTTGTATACGTATTCTAACAGTTGTAGCATGTGATATATGGATGTGGATTTCACCAAGATGTATGTCTGCCTTTTTTTTGTCAGTTGCTCACTCAACCTCCCCATAGATAGTGTACACAGATCGATGCCTATGGTCAACCTAATTTCATGATTTGTTAGTTATCAACAGCATGTCAAAAGGAATTTGCAGGTGTTCCATCGCGGGTGCGGTGCTGGCCGTTGTGTGCGAGCAGATCAAGGTGAATTCCCCTTTGTGCTTAGTTTTAGGTTTTGGCGGATTTGAGGTTATGAGATTTATCTGAAGCAATCTGATATTCTTTTTTGAGGTGCTTAGGTTGGATTTCGGCAGATGTTTTTATAAGAATCGTTGCTCCGTCCTTGTTTCCCCTCGTTTGGAATTCAGAATCCCACTCAATGCTATATGTTCTGCAGCAGTTGGTGCAGTTTTTCTGTATTGAAGGATCGATGGAGCGACGGTGGTGTTGACATTGTGGGCTCATGGAGCGAACTTTCAGTCAGCAGCGATGCATATAAGAGCATGTCACCTACTGACCTTGGGTAACTACTCTAATGCTTTAAAGAAAACTGCTTTTCTTTTGTTTAAATGGATTTGATTAGTTTCCCTCAATGGAAGAAATTCAGTGTGCATATATTCGGACATTTGAGCATCATCAGGCGTCACATGCCATACATCATGTATAATAGGGTGTGTTTGGTTACCTTGTACTTGTAGTACTGATCTAGTGCACTTCGCATTACTCAAGAATCCGAACCCAAACATTACAACACTGATACACGGCACACACATAATATCACGATCTATCTAGTAGTCCTTAAATGCGTAGCAAAGTATAAAAAGCATGCTTCTTCTGTTTACAAACTGACAAGAAACAGTCTTGGTAGACCTGAAAGAGTTTTGCTTTCCAAAATCCTTGAAGTAAATTTCTATGGTAGTATATAACTACGAAGTACATCTGGCTTCCATAATTGGGCATACTGGGCTGTGCTAACCACAATATGTTTGTTTGGCCCTTCGAGTCGCCTCTATTTATGCGTATCATCTTCCACTCAGGAGGCTGAATGACATGCCATTTCCACCAACTGAGCAAGGCAATGATGTGTACTGGTCGAAACCTTCGTTCTGCATTAGGGCCAACATGCTATAACTTATGTTTGTAGGTGTCACTTCCGGGAGTGGCATATCACCCTCAAGGTATTGCATGACTAGCCTCATGCTGGGCCTTGTACTGCAGAATGGATGTGCACACAACAGTCCTAGCTTTAACACGAGATATATCTCATTAGTATCAGAATCTCCTTGTATCCTCGCATCCAGTGTGTTTGTCAGCGTCCCGTTGTGACAATGCTCGACAACCCAATCAACAAGGATCTTTGGACTATCCCCTGAATAGTTGTTAATGGGCCTTTGCCCACAGGTTACTTCAAGAATGAAAATGCCAAATGCGTATACATCTGTTAGAGGGGATGCTTTACCGGTGCGTGCCAGTTCTGGAGCTATATATCCCAAGGTACCAGCCACATGTGTGGTTGCTAGGTTAGTACCATGGTCATACAACCTTGCAAGACCAAAGTCACCTAAATGTCCGTTCATTTCACTATCAAGAAGCACATTGCTTGCTTTGATGTCTCGGTGGACGACAACTTTCTCCCATTTCTCATGAAGATAGAATAACCCCGAAGCAACACTTTTGATGAGTCTAAACCTTTGGTTCCAATCTAGTGTGGCCTTGTCATCTCCACGGTACAAATACTTGTCAAGACTACCATTTGGCATGTATTCATACACCAGTAAGAGCTCACCTTTCCTCCTGCAGTAACCTAGTAACTGGACAAGGTTACGATGCCGGAGGCGGCCAATACTGACAACCTCAGCGATGAACTCCTTTATTCCCTGCTTCGACTCGTGGGACACCCTCTTCACCGCAACCTGCAATTTAGAGACCGGAAGCACACCCTTATACACCTTCCCAAAGCCTCCTGCACCAAGTAGATTCTTGTTATTAAATCCTTCAGTTGCATGGATCAGATCCTTGTAGGGGAAGCGGTGCGGCCCAAACTCATCCTCCCAATCTTCATAGAGCTCAGCATACCTCATTCGCCTTCGCACTAACTGAATGACTGTTGTTCCCGCAAGCAGGATAAGTGCAGTGGTGGCTACTGGTAGGATGATCTTCAACAGTTTGGACCCAGCTTTTGGGCCAAGACGTGGTAGCTTTGGCAACTTGGCAATGTCTATGGTTGGAGCAGGACGGTTCAGTCCGAAGCTCCAGCCAAGTACACTATATTTTGATCTGATTACACTAGTTGAAGCAGAGAAGCCAATGTAGGCTGGACTCTCCAGCAACGTTGAGAGGTTGTAGCTAACTGAAAGCAGCGGCCTCAATGGCTTTGCAATCTTGAGGGGAGCCAAGGTCACATTGATTTGTGTGGCCTTTGCATCGTAGTCCACCCACATTTGCATTGCATTGTGGCTAGCAAGGGGCAAGTTGTTGAAGAGACCATCCTTGTCATCGTAGAAGCCAGCAGGATGGGATTGCAACGAACTGAGACTTGTTCCGTCGACGAAGATGTTGATGTCATTTTCATTGTTTTCTTGGAACTTGCTATCTTGTTGGCAAATGTCAAGCTCGACTGCCAATATGCTCTTTTGGTTGACGGGGCTCGAGGATGTTGAAGGTGAGTGCAGCACATCTAAGAGATCCTTGCCTGGAAAGATCAAGAAAGCCATGCTGTTGGGACAAGCATTCAAATCAATGGAGAGCATACCGAACACAAAGGTGGTTGAGAACGATTGGGCCGTCCCATTGGGCAACTTGTGGAATTTCCATGGAGTTGGGTGGAATGCATACCCATGTAATGCTAGCGTGCCATTTGTGAGCTCAAGCACCCCATCTGGTGTAACCATGGCTGTGCCGTCGAGGATAAGGTTGCGGCCGGACAAGCCGGAGTAGAGGAATTGCTCCTCTCCAGTGTGAGCGGCAAATGATGTAAGGTTTATGGTGAGCGAGAGGATGAAAATTAGAAGGGAAGGCAGAAGCTCCATGGCAGGCAGAAATGGGTGTGCTCTCTTAGCTCAGTCTATGCGAGTTGGCTTTTGGTACCGATATACTATGCAGCCTCCAGTTTATTTGGAACGACTGTAGAAGCTGAATACTCATACTTGCTTGGCACAAGTTGGCCCTCTATAATTTCTTTGTTATCTATAATAAATAATGTAAAAAAAGAATTTGGATTTGTTAGTGGTGTTGCAAAAGTCCACAACCCATCGCAATCTATAATAACTAAGGTAAAAAAGAATTTGGATTGGTTAGTGGTGTTGCAAAATTCCACAACCCATCGCAATCAGGCTGAAGGAAACTTTCCATGGGAGTATATTAATAATGGCTCGTTGTGTAGTTTTCCTTCTCGTGTTTGGACCGGCAGGACACAACTGTTTCTTGATGCGACTTGGCACTATCCTACTCAAGTTTATTCTAAACCCTCAGACACGGCAATCCATTAGATGTAAATGTTTTCATTTGTGTGTTTGGACTAGCAGAGCGCGATTGTTCCTAGAAGCGACTTGCTACTATCTATCCCTGTGACAGTTTATTCTAAACGCGCCAATAGTTTTTTCCTTTGTTTGCAAATCTGAAAATTGTTGCTAGTTTATGCCACCAAACTCAGATCTATAGAAAGTCTGATCAAACTCCAAACAATGTTTTTAACAAGGAGACGGCTAAAAGACCAATATTGCTAGGTAAAAGCAATGAAGATCAAAGCTAGGGTTTTTTACCCAGAAAATGAAGACTCAATACTCGAAAAGCGCCACCAAAAGCAAAGAGACCCCATCCCACTTGCCAAGAAACACCACTGCAAAACACCGATCATCAGTCTCATGATCATCACTGCACACGGTTTCGACGTCGACTTTGCCACACAAACAAAACCGTATTCCCACGACGAGCTGGGAAGCATTGTCTCCTCTCCCTCCATTGTGTCGATGTCGCTCCCCATCTCCGCCATCACTTAGCGGACTCGAACTCAACTTGAGCCATCAAGCACTGCTGGACTGGCCTTCCGGTCGAAACCACCTTGCAAAACTCCCCCTTCATCTGCACAATGGCTATCATGATCGACATGAGGCCATGGTGGTGCACCCGCGGCCAGTTTTGATGCCAAGCTAGAGTTGGGATGCCCAAGCATGGCACATGGGCCGTGTCGAACTCGAGCCGCCAAGAGCGCCGCGACTAGCCATGTGCCATTTCATGCCCGACCATAGTGATAGCTCCAGCATCTCCGATGACGTCTCCATACAGGCAGGGCCGGTTCTATATTTTGCGGGGTCCTTGTGTAATGGTTAAAAATGTGCCCGGTACAATAGATGTATGAATACGACACAAAATATTAATCTATTTATTCTGAGACGTCTATAAATAATTGATATAACCGATCAAGCAGAAAGTCTAAAAAATTTGCAAAACACAACAAATATTTCTCCCTTCTAATTTGATTACCTCAAATAAGAACGAAATCTCAATGTTAATGCTTCAGTGCTCCATAAAAAAACTTCGGTCATTTTTCGATACAGATTCTTGCCTTTGATTTTCAGCATTACTAGTACTAGTTGCCGGAAAATAGGAACCTTTTTGTGATTATGTGGGTTGATTCTCTCGTTTTATTTCTTTTTTCTCTTGGTACCGGACTTATGTTTAGGAACATGAATAAACGGGAACATCCAGCAGATGGACCAATTGATTGATTGATTGATTGATTGTATACAAGCAGCGAGGGTATACTGTGTATATGTTAGCCTTTTCCTCTCCCCGATGGGCTGTTGCATAGTACTGGGCACCTGGGCCTTTACAAAAAAAATTATTCCAATACCGACAAATATGCATAGACTTGTGAAAGAATGGGCCCCTTTTAAACATGGGCCCTTGTGCGCCGCACAAGGTCGCCTAGGGCCAGAGCCGGCCCTGCATACGCGAGGCCTGGTTGCACGTGGGCAAACAACAAAGGTCCATGGCACTCATTATCATGGCATGCTAGATCATGTCCTCAATGTACTTCCATAGGACGCAGCAAGGAGCAGGGAAGCCAAGGTCCCGGTTGTTTTCATCTTCCAGCAAAGAGCTCATCTATGGCAAGGGAAGGCTGGTAGGGCAAAAAAAAAACTGGTCAGGGACACCCCCTACCGCGGTCCACCATCGGGCGGCTACGAGATGGTTGGGGCAGCTGGTAGGAGGTTTTTATGGTGGCAAGATGCATACTTGAGTTAGACCCTTCACACATAGGGATCAATATGCCGAGTCGCCCACGATGCGACCCGGGAGATGATACGCCATATTTTTCTTAAACATTAAACATATTCAATACATTTCTTTACTATACTAAATCTCATAAGAACAGAAGTAAACTAATATATTATTCAGTATGAATGATTGCTTACATGAAATTGCCAACGCACAAAAGAATGTTATAACAAGAAGCAAAGTGGAGGCGACAATTAATATTATCTTCCATCTTGTGGTGCGCCAGATATTGATCAACAACATGCTATCGTCTGCTATGGATGTGAGGACATTGCAAACGAGTTAAACCCTTCCTTCTGCGTCAAGGCAACATCTTGTGGTAAAAGCTAAAAGTGTGCCGACCTTAGCTCTGGAAGCGGCATATCACCATCGAGGTATTGCATCACTTGCAACATGTTTGGCCTTGCATTAGGAAATGGGTGAGAGCACAACAATCCTATCTTCAATGCAAGGCATGCTTCATCAATGTTGTAGTTGCCTCGGAGCTTGACATCAACTGTATCAAGGAGTGTTTTATTGTGCCAACTAGCAAGTACCCAATCTGCCAAGATGAGTTGGTTGCCTTCCGCGTCTTGCCTAATAGGCCTCTGCCCAGATGTAACCTCCAAAATGAAGATGCCAAAGCCAAATACATCGGTAAGACTAGTCGCCTTGCCAGTGTGTACTACCTCTGGGGCTAGGTATCCTATTGTGCCCACAACTCGTGTTGTTTGTGGGTTAGTGCCGTGTTCACACAGCCTTGCAAGGCCGAAATCTCCTAGTCATCCATTCATATCTTTGTCAAGAAGCACATTGCTTGCTTTGACATCTTGATGGATGACAATTTTATCCCACTCTTCATGGAGGTAAAGCAAACCTGATGCAATGTCTTTAATAATCTGGAACCGTTTTTCCCAATTTATAGTGGGCATGCCCTCTTCACAATGCAAATGCTTGTCAAGGCTTCCATTTTCCATGTAATCATATACCAAAAGGAGTTCACCATGTCGCCGACAATATCCAACCAATCCCACTAGATTGCGGTGTTGAAGGTAGCCTATGCTCACAACTTCGGCAACAAAATCTTTCATACCCTGATTGGAGTCATCTGATCTCACCCACTTTACAACAACCTCTGATTGAGATGTTGGAAGTATCCCCTTGTATACCCTTCCAAACCCACCGCTGCCTATCAAATACTTGTTACTAAACCCTTTGGTGGCATGATATAAATCCTTGTAAGAGAATCTATGTGGACCATACTCAACCTCCCAATCTTCAAGGGCTAATTTTTTTTTAATAATACATTTTTTTACAGAAATTTGATAAATATTACACATTTTGCATAAATTACACAAATAATACGGCCTCGGCCCAGGCTAAGCCGACAGGCACTAATCGGCCCAGGCCTGGCCGATTAGTACTTATCGGCCCAGGCCTGGCCGATAAGTGCCCACTGGGTTAGCCCAGCCGTACCCTGATTAGTACCTTATCGGCCAGGCCTGGGCCGATTAGTACCTTATCGGCCAGGCCTGGGACGATAAGTACTAATCGGCCAGACCTGGGCCGATTAGTGCCTGTCGGCTTAGCCTGGGCCGAGGCCGTATTATTTCTGAAATTTTGTGATTTTGCGTAATATTTTTTGAATTTAATTAAAAAAACGTATTATTAAAAAAAAATTAGCAACTTCAAGTACCTCTCTATATACCATATGTCTCCTCACCCTAAGAACAACTACTGCTCCAATAGCTAGTACTAACACCGAAAATGCAACAGGAAGAATGATGTCTAAGTGTTTGAGATGTGGTCTTGCATCAAGATCAAGGTGAGGCAGTGTGGGTAGTTTGGTGGGGTCGATGGCTGGAGCAACACTATTCAAGGCAAAGCTCCAGCCAAGCACATAGTGATGCCCTGTGCTCAAGCCTGTTGAGGATGAGAAGCCAATGTATGCTTGATCTGTTAGCACTGTTGAGAGGTCATATGTTGTTGAGAGTAATGGTCTCACTGGTTTTGCCATACCAAGAGGAGCTAAGGCCACATCAATACGTGTGTCCTTTTCACTGTAGTCCATCCAAACCTGGATTGCCCCCCCTCCAATAAGGGGCATCTTTGTGAACATCCCATTCTTATCATCATAGAATCCAAAAGTGAAGGATTCAACGGAGGTGAGACTGTCGATGTCGATGCCAACATGGTTATTGTCGATGTCCCCAAACTCGGTGTTTTGGATGGTGTCAAGCTCAATTGCGAAGATGTGGTTGGTCGTACTTCCATCGCTGCTAAAGTTGAGAAGTCCCAAGAATTGGATCGGGAGAGCATCAGAGAAGGTAGTGCTTGGGGCGATGACCCAGGCGATGCCATGGCCCCTTTGGTCACTGAACGAAGAGAGAATACCAAACACAAAGGAGAGAGAGAAGGATTGCACCGTGCCATTGGAAGACTGGCGGAAGCGCACTGGAGCTGGGTGAAACGCATGGCCCTTACTGCGGAAAAAACACATATTTAGTCATCGAGAGGAGGCCGCTCGGTATGACTTTGGCTGTGCCATCTAGAGTGAGGTTGGCGTCGGTGAAGCCGGTGTGTATAGGAATTGTTCATGGTTACTGCTGGTACTGGAGTTTAGAAGGTAAAGTATTATGGAAAGGAGAAGTTGGAAAGACAAAATGGGCTTTATGTTACTCATAGCTCTCGGGAATTGTATTCTGCAGGTCACCAATGTGTTTCTCCTGTTGTACGTACAATTGCAATACATTTGGTGATTTACTGATTTATAGCTCGCGAGGACGGTACTCCCTTCTTGTAGAAGTGTGACTAGTCTAGGCCACCATGGAAAATTATGGAGGAATCGACTACACGCAACTTGATCTGGCATAGCTGACTGCCCTGCGATCATGATACTCTTCTCAATCGTTTCCATAATGATTTACCAAGTTATTCAAAAGTAATCGTATTCATAATCTATAAAATTACTATGTCACTACAGGAAAGCCACAAGACGCCGACGGCCGGACGCCGTCGGCGTATGCACGAATGCCGTCGGCGTCTCGAACTGTCGGCGTACGCAAACTGCCGTCGGCGTCTGAGGCGGCCGTCGGCGTAAGCTCTGGTGGGCCCCACAAGACGGCATCCCCACGTTCCGTTAGCTCAACATACGCCGACGGCATTGCCGTCGGCCTCTGAGCGCCACGTGGCCGCTTCCTGGGCGCCTGGGAGATGACGAAGGAGATTCGGGCATCCATACCTCACCTAGTAGCTGCAGCGCCGAAATCCGATGCACCGGCCGCCTGAGACCCCCAATCCGTCCCTGCAATGGAGCATCACACGCATCAGCTCGAACGGACAGAAGGAGGCGGGGCGGGGTCGCCGCCGGGAAGCACGAGGCGGGGCAGGGTGGCGCGGGGAAGAAGGAGGCGAGGGGGAGGGAGGAGGCGGGGCGGCGTGGGGGAGGGCGGAGGCGGGGCGGCGTGGGGGAGGGCGGAGGCGGGGCGGGGTCGCCGCCGGGAAGCACGAGGCGGGGCAGGGTGGCGCGGGGAAGAAGGAGGCGAGGGGGAGGGAGGAGGCGGGGCGGCGTGGGGGAGGGCGGAGGCGGGGCGGCGGTGTACCGAGATTCGCCGCCGCGATGCGGTCGCCAGGACGGAGAGGAGACAAGGCGGGGCAGGGTGGCGCGGGGAAGAAGAAGGCGAGGGGGAGGGAGGAGGCGGGGCGGCGTGGGGGAGGAGAGAGAGGGCGCTTACCAGCCGCCGCCGCCGGCAGGCGCGCGAGGAGAAGCAAGGGAGGTCGACTGGACACGGGCGGGTGGGGTGCGGATAGGCAAGTAGATAAGGTGGAGCTACGCCGACGGCGTAGTCTTTTTTTTCCTTTTTTTCATATTATTTAATTTTAATATTGTAAACCATTATAATTTATTACATTATAAATTTATAGAGTTTTATTATAATTTATTTTATTATATGGTATGACCACACGCAAATTTTTGAGTGATTCCGGCACTCTAGCTATCCGGTTTTATTGAAACCCTAGTCCGGTGGGGCCCGCATATCTACCCCCGAGCTTGGACATTTACAACACACAACACACTTGTGTACATATGGTATGGCACAACCTTGGTTTGGGTGGGGTTCCGACGCTCCGGGGCCCCGCTTCGGCGAAACCCTGAATCCGCTGGAAAAACCCTAACGTTTTCATCTAGCCCCATAGACGTGCGTCGAAAGGGGGTAGGCCAGTGGACTTTTTTGCTTGGTTGTGTTAGGTTAGGCCATAGGAAGGTGAGAAACCAAATTCTACCCCAAATCAACACAAGATTCCATCCGGTTCGCCCGAAAGGGGAGTTTTCACCTCTAAGTGCAGGAACTCACTAGAGAGAAAGTGAAGCCGGTCACACCCCGGAGTAGGATATTGCACATTTACAACACACAACACACTTGTATACATATGGTATGGCACAACCTTGGTTTGGGTGGGGTTCCGACGCTCCGGGGCCCCGCTTCGGCGAAACCCTGAATCCGCTGGAAAAACCCTAACGTTTTCGTCTACCCCCATAGACGTGCGTCGAAAGGGGGTAGGCCAGTGGACTTTTTTGGTTGGTTGTGTTAGGTTAGGCCATAGTTGAAATAAAAACACACATATACCCCAACTCTTGCGAAGATTCCCCCCGTTCGCTCGATGTGGGAGTTTCCAACTATATGCCCAAAAACTCGCTAAGGAAACAATGATGCTCGTGAAGCCGGTCACACCACGGGGCAGGATAAATTGAGCCATATATTTAATATTTATGCTGTAGTTGTATATTACATGTGTTGTTTTTATTTATTTTACATGTATATGTTGTAGGGTCGGGTTCCGGAAGACTCAAACCGTTATTTTATGCGGGTGGGATACCGTAATTGGGAGGGAAATGCTAGATCCAATATATATATAAATTATACCTACATTAAATATTATAGATCCAATTTATATATAAATTATACCTACATTAAATATTACATAGAGAAATAAATAAATCTAAATTAATTTATAATTAGTTGGAAAAAAAACAATTATACGCCGACGGCCTTTTATACGCCGACGGTAGCCGTCGGCTTATCAGGGCAGCAAAAAGGCCTCCCGTTTGAGCTCCGTCAAGGATGGCGTTATACGCCGACGGCGCTTTCTACGCCGACGGCAGCCGTCGGCCTATGTAGGGCTACGTCGACGGGGTTCGCTACGCCGACGGCCGCGTTCGTGGCGCCCCGATCTCGTCTTATACGCCGACGGCCCCGACCTTTGGCCGTCGGCGTATAATCAGGCCGTCGGCGTCTTGTGGCTTTCCTATAGTGTGTGTATCCAAACAATGTTCTTAGGAGTTCTTCCCAGCAACAACATTTTCAAGGAGTATTTCTCTAGCACAGTTGTCTAGTTTAGTTTAAGGGCAGATGTATCTAGCCAGTCCATCACTGCCGGCCAGGTTCGGTTTATACTTGGTCAAAATAATGTGGGTGTTCAGTTTGTTTTAGGCTCCGGTAGCTCGATTGGTCAGGGCAAAGACTCAAAGTCATGCCGTGCTCCATCCGCCGGTGAACGCAATTAGTCCAGGTTCGATGATGACATGCCGTGCTCCATCCGCCCACGTGGAAGAAAAATATCTCGCCAATACTTCTTTTTGGAGTGATATACGCCTCTTCCAATCCAATGTTTGACACGTTTGTGTTAGTATAGTCATAGACGATATGGAGCACGGGAGCTTCAAGTGATTTTTGCGTACTTGTATACTTTTTTTCAGATTTTTTTGAGAACTAAAAATAAATCTTTCGAACACTAGATCTCGGGAGTACGTTACAACTTGCAAGTGATTTTTGTAGACTCAAGGGACTTCACCATTCCGTCGTTGATAATACTGAGTAGCGGGCCGAACTAACTAACAGGCGTTCCATGCTTGTCGATTGAGCGGGCACTTCACAACTAGGTTTTTAAGCCATAAATGGAAACTTTCTCTCATTACCTTTTCATCATATGTGATCAGTATCCTGCATCACTGTGAAAGTTGATAAAACTTAAATTTGAAATGTGAACACAAAATAAACCAGATTAAAAATAATTCAACTTTCGACCTTTTCCATGGCGCCAGCTAGAGCGTGAAGCGCCACCTCGCTGAAGCCGCGCCATGAGGAGCAGAGGATGGCGCTATGCACGTCTTGGTCGGCCGGGTCATGAGGAAGATGGAGGCGTGAGGTGTGGGAAATTTAGGGGAGAAATTTCGGCCTACCCTCTATTCCTCTGCCTTATCGGTGGTGCCGCTCACAATGCATATTGAGACTAGAGGGTGGGACAATTATATAGACTCCAAATTCTAGATAGATCAATCTGTTTCCAGATAGGACTTGTGATATGTTAGAACAACCACAATATCTAACAGCCAGTTATCGAGCATATTTACTGTTAAACAATTAGGTTCCAGCACGCATGTGTGAGTCATGCGCCGAGTTCGAATACAAATGAAAGTCGCAGGTTTTAACAATCCATAGAGCCAATCCAACGGACAACCTGGCGTTTCATTCTATACTGTTCCCGGGTATAATCCAGCATATTCATATACACTGTGTTCCAGTATAGTTGTACCTGTTTTCTTAAGTATATTTGCTTAAGTACAATTCCACATCAATAATTCCCTGTTATTTCCGTGATATTTTCATACTGAAGTTTTAATTCTGGACGATGTAGTATATATAAAAATGTTGCAAGACACAAATTCCTATATGAGGAAGATGGGTGGAGGAAAAAAATAAAGATTATGGGTCCCACGTCATATTCTGGCAAGGAAAAACATTTTTCGTACCTTCGAATTGGTTTACTAAAACCAATTTTCCCAAGTGCAACTAGTAAATAACTCAGTGTTGTTGGTTTGTCCGAGTGCAACTAGTAAATAACTCATGTGTTATTGGTGGGTAACTTTTGACTCCAGAAAAAGTAATCAAAACATATTAGCATGGTATCTAGTTTTGAACATCTCGTCACGAATAGTCCAATGGTAAAAAGAATTCTAAATCGGATAAACGGTTTGAGGTAGAAAACATTTTAAATTTTTGATTTCGCATTAATGTTGATGCCAGCAATTGCATATTTAACTACATGCAAGAGGATATAAAACAGCTAGCACGAACGGAGGTGGTTGGGTATTAAGACAAGTTTTGTTCTAATGGTATATGATTTTGCCAAATCTAGGGTGCTCCATACCTAGTCGCGTCTAAGAAAATTCGGTCCAACAAGTAAGACTCTAATCCTTTACGTTGCCTTGCTTTTTGATTTTATATTTGTAGAAAATACCAACAATCTGTTTATGATCGTCCATCCATTTGTTTGTCCCTCAAGACGGTGAACATGTCAAGGGAATGTCCGGTAGGAAGACGAACTGATACCTACTGTCTCCTTCCTTGTCCCTGACTCAATCCTGCATTGCACGAGACCCCAGCCCTTCAGAACGAGCTTCTCTGACTTACATTTTGCTATGTCATGGTGCTACAATACCCTAATTTAGTGGGTTCTCCACCGGTAGATCGGACATGATTGGCTCAGATTGTGAATGAATAGTGCGTGCAAACAGTGTTTTCTCTATAGTGTTCGGCTACAGCGTCGGCTACAACGCTTGCCTAAAATACCAAATCTTGACCTTCAGTTTTTACAGAACCAAGTGAGATTATGATTTGATACACTAACCTCTCTAATAAAGTTTATTCTGAGTTTGGTGTGAAGGAAGTTTTCAAGTATTAAGAGAGAAGGATGGTAAAATAAGATCAAGAAGAGTGAAGAGCTTAAGCTTGGGGAGGCTCCCCTGAACCTCCCCAACATATTTCAAGAAGACTCAAGCGTCTAAGCTTGGGATGCCCAAGGCATCTCCTTCTTCATCGACAAATTATCAGGTCATCTCGAGTGAGACTATATTTTTATTCTTCAGATTATAAGTGTTGTTCTTGGAGCGTCTGTGTGTTTTATTTTCAGTTTGTTTATGCTTTGTTCTCTGATCATAACTAGTTGGACCCTAACACTCTTATTTGGGAGAGAGACACGCTCCGCTTTTTCATTAGAATATTTCTATTTTTTACTTATACTTGTTGAGTATTCTTGTCTAGCGCTGCTATGCTTCTAGCTCTTGTTTTTCATGTATCTCTTGTTCAGAGCTATTAGTTCTTTTGAAGAAAGTACTATCTTGTCTCACTTATATTTGTTTGGAGAGTTGTTTAAATAAGTTGATTGGTGTTTGGTTGGAACAGAAAATGCTATGCATGTGGTAATGGTATAAAAAAAACGCTTACACGGTCTTGTAGATCATTTGTCTTAAATAACTTGATGCTTTTCAATTGTTTTGAGTTATCAAGTAAGTAATGTTTAAACTTGTGTATCATGTAAGTAAAGACTCATTAGTGAAGAACTACCGTTAAAGCTTGAAGTTATTTGATTTGTCATAATTGGTAGTTTCAAAGTCTAGATATTTTCTGTTAAAAGGATATTTTGGTTAACAAGGAAGACAGCGTGGAGTCTTATAATTTTTCTCTTATGTTCATCATATGGTTCTTTTTGTGCGGGTTGACGTTATGTATTTTCTTAAATAATCTTGCTAGCCTAAACTCTGTACTGAGATGGAATGCTTCTCGTGCATCCAAAACCCTGAGCCAAAATCCATGCCAGCTGTGTCCACCATACCTACCTATATGTGGTATTTCTTGCCACTCCAAATAAATATGTCATGTGCTACCTTTAAATTATTCAAAATTGTTACTACTCCTTATTTGTGTCTCTGTTTACCAGCTCATGAGGAATTAGTAGATCATCTTTATTACACTTGTCAATCAGACTTTACTCCAGACTAGCAGATTACATCTGCTTATCTATAATTTTGCAAAAAGAGCTGGCAAAGGGGTGCCCAGCCCCATAAAAGATAATTTACAACTTTACCGTTTATTCTGTTCACATTTTGTTAACTGAGCATTCGGTCAAACATCTGCATGTGTAAACCAAAAGATAGAGCAATGATCTGCTTGCTGCAGAAATAACGTTCCTCATGGGAGCCGCTCTTAAAAAGTCTGGTTGGCATGAGTAATACTGTATTGTTTGCTACCATTCGTTGACAATTAACATGCACCTCTCAAAATATATTTTTACTCTCTATATGATTTCAAAAACTAAAAAGCTCTAGCACATGATTTAATCCCTGCTTCCCTCTATGAAGGGTCTTTCTTTTACTTTTATGTTGAGTCAGTTTTCCTACTTCTTTCTATTCTCCACAAGCAAACACTAGTGTCAACCTTGGTACAAGAATTGTTATATGTTAGCATATTAGACTTATTATGCTACTTTGTATTGACATTATCCATGAGATAAATAAGTTGAAAGTTGAAGCAAATGCTAAAACTTAAATCTTCCTTTGTGTTGGTCAAACACTTTTGATTTGAAAATATTGCTTGGTGTGCTAACTCTTATGCAAATTCTCATAGCTCCATGTCTCCAAAGTACTATCCATGAAAAGTTTTTATTTGCATGATATGTTATGTGTACTCCTTGTTTACTTTTTAGCAACTATAGACAATTGTCTTGAATCACTTCATTCAGTTCATGTGCTTTACATTACTATATGATCAAGATTGTGTTGGTAGCATGTCACTTTAAAAATTATATTGTTATTATCGTTTACCTACTCGAGGAAGAGTAGGAACTCAAGCTTGGGGATGCTGATATGTCTCAAACGTATCTATAATTTCTGGTGTTCCATGCTTATTTTATACCTAATGCTACATGTTTTATATATACTTCATAGCATTTTTATGGATTTTCTGGGACTAACCTATTAACAAGATGCCACAGTGCCAGTTCCTGTTTTTTGCTGTTTTTCTGTTTCTGAAAAGCTAGTCAGAAAATATTCTCGGAATTGGACAAAAATCAACGGAGCCTAGTTTTTCTTCGACACGAAGACGAATTCCGAAGGGCGCCCGAAGAGGCGACCCAGGGGAGCCAGACACCACTTGGGCGTGGCCCCTCTACCTGGCGTGGCGAGGTGGTGTGTGGGGCCCTCGGCTGGCCCCACGCGCCGCTCTTTCGCCTATATATTCATCTCCGCCCGAAAACCCTAAATACCCAAGCATTATTTCACGAAAAGTTCCGTCGCCGCCGCCGTCGTTAACCCTAGTTCGGGAGGGTTCTGAACCTCTTCCCGGCACTCTGTCGGAGAGGGAGACCATCACCAGAGGGCTTTACATCACCATGCCTGCCAACGGAGTGATGCGTGAGTAGTTCATCCTTAGACTACGGGTCCATAGCAGTAGTTAGATGGTTGTCTCTCCACTTTGTGCTATCATGTTTAGATCTTGTGAGCAGCCTAACATGATCAAGATCATCTTATTGTAATGCTATATGTTGTGTTTGCTGGGATCCGATGAATAGTGATGTTATGATCAAGTTGTTTATCAATATATCTACTGTTTTATTTGTGTTCTTGCATGCTCTCCGTTGCTAGTAGATACTTTGGCCAAGTAGATGCTTGTGACTCCAAGAGGGAGTATTTATGCTCGATAGTGGGTTCGTGTCTCCAGTAATCTGGGTGAGTGACAGCAACATCTAAGATTATGATGTGCCGTTGCCACTAGAGATAAAATAACTAATGCTTAGATTAAGGGTACGTCTGTTAAGTTTAATGCGTTTGTTTACATTATACACTTTTCTTAATGCAATAATCTGTTACTAGCAATTTAATACTAACGGGAGACACGGATGCTATCCCGGAAGTGGATTATTTAGGCATGGATGCAGCTGGTAAGCGGTCCATGTATTATGTTGTAATGCCCAATAAATACTACAATAAACAATCGTGTCATATATTGCATTGTCATGCGCTTCCTATTTGTCAATTGCCCAGTTGTAATTTGTTTACCCAACATGCATGCTATCTTTTATGGAGAGACACCACTAGTGAGCTGTGGACACCGGTTCATTTTTTACACTGATAAAAACACCAACTGCAATCATCTGTTCTCTGTTACTTCCTGCATTTATTATTATTCTCCACACCATACGTTTAATCCTTTGTATTCAGCAAGCCGGGAAGATTGACAACCTTCCTGTTTTGTTGGGGCAAATTAGTTTTATTGTGTTGTGTGCAGGTCCACGTCAGTTATCGTAAACGGCACCGCTGACAACTTTTTGAAGCACTTTTGACTCCTACTAGATCTGACAACCTTGGTAGATATCAAGGGAAAATTACTGCTGCACTACATCATACCTTCCTCTTGGGGTCTCCCAATGAACGTGTGTTTTCACGTCATCAAGGGGCAGGGGCTCGGCGCGGTGGCGGTGCAGGGTCTCGGCGCGGTGGCGGTGCAGATCTACGGCCGAAAGAGGAGCTAGCCTCGTGGTCGTGCTTCCCTTTGCCGAGCCAGCCATTTCACTTCGGCATTGCGACGGCGGCAAGGAGCTAGGGTTTGGTGGTCGCCGGTAGGGGAGCAGTGTGGGGGCGAGGAGTGGGCACTGTGGACGGTCATTCCTATCCACACGGCCGAGTTAAAAAGGCCTGGCCGTGGGAAGACGACGGGGCGGTGGAGTTACTGCCAGGTGGGCCAACCTTTTGACCAGGTGAGGGCAGTAGTGGACGCGCGTCGGTCAATTTCGTGTCCGTCCAGTGTCCACCTCGACCCAAAGCTGGCCCAAATTTAGGCTGTATTGGGTCCGCGCAGACACGAGACGGTCACAAAAGGGGACCATGCATGAAATGTGTCCGCGCGTTGGGCTTTCTTTTTTTGTCCACGCCGACCCATACGGTCAAACACGGACCAAATGTTGGCGGGTTGGAGTTGCCCTTATCCTCCTCAGACAGTAATCCACTCCCGCTCCATCCATGGCGTCCATGCTCTGCTCCTACTCCATGCCCGCCGCCAGGGCTCCTCTCCTCCGCGCCAACGCCCACTCCACCTCCACCGCGCTCGGATTCGCCACCTTGCAGCTCGTCGGCCTCAGCATCGGCCTCACCGCCACCGCCACCACCTCCGCTGTCCCCCTCTCCCTCTCCACCAAGCACACCATAATCGCCCGTACGATATCCACTCCTCCCTTTGTTTATTTCCTCTCTTCTCTCGTCGATTTGACTTTTCAGTATCACCCTTCCGATTGTATCGCATTGCATTTGCCATATTGCTTCCGTCAGTCTTGGTTGCTCTATGTACATGTACCATGCATACAGACAGACATACTTGTGTGCTGCTCTGTCTGATTTTCTTCACACCATATTCTTTATGGGTCATGTGTAAACTAACTGTGTACATACATAGATGAACAGAGAATGTGCAGCTATATATATTCGCGACGGTGGGCAGATGGTAGATGAGCAACTTCTGTTTATATCCCCACTTTACTCCCGTAGATTCAGTCCAGTAACTATGCATTGTTCATTACAAAGCTCTGCAACTGAAAAACTAAATTTTCACCGACTAGACATTGATTTCTTTCAACCTGTGGATTATGGAGCATACTCCTACATGATAGCCGGCAACAGGCAAATGCTTAGCATCTATCTTGTCCAACTGTCGACGGCCTCTAGTCACACTGCATTACCACTTCTTCTATGACACCACAGATTCTGATTGCCAGAAATCAATAACCATTTCAGCAGCTGTTAGAACCGTGTATGTTATTAACATTGTAGTGCCAGCAATATCAAACAGAACCGGTGATGAAATAGTTTAACCATAGACAGACATGCTTGTGTGCTGCTCTGTCTGATTTTCTTTTTCAAGTAATCTGTGTCTGATTTTCTTCACACCAACTCGAAACGTCATGACTGGTGTGTATTTCGTACGGGCAAACTTTTTTCACATTTACATCTCTACTCTAGTAGATTCAGTTCAGCAAGGCTCGCCGATGCGTAACGGATGTACGCTTTTGGTCCCATTGGAGTCATCATTCTCCGTCGAAAGACTTTATGATTCAGTGGTGTAATAATTTTGATCCTCCGTGATCCTTTGTAATTTTTTCTCTGCCCCGCCACCCCCCTCACACCTTGTAATGGGTGTTGCTCTTGACAGTTAATATATAGTTCAGGCTGGCCTTGGCCCGCCGTAGTTACAGTCAAAAAAAAAAAACAAGCGTTGCTCCTTGACATGTCCTGAAAATGGACACTAAGATTTCACTGGCTACAGCTTGATTTCTTATAACCTGTGGAGTTCCTCTGCATCTATCTTGTCCAGTTGTCGACATCTTCTAGTTACTATTGAATTGTCACTTCTTCGGCGGCACCGCAGGTTCTGATTGCCGAAATCAAGAACCATCTCATCTCTTTCTATAAAAAAAGAACCATCTCATCAGCTGTTCAATTGGGCGTTTTATTAACATACTAGTAGCAACAGCAATATGGCAAAAAGGAACCAAATCGACTGTTTTTGTTCATATCCAGAGTTTTCCAAAGAGTTAGGAAAAAGATGGCTTTATGCAAAATAGTCTTGAACTCCACCAGCTAAATATGCATATAGGTTATTAGAGTTATTCCACTATGAGTCCACAGAGTGTCACTTGCCAGTTCCATTTTATATGGTTCTGACCCACCTTGTTGCAACATTTTTCCTGTTGCAGGTTGTTCCGACGATGAGTGAGGTTTCGTTTAAGGGTTTCGAGTCTACGACCAACATGTTTCGCCTGTGGCACATGAAGATGATGGAGACTCACTGCTACTTTTTTTCCGCTGCCTTACTCTTTCAAAGCTAGCTTCGTGCTATGCAATTTGTAATTGATATTTTCCTAAGTACTGGATCCACGTGTAATAATTGATACTTTGTTGTGATATTCATCGTAAACTGTGTGTGCAAATGAATCGATCCAGTGGTTTGCACTATACACAGGAATCTTGCCAATTTTTAAGTGCAGGTCCGCTACAACAGCGAACGAGAAAAAGGAATCACGCGAGAAACAGTCGCGCCTGATATGGGCCGGGCCCATTAACGTCTTCTAGCAGGCGACGCATCCGAGAGCCGTCGCCGTAAGGCGAGCTAAAGGAGCTCCCTACAAGAGCGACCACGAGGAACAGAAGGTAACTCGCGAAGCACTAAATGGGCCGAGCCCATAGTACGGAACTAGAGCAGAAGGATGCGCGTTGGCTCGCTAGGCAGTAATTGAAGCGCTGAATAGGGGCGCCCACTTGGCAGCCGGTGGATTTGGCTCTAGAGAACCAGCACAAGCAAACCGTGGCTGGGCATGGACTTCTCGGTCACATCAGATTTTTTTTGTTGAGATTTTTCAATATATAAAAAGCAAAATAAGCCGTCTCATTAAAACCTCCAAGCCCTCTTAGGTACCCTGGTGAGGAAAAAAGCGCGTCAGAAACTTGTTGCCCCTGCTGTTTACAAACACCATCTGGTGGATCCAAAAGCCAAACACGTGTCCCTATATCTAGAGAATAAGAACTCCTAGCTAGATTGTGAGCATCAACGTTTGTCGTTCTTCCTTCATGGCACTAGTAGGAAAAGGCCTACCGCTGGCGGGCGGCCGTCCGCCAGTAGTAAGGCTGGTTACCTCTGGCGGGCATCCCTAGCGCCCGCCAGCGGTATATGACACAGCGCTGGCGGGCAAGCGTCCGCCAGCGGTAATCCACCACGCCTGCCTGCGGTAGTAGTCGCTGGTTAGGGGTTCAGGGTGCTCTGTCCGCCAGCGGTAAGCCTGTGTGTCCGCCAGCGGTAGTATTTCGTGGAATTATAATTTTTCTAGAAAATACTATTCCAGCAGTATATCTAGTATAAATACAGTATATTCAGGTGTACAGACGAACAAAACAACAGGAATATAGACAATTCCACACACAAATGACCAAATTGTGATACACAAATACATTAGTTCATTATCACATGCATTACAAACCATATAGTAGTATATCAAAAGTTGTCATACACAAATACATCACATAAAAAATAGAGAACCGCAATGTTTAAGAGAGGGCGCCATGAAGTTGGTTTCGATCATCCGGTTGTTGCTCTCTTTCAGTGGCTTCAAGTCTTTATCTTCCGCCTCCTCCTTAGATACTCTCCCACTTCTTCATCTGTATACACAAAAGGCAAATAGAAATGTTAGCTAGGCAACTAAATTGTTCACATGTCGTGCATAAATAAATAAAGTAGACACAAAGTAAATTATGCCTCATACTTAGAATATTATTGGAAGCACACAAGGAATCCTGATAACCTTGTTGAAATTAATCAACATTCCGGCAATCTCAAGGGTCTCTAGGTACCTGCAAACGTTTCATACATAGTCACAAGGCCGCAATCGCAGCCACCACCACAAGCACAATAAACTCACATCGATACACATATATCATCTTCAAGATAGTTAAAAAAATACCAACTTCGGAGGCTTACAAAATTATCTAATCTTGATGTACTACAAAGTTCCTAGCAGCACTAACATCAACTAGCAATTAACAACAACTAGCGGGCGAGCGCATGCATCTAACAACAACTACAAAGTTCATCTCAATTTGTTGTTGGCATTTCAACAAACACCTTCGATGCAGCCCATTGGAGGGGAGGGAGAGGAGGGAGACGGGCCGCACCTCGGGAAGGGAAGGAAGGGGGACGTCGACGGCGGTGTGGCGCTGCTCGGGCGCGGACGGGCGGCTACAGACGGGCGCGCCGGCGTGGAGGGTGGCGACGGCGAGCAGAGGGGGCGGGTCGGTGTACGCGCGACGAGCAAAGGGGCGCGGCGAGCAGCGGTAGGGCGGGAGGGGGAGGGGGAGGGGCCGAGCGCGGCGTGGTCGCCGGCGGCGGCAGACGGGCGCAGCGTGGCGTGGAGGCGGTGGGCGGCGGTGGCGACGGGAGCGGGAGTTTTGGAGAGGGCGCGCGGCGACGGGGGCGAGAAGTTTTGGAGACGAGCAGCGCGTGAGGGGATTTTTTTGGAGAGAAGAGGCGGACGGGGCCCACATGTAAGTGGTAAGGTCCTTTTTTATTTTTATTTTTATGTTTTTCTTTTTTTTTCTTTTCAAAAACATTTCAAACACATGTGTGTATTTCAAAATAATTTTACAAATTATTTTTATAAATACAAGTTTTCTTTTTTAAGTGGCAAAAATGCAGCTGTCGGCATTAAGAAGGACACAAGACTTAATCGGCTTTAACAAAGACGATAAGCCCTAGTCGTCTTTGACGAAGACGACTAGTGCATGGGTTTTTTTTTTCGAGTAAAATTTGTTTCCCGGTCAATTGTTCCCGCCATTTTTTGTTCCCGCCCTTTTCCTCCAGCCCTTTTTTCCCGCTGGCCTATCTCCCGCCTGTTTCTCCCGCCAATTCTTCTCATCTCGGCCTATAAAAACACCTGCGCACTGAGGTTGGTAAGCATTCTAGTCCACTCACTCGAACATGTCGAGATTTCCTTCAGATGGTAGTTTCCCGGGAGGAATGTCGGCACTATTTTTGAGGTTTACGGCCGAGTTCAAGGTAGACAATAAGGAGATCCCATTCGAGGATATTGTTAGTCATCCACCTCATCTCCGTGAGCTATCAGCGAAGCTAGTTAGGCATGGGTGGCCATGGAGGAATTGGAAGGAAATAGAAAAAGAACTTCTGAGGCTGCATGCTAGGTGGCAGAAGAAGAAGGTAACATATAGGAGTGAAGCAGATATATTGGATGCTCTTCGTAAACCGATTTTATGGGTCGAGGAGAGCGAGGACAAAGATGATATCTTCATGCCGACTGAAGCGAGCAAGAAAGCTGCAGCAGCGACGGCGGCGTCGAAGGGCAAGGGTGCGGCGTCGTCGAAGGACAAGGGTGAAGCATCGTCAAAGAGGAAGACTGATGCGGGAGGCTGTGTCGATGGTAGATGACTTTTCTTTTTTCAATTCATGTTGTGTTGTCGCTACTACCACTTTTCTTGTTGTCTGTGTAAGTTGCAATGTTTGTTTAATAATATGTCTCGTACAACTTATTTTCCTCTTATATGTCTCGTACATAGATAATAATATGTCTCGTACATAGATAATATGTCTCATACAAACATAAATATGAATATAACTCGTGCATAGATAATATGTCTCATACAAACATAAATATGAATATGTCTCACATAGAAATAGAAATACGGATATGTCTCACATGGAAATAGAAAAAAATATAGATCCTCTTGCATGAAGTCCTTTTATGTGTACTTAGTTGCTATGTCTCACAGATTATTTTTATAAATAACATCTTCCTAGTTGTATAAATTTACATGCCAAGTTAAGCCAGCTGGGGTTGTTCTATTCCAAAGTGACGGTTACCCCTGGCGGACGGTGTGGAGTGCCCGCCAGCGGTATTGCACTTTCGCTGGCGGCTGATTTAGGCGCCCGCCAGCGGTAATGTGCTAGTTTTGTGGGCCTAGCCGAGGCAACTACCGCTGGCGGGCACTCTATAGCGTCCGCCAGTGGTACGTTTAGTACCTCTGGCAGCCACGGATTCTGTCCGCCAGCGGTATTTTGCCCCACCTCCTCGCAAATTCCTGCTACTACCGCTGGCGGGCAGAGTGGGCGTCCGCCAGCGGTACGTGCAAAACCAGTGGCGGGCTCCGAAACTAGCCCGCCAGCGGTAGTAACGCTGGCGGACGGAAATGACGTCCGCCAGCGGTAGGCTGGTGGCTATAAGCCTTTTCCTACTAGTGTGGGCGAATTGTACTTCACGGAAATCTCCAGTCTCGGTCACATCAGATGTGCCAGCCGTTTTCAATGACGCAGTCCGAATCGAGGTGGGCCGCAGCACGGTGGAGGAGACGAACATCACATGGCCTTGGTGGGCTGCTGAAACGGGATATATTTGAAAAGAAAATGAGACTGTGATTTGGAAGAAATACAGCCTGATGGGGCTTTTTGCATAATTTCACGTCTGACCATTACACCTCATAGGAGCCCCTCGACGTGGCAGTGGTCAAAGCGCCACGCAGTGAAAAGATTGGAGACTGCGATGTGCATTTTTGAAAGATTTAGAACTCACTTGACACTTTGGCGAAAGAATTAGGACTGCGTGTGCATTTAACTCTAACACACAGTATATGTCTGTGTAAATGGGTCTTTGCAGAATTAGGACGCCTTTGCCGTGTGTTTGCACACGGCAAAGAGGAAGCGGCAAAGGCTGACCAAAAATGCCAGCTTTGGTCACTTTTGGTCAGCCTTTGCCGTGTGCTGGCACACGGCAAAGAGCTGACAAGGGGGACCCACAGGGGCGCTCTTTGCCGTGTGCTGACACACGGCACAGACCCTCCCTCTTTGCCGTGTGTCGACACACAGCAAATAGCTGACAAGATGGGACCCACAGGGTCGCTCTTTGCCGTGTGTCGACACATGGCGTCTTTGCCATGTGTCGACACACGGCAGACGCCATGTGTCGACACACGGCAAAGAGCGACCCAGTGGGTCTCACCGTCTGTCACCGTCCGCCGCCGTCGTCAAGTGGTGGTGGGTCCCACCTAACACCTTTGCCGTGTGCCACGATATTCGGCACACGGCAAAGAGGGCGTTACCGTGCATTTCCTCGCCGTGTGTGCTTTGCCGTGTGTGGCACACGGCAAAGACATTGCCGTGTGTTTAGCTTCCTTTGCCGTGTGCCCTTGAGCTGCTGTCCGTGGTGGTTGGAATATTTACGCACTCTAATTGTCTATGTTGTCGGAAAGGATACACCAGTTGAGGAAAAAGTCATTGAGATTATATGCAAGAGGCTGCCGAGATTACGGGTACTGGCCGTTGCTTTCAGCCGGGAACATGATCCAATCAAGCAACCCAATAAGTTCTTGTTCCCAGAGTCCATTGGTCAGTTAAAATACCACGTTATCTTGCTTTCATGACAGACATAGATTGCAAGATAAGTTTACCAAGCACACTAAATAAACTTCAGCATATCCAGCTCCTAGATTTTGGCGATGGCAATATTTCTGAATTTACCTTTACCGAACTTATCAACCTGCGGCACATATTCTGTTGGCCATATGTGAAGCTTGCTTACGTAGGCAGGCTGACCTCACTCCAAACATTACCAGGCTTCAATGTGAGTAATGAGCAAGGTTGTGAGTTGAAACAGATGAGGGACCTAAACAAGCTTCAAGGCAAACTAAGCATCAATGGCCTTGAAAATGTTAAAAAAAAAGGAGCAAGCTCTTGAAGCCAATCTAGCTGCCAAACAGCTCACTGAACTGGCAGTGTGGTCGGTTTATGATGACAATACAAAGTGCAGTCCAAAAGTTGAAGCAGATGTTCTTGATGGCCTGTGCCCTGCCCTGGGGCTTAAAAAACTGGTGCTCTCGATCTTTGTAGGCTGGAGGTACCTAGATTGGATGGTGGGTAAGCACAACGGTGGCCCAAAGTATCTGCAAGAACTTCACATCAAGGATTGTAGGCTACTGGAACTTCCTTCTGGACTCGTTGAGGCTTTTCCTTATCTTCGTGTGCTCAGGCTTGCGGGCTGCAGCTGGAACGCCTTACCAGGCAATATGGAGCACCACACATCGCTCAAGGAACTGTTTATCGTTTCACGCAAGAATATCCGGTCACTTCCCCAGTCTCTTGAGAATTTTGTACTAGGTGCCTGCAATGACATCCAAACTGGTCTTCAACAAGTCTTGTCAAACAGTCGGACATCCAAACTGGCAAAGGATTGAGCACATCCGTAAGAAAATACTTTTGGCCACCCAGCACCTAAGACTGTAGTACCCCCTTTGCTGCCTTGTTTCTCCATTTTTGTTTGTGTTAACACTGCCTCCATAGTCGAGGATCTGCTACTAACTCTGCTTATGTTTGGTAATCCATTTTGTACAGATTGACGTTCCAGCAAGACGGATCAAGAGGGATTTAGGTGTCGCAAAAAGAGTGAAGGGGGATGAATCAGGACTTTGGTTCAAATGTGAAGCCAAACTGCAAGCTTAGGCTGCCAGCAGCACTGAGTTGGCTCAATGCGATTAAAACATCAGTTTTTTTTTCTTTTCGTTGGAGCATCTTTTTTGTTTTTGCAAACTTCCATTTGGGCAACTTTTACAGTACATTTTACTGGTCACCAAATTTGACCAGTATGGTTTCATCCTACGGCTGAGGAAGATTTGGCCCAGAAGGCCCATTAGTTCTATTTGATGGAAAAAATTAAGGAGCTGCCAGCCTCCTGAGGCCCATTAGTGCTATTCGATGGGGAAAAAACGTAAGGAGCTGCCAGCCTCCTGACGTCGCCGTCAACCCCGGTTCAGCTCTCTTCACGAACTCCTCCAATCCGGTCTCGACGCCGCCGTTGCCAACCCTTCTCAGACCTGGACGCCTATCCGCTGTCGACGCCGCTGCCGTCAAACCCTCTCCGCACTCGACGCCCCCACCTGTCCAACCCTTCTCGCTGTCGAAGACGCCACTCGCCGCCGCTGCCGCCGCCAACCCCTGTCAGCTCTCGACGCCGCCGCCTTCAGACTGATTTCCGCATGGCACAAACCTAGTGACAGGTAAGATGTTGTACGGAGTATGTGTATGATGACTATGATCTGCTTGATTTCCACACGGCACTAACGAACTGAATATTCGTAGCTTGATTTTGTTTTGGAGCGATTCATATGTATACATGTATGATCTGCTCAACCAATTGAGTATCTAGTAATGGCTAGTTGCGTACTGAAGATAATTGCAATTTGATAGCTGAAAACAGCGACTTATATGTTCAGTTTGGTAGTAAATTGATTCCTGAATCTTTTAAAATTGGGTTCTGTGTTGAGTATCTAGTAATGGCTAGTTGCGTACTGAATTACTGAGTATCTAGTAATGGCTTGGCGCTCCTGATACCGTTCGTTGGCAAACTTCGAAAGACCTGACCCAAAACGGACACCAAAGGCTCATACTCGCTGTGGTCCTGTGGATGCCCGGCTCATTTCGAGATCGAGCTGAATTTGGCTACTGGCGAGTAGTTTGTGAAGAAGTTTCAGAATAAGCATAACCATCAGCTTGCTAAGGAAGGTCAGTCTGCTTATTTATACTCTCACCGTAAGATGACAGATGGACAGAAGACTGATGTAGTTGGGTATGGGATTGGTGGCCTCCGCACACACAAGATAATGGGCGTTATGGAACATCAGGCCGGCGAGAAAAATGAGTCGAGAACATTTGGTCCTTTGCATCTATTAATCTGACACAGGAACACGAGTCGTTCCTAAAATTACATAGACAGATTCTGGATAAAAATATATTTACAACTATGTAGAACCAATGGTTGAATACTGATTACCATCTCATAGTGAGTTCAAATATGTAGAGGCAGTCACGTAATATTAATTCGATTTCAGCCTGTTCATGTATCACAATCTCAGCCTGTTCATGTTTCATATTCTCAGGCAATCTAATCTCTACAAAGACAGTTCCAGCAACAGGGAGGTTGAAGTGGTGGTTTTTTGGCAGTAACAATCAAAAAACAAGTGGTCCTGAAGAAGGGCAGTAGTAGTGTACTCACTTTTTAGAAGAGTTTCTTATATTTTGTTAAGAAATGCAGTGTGTTCAACTAAATTTCTAGTTATTTTGTTAAGACTCAGCTGTGATGTACTCAACTTCTTGTGAAATGATGTGTTGCACTGAATTTCTAGCTATTTTGGTATCTTATTTTGTGTGTGAAATGCTGTCAATATTATGGACAGAAATGTTGTCAATATTGTGGACAAAAAAGCTACCAGTTTTTGCTATCAAATTGCATAGTACATGTCGAAAATTTAACCAAAATGCTGTAAAAAGGCAGCATATTTATATCAATATTTCTGCCAAATGTTATTGCTTTTCTACCAGTATATAATCTTGTAAGTGGTAAGCAAATGGATAATCGAACTGAGTTTGATCAGGTAGTGTTGACGTCTCAGTTTTGCTTTGATGATTATTGATCTGTACACTGATGCAGGGTGAAAATCGATCCGAGCTCACATGTCAAGTACTAGGAATTTCCAATGCAACACCTATCTGAATTTCTAGGCTTGCACGTATATGTTATAACTGAATATGTACATGTATAATGCACGTGCTCTTGGCTTGCTCACACACATCAAGCATCTCAAGTTATAACTCTGCTTCTATCTGAATTTCTGAAAACCCACTGCTTCGATTCATCATATCGCCATAAATTCAGTTGAGACGTACATGAATATGTACATGTATACAGTTGTCGTAGTTCTTTGTTTCTTATTTATAACAAGGGAGATAGAAGAATACATCTTAATCACAAATGGCAGCCAGCTCCACACTGTAACTGAAGCATGAGTTGTTGCATGATCTTAAGTTTGCAATCTTATTGCAGATTCAGAACAAATATTATTGCGCTGCAGTTGAATATTTCATAGCAGATAGATCATGAGAGAAGAATAGCACAAACCAGAAAAGTGTACAATATTTCTTATATTTGCATTTTTCTTCTACATGTCTCTTGTCTTTTGATGTGTCATGACAGTGCTTCTCCTTGTATACAGACAGTTCTGAACATAAAGCATCAAATGTGTTCTCCATTTGTAAAATTTGTTGTTCTTTCTCATTGAGAAGTTCGACGGACGAATCCAATGCATCTTTTAAACTTCCATTTGAAGCCGGTGTGCAGTAATTGACCATGTCTTCAACATACTTGTTCAGAAGGTCCTCTCGGATTGACAAACTGCAACCCTGCATACAATAGTAAATTTCTAGCATCAGACAAAATAAATTTATGGAATACGGCCAACAGTTTGCATCTGACGATATGTACCTTAGCTTTCTGCAGCTTTGTTACTTAACTTGATGGATTCTAGTGCTTGTTTCTTCTTGCAATGTCAAAATTAATCCATTTCTTTGCTGCTAACCAACGATTCAACATCAAAGTTCCCCAACCAAAGTTGCTGAATATCCGAGGGCAGAGTAGGTGGTTGATTTAGCAGGATTCATTAATTAGGACCGGTTCTTGATCAAACAAATTAAGACCAGTTAAGTTGTACCAAAGGAACGAATGCACATGGAGTTGTGGAAGCAATGGAGGAGTCACGGCGACAGCGGCGGCCCCTTCTCCATCGCGGGCACCAGCGCCGCGGCGGCCGCCTAGAGCACGGTGATGGAGGCGCCGACAAAGAGGTGCGGGCCGGGAAGAGTTGGGGCAGGGCGGTGGCGGCGGGTTGACCGGCGACGAGGACGATTCCGCCACGCCGCCTCCGGCCCACATCCGTGCCAAAATCTGGCGCTTGTCGCTCGCCGCCGTCGCCGCATCGGTCAACCGCCGCGCCTCCTCATCTACGTGCTCCACATCTTCATGGCTGCCGGAGAAGGCGCCGGTGACGAGCAGTGAGCTGTTGCGCTCGTCGGAGGCGACGGACCCTAGGGTTCATTTCGGTTGGATTTTCTGGGTGTATTGTTTTTTCAGTACTGGATATGCTGAGTTTTTGTTGGGCCAGCACTTTTCGACCTTATTGGGCCAGGACCCATCTACAGGGAGGCATCGATCGAGCACCAGTATAAGTCATAATGGTCATCATTTTAGCACCAGTATGAAACCTTTTTGGCCATTGGATGAACGAAAATAAATGGCTCTGGTTCAATTGGGGGTACCGTAATAGGGCTCATTTGGAACCCAGGCTTGTGTAATTCCATGAGAAATTTCACTGCCTCTGTGCTTCCGATTCAGAACAATAGTTGAGGATTCCCCTTCCAGTAGTTGCAGTTGTGCTTCAGGTTGAGTGCAAACAACAATGGAGTTCCGATGTGTGTTAATAAACTCTCAGTATCTTGCTCTTTTTGTAAAATGGTGGACGGCGCGTTCATTTGTGCCAAGTCTGTCTCCGTGAGTAGCGGCTCACCTTATCACGGAGCGACTTCCGCAGGGCTTCGATGGTGAGATCACGTTACCCATATTCGGGCTCCTCACCATGTGAATGCCCGAATTTGTACTCTATTGTATTAATAGTCTGCATCACCCTTTCCATCAACTAGCAATCCAAATATAACTCAAAACCTAACAGCACAAAAGGTAGTGTCCCCAAAACTAGCACCAGCTGCAGATTTTCTTCAGAGCTCATGCATATGGATCGCATGTGCAACCAAAATTAACCCATGGAACGTGCAACGCTACTGTCTACACACGTACGCTTGTAAGATATTGACCTCACACGTCCAAGTCGAGCAACTCCAGGTCACGAGCCAACAATGCAGAACCAAGAAACTGAACGCCTGGCCATGTAGATAAGGCAGTGTCTAATGGTATTAGTTTGGTATTGAGAGGAACACATATGGGCAGGGAAACTGGGAAAGGGACGTGTAGATAAGGCTTGGAGGTTTCAAGGAGGAGACGAGCGCTGCTTTGCTATAAGTCTCCCAGTCTTATCTGGCCTCCTCACCTTTGCGGTTTTCTCCTTCGAGCTTGCCTCGACGTATTACACAGCAGCGCTTCGCCAGGTAATTATGGTTACCAAATTTTCTCCTCCAGATTATCTTTCTTCTGTTCCAGTATACAGGGAGGTGATTTGTTCGGTATTATAAATGTTTATATTAGTTTGGTATTATAAATGTTCTTAACGAATATACTATGAATATATATTATTTATGTGTATATTGGTATTAGTTTGGTATTCTAAATGTTTATACTTTTATCTATATAATTGGACAAACTTACTACACATTGATTTTTGACTAAATTTACGCCTTATTTTGAGTTACGAGGGGAGTATAAGAATTTTGTACCCCACAGTTAGCTTGTTTTTATAACTTGGCTATTTGCTTTCCTAGGACACGATCATTTCCCAGAGTGCCTTCGGAGCAACCGCATAGCGCTAGCTTACCCAAAATACCACCAGAGAGGTCAGAGGCATGGAGATCGCTACGGGGGCTATTGGTCCTCTCCTCCCGAAGCTCGGCGAGCTGCTCATCGGCGAGCTCGCCATGGAGAAACAAGCGAGGAAAGGAATCAAGTATCTCGTGACAGAGCTGACGTTGATGCACGCTGCCCTCGGCAAGGTGGCCAAAGTGCCGGCTGACCAGCTTGATGAGGGGGCCAAGATCTGGGCCGGAAACGTCAAGGAGTTGTCCTACCAAATGGAGGACATCGTTGATGCTTTCATGGTGCGCGTGGAGGATGGTGGTGAACCTGCCAACCCGAAGAACAGAGTCAAGAAGATACTCAAGAAGGTGAAAATGTTATTCAGGAATGGCAAGCATCTCCATCGGATCTCTGATGCATTGGAAGAAGCGGTCCATCAAGCTAAGCAATTGGCCGAGCTACGTCAAAGGTACGAGCATGAGATGCGGGACACCGGCGCTAGTGTTGACCCTCGCATGATGGCCCTATACACGGACGTGACAGAGCTCGTCGGCATTGAAGAAACCCGAGACAAGTTGATCAGCATGTTTACTAAAGGTGATGATTGGTCGAAGCATCCGTTGAAGACGATCTCTATTGTTGGATTTGGTGGGTTAGGCAAGACAACTCTTGCCAAAGCAGCATATGACAAGATCAAAGTGCAGTTTGATTGTTGTGCTTTTATCTCGGTAAGGATAAAAGATATTTGATGTGAATTTCAACTCTTAATTTTGTTCTCAAAACATTTATTTCAAACATGCATAAGCATCTGTTTAATAAAAAATCTTTTAAAGTCGTTTCTTGTAAATAGTAATGCAGTACCTTCATTAGATTGTGGATAGTCGCATGCTCTTTAGTTTTTTTATTCCTAGTGTAGTCTACGGCGGATTTCTTAAATCATAGGCGTGTATGTCTAATTGGCTTCAATATATTTGTTTTTATCTTAATAAGTTAAAAAAAATCACACGTCGTGTTCGTAGGATGGTAGAAGTGCTACGGGTCAATCAAGCTAGTACAAACAAATCCTTCGTGGCCCCGTCAACCGTACCGTTACGATATCTAAGTTCCGACAGTTGCATGCGGTGCCGTTAGTTCTTGTGCAGACGTACTGCAAGACATGCAGTACTGTACGTACAAAGCACATTGGCTGCCATGGCAAGAACTTCAATTACTGTGCTACTCCCTCCGTTCCAATATATAAGATGCGTTAGCTCTTGTGCAGACGTACTGCAAGACATGCAGTACTGTACGTACAAAGCACATTGGCTGCCATGGCAAGAACTTCAATTACTGTGCTACTCCCTCCGTTCCTAAATATAAGATGTAAACGTCTTATATATTGGAACGGAGGGAGTAGTAATTTACATAGTAGATTGGGTAATTTGAAGCGGGGCAGCTTAGCTTAATTTATGATGAACAACATACATATATTTATTGTACCTGATAGCAGACAAATCAATGGAGAAACGAAACATAACTTCTCATGTGCAAAAACAAAATCGATACTGCAAAAAATGCGTAATTAGAACACTGGTCTTGTTTTTTCATGTGTAAGGATTGGCATAAATACATCCTTATGCTCTCGCTTCGATTAGTGCTTGTCGCAGGTCAAGTTTATGTACACTGTTGAAAGTTTGTAGTGGGCCTTATTTGAACTATATTGGGCTTAATGTAGAACGGACTACATGACTTGGAACTAAGCCCATGAAATACCCATTCCAAACATTGTTTTTTGTTGCGAATCTCCCATTTCCAAAGTTGTGTAATACTTTCTTCTTCTGTTCTGTTCTCTACGAATTTTCTTGCACTAAAAAAAAGTTCTTTACGAATTTCAGTTGGGCTGCTCTTAAAAAGCACGTACACAAGCACGCCTTGTCTATTCTCCATCAGTCCCATATGGCCATTCGGTCAGTCCTTTCCACATCATCGGGTTGCATTAACCGATTATTTCTTGTATCTGCTGACAAGCTTGCTTGGTTAACCCGTTCAAACTCCACGCTCAGCAGATAGTTCAAACCTCAGCCCACATGCACGTTTGTGTTTACAATTCTACATAACTTGGCATTCCACATGCTCTGTAAGCCACGTCTCCGGACGGTTTCTTGATTTCTGACGTCTCTGAAAGCCATCTTTGAACAGATGTATGTGACATTGGCACTAATTAAAATAACAACCTTACGTCGTGGGCAAGCCGGCCACATCTGTTAATAGAGAGTTCGTTATGGTCAATCGCATGGGCTCGTGCTGCCCGGTTGACATGCAAGTCTAGGTAGCTACTCAACGCCAGCTGTTACCTTAACCATGCGTGTACGTGTGCACAGTACACAGACTCGATCGGTCAAAGAATGTCGAAAAGAGCACAGAGCCAGACTCAGTCAAATGTCAGTGTATCTTGTTTATGTCGAAGAGTGGGCCTACTAATTCACACCAATGTTAATTTGGTGCACCGTTGTACTAATTCACTTCACTCTGACTCTGTTAAGTAGTACTCCATCCATTCTAAATTAGAATGGATAGATGTACGCGTGCGTGCAGCCTCTTGGCAGCGGGACTGAGTGCATCTGGGTCGGCACGCAGCCACGCACCATGCATGTGGCCGGCCGGAGTGGGCACTACACATCGAAGAAGAAGGAAACCTCGTTTGTCAAAGTCCCAGGTCTGAACCCAGCAAACCTCAGTTACCCGGCCGTTACGCCGCCGCCCCATCGTCGACATCTCGGACAGCGAAAACCACCGGCGCCGGCCGGAGCTGCTCAGCTCAGCTAGGTAGCGACGTGCGCGTCTACGTACGCCCGGCCGTGCTGCTCCGTCCCTTTCTTCCTTGGCTTCGGGTGCAAGTGCAACAAAAGGTCGGACAGACGGACGCCAACGCTACGCACGCCAGGATAATCTCCTACCAGGATATCTGGATCATCTGCGTGCCATGTCAGGCCGCTTGCTGATTTGTTAGTACTAGTGTCCACGAGCTGATCGAGCCGCCTAATTAACCACATGGTCGTACGTGCCGGTCAATGTCAAGGCATAGGGTTTATCTAAGTAGTGCTTGCTGTCAAGGGGCGTGGAATTCTAAGATGACAAGGAGAGGAAGTCAAATTATGTGGATCGCAGTGGATATATACTGGATAATGGTACCGACATACGGTTCTAGAAGCAGCAAACTGGGCAAAATAATGAATCATTAATGGATCGCAGACATAGTCCAGTTAATTAAGTCACTATTTTTTTGTGCTAATGGCTAGTTTATGAAAATAATGTTACCGACATGGTGGCTAAAGATAGCTCTCCTAACATGAAGCCATGGATCTCGTCTTAAGATGCTTCAGTGGTTTTTCTTCTGGTCTAATGGCCGATTGTCCGACACAATCAAATCATGCATTTCTCCATGGAAGCTTTCACGGAGAAGGGAATGGCCAGGAAAGCACCAGGGGCAAGAGGCTAGCAATGGAGGGAAAACACAATAGGCAAGGCATGCGAATAAAGATGCTAGTACCAAACGAGTAATTATTGTGGACAGCATCTCCATTACACTTTTCCTTTGTAGCCAGGCAGGCTCCAAGGAATTCAGGATCAAATGCTTTCTCCAAGAAAACGAAACAAGTGTTCCCAAATGAAGATACCCTCTTCCCCATCACATCACCCCAAGTTGGAAGGATCAAATGGGTGGGCTGGATTTCTCTTTGACTTCCACAGAGACAAATAATAATACTAGCAACAGCTGAAATTAGTAATTTTTAGAAATGGCACTTTATTCTTCACACAAGACAAGAGTAATTGGGGCCTTTTTTGGACAGTATCGAAGTTCCAGCTATGTGGCCTTTGGATGTGCCAGTGTGCCGACCAAGAACACATGCGGAAACCTAACCATCTGACCAAGAGATTTCCATTGGAATTATGGCCAAGACAGCTAGTAGTTTTGGACATTTTGTGAAGAAGATTGCCATGCCAGGTCAATTTCTTGGCATCCTCGGTGGCATCCTAAGTGAACCGGCCCGTGGGTGCTGGGTCATACGTACCCGGTTATACGGTGTTGGAATCGCAAAAGGCATACTCAAAAGGAATATGCTTGTTTAGCAGAAGGATATGGACGCAGTTTGTATATTTGATTTGACCAATTTGGTGCCAATTGAATATGATTTACAACTGCATTTTAGACAAGGCAAAATTCTACTGCGGGCGGCGTGGGGAGGTCCGGTCGCGAAGATCTTCGTTGGCGCGGGTCTTGCTCATCACCACTCTGGAGCTTCTCTTCAGAATCGAAGTTGTCAATCTTCCATGCGAAGAGTCATCTGTTTTTTTTTAGATAAGAGGGTGCGGGTCTCCGGCCTCTGCATCAAAGTGATGCACACAGCCATCCGCAATTATTCAACAAAGCTTACAAGTTACAACATTGATCAAACCGAAGTCAGCCGCTCGGCAACAATAAGTCGCTACAACTATGATGGGGGTGGCTATGATCAGAGCCGCATGCCTTGACCTCCCACCTACACGCATCATCTACAACCGGAGTACCGGTCCAGCAGACCCTCAACGCGCACCGCATGCGCGCGCTACAGAAGTCGCTTCCGCCGTCTTCCTCGATCCCATCTTCAGGCAAAGATCAACGTCATGACCATGCAAGGCCAGCCGGCGACGTCGCCAAGACGCCAAACAGCACCACCTCCCTGCCCTCGTCCAAACGCACGCATCCACGCCGAGACCCCACTGCACCATGCTGCCGAGTCACCATTGTCGATGCGGAGAATGATACGCCGCTCCACCAGTAGACCCCTCCGGGCATCCCGAGTTCCAAAACGATCCCCCAAGAGGGCACACCATAGGGTGCTGTCATCGTCCGATCTGGAGATCCAGATCTAGGGTTTCCCCTGGAACTATGTGCAGAGGCGGGTGATTCGCGGCGACGACTCCTTCAGCAAGGCAACGACACCCACGGGTGCCGCAGTCGTCGGCCTGAGCCCGGCTTGCACCGGCCGCCCTCCTCACCTCCAAGATCTGCCAACCAAGATGGCCGGGATCTGAAGGGAGACGTCACCATGCCGCGATGCCGATCTGCCTGGAGGAGACCTTCACACCAGCCGCCGCACCGCCACCAAGAGGCAGCAGCGCCGTGACGCCAGCGGGCGCGCCACACCCCGGCCCATAGGATTCCATCCGCGCCGGTTCCCATGGGCGGAAGGGCGAGAAAATGCCCCGCCGCCGCCGGCAACAACTGGGCTGCGCCCAGTCACGCCCCTTGGCGACGGCGAGGGAGGAGGAGAAGACGGTGGAGGTCGCTGGGGGGAGGAGAAGAGTCATCTGTTTACATAGGCTAGTGCGAACTTCACGAGTCTGCTTTGGCGAGGCTTCCCAAGGTGGTCGGAGTCGGTGAAGACATTGATGGGCAACCTGACGGCAACCCTTGTCTTCCGCGATGTGTGTTCAACTTGTGTGGATAGTTAGCGTGGTTGTGTGTTCTCGCGGCGGTCGTGTTACATGACGGTCGGTAGGGGGTATTTGTTCCGATTTTGGCGGTTTCCCTAACTCTTTTTTTCTTAATTAATGAAAATGTCAATTTTTTTGGCTCGTTTCAAAAAATTCTAACAATAAACATCACTTGGCAAGAAACTATACCCAAAATTGATTAAAAAAAAACCCAAATACCCCGGTGCTGGCCTACCGACTTATTTAAGAGCCATGCATCTCTACCGTATGTCTGTATCCAATATATTCTACCCATCTCTCTACCGTATGCAAGAAACTATATCCAGTGATCCACATCATATCTTATCATTATGACCATATATCAACTCTATCCAATCCATCAATTTGTTTCCTTTTTTAAACTGATTTTGAGCTTGAGCTTCAGCTAAGACGGCTTGGAGAAGCAAAAGCAAGACGCTACCTAGAAAGGTAATCAAACATTTCCGCCAACTGCTTCGCTCCTAGGTCAGCCGCCAGAGGCGATCGGGAGGCGATCAGCTTTTCCGCCCAATCTCCGTCGGCGAGCGTGCTGGTCCCCTCTCCCTTCGCCTGCTGCTCCGGCGGCGGGAAGGAGGGGGATCCGGTTCCTCCGCTCTGTAGTTAGGGTTTGGTTATGTAGGTCGTGGTGCGTCGTTGGGGTGGTGGGAGCGACGCCCAGACGAATAAATCTGCCCCAACTCCACTCCCACACCGGCGGTGTCCTTCATGGCGGCGTCTCGGAGTTGATGGCATCGTGTGTTTGTCGATCCTTCAGATTGGCGAACTTAGGGTTCATGGATGGTGTCGGCGAGGCGGCGGCGGCGACCCCATCAGGTGTGTCTCTCCTTCTGCTCTGTCCCCGTTGTTGCAGCGTTCTCTCCGACGTCATGGTGGAGCAGGAAGGATGTGTCGTCTAGGAGTACGTGCAGACGGTTGTCTGCGCAGATGACAGCTGGAAGATGGTGTATCCTGTGCTGGGATTGTGGATGGAGGTTGACAGTTCTGACTTGCTCATTCGACGTCGTAGTCGTACGGGGGTGTCAGTTCTGTAGTTCGATGGCGTGTCCGGGGACATGTTGCCCCGGTCTGATTTGTTCAACAACAATAGTTTTGCTTATGGCAAACTACTTTGGAGGTCCGTAAAGTTGCTGATCAGCTATGGTGCCGCGTCGAGTTCGGGTGAAGAGGTGATCTGTCTCGCTTCACTTTGGTGTCTGCTTTGGTGGTGCCGAAGGAGAGGGATAGGCGTTGGTTTGTCACATAGAATTATCTTATCTTTACAGATCTGTAAGATCGTACTATGAGAATCGTATTACCTTGCAAAAAAAGACATTTCCGCCAAAGGGCATAAATGAATTTCTTTTCGACAATCAATACACAACTTATCTTTGTTCTTACACAATACATATTTATTCTTACACAATACATATGGAGGATAATATCGAAAATCAATACCAAAATGTATACGACATGGACAACTACTAAAAAGAGTACACGAAATCGACAAGCGGACGGATTAGAAAGCGAATAATTATCGCAAATTAGTAGTGGCAGAAAAGCCAAGCAATTTTTGGTTTCCGCCGGTGCAGCCACGAAATGAGCCGAGTTTTGTTGCGTCGGCTATGGCAAACTGGCGTGGCTTTACGCGTTCTTTTTTTTTCTTCCACCGTGTACCTTTTATTGATTTTATTTTCTTGGAAAGGATTGCTTTGGTTACACGATTTTTTTTTCCCTTGGCTACACGAGTTGAACGGTTCCAAGCTCCGGTTACGTGCAGCTGGTGGGCCCGGAGGCGTGACGAGACGGAACGGGGTCAAAGCTGGAAAGGAATATTTAACGGATGATCCCAGTCAGGTTCTGCTGGCTCACGGCTTATCGGATCCCAACCGCCGATGCCTCTTTCCGGAGGTAGAAGAAGAAGGCAAGGACGTAGTACTCGCGATTTCTTCCCCATAATCTGGAGATTTTCCAATATCTACTTAAATGATTTGAATTTGGGCTTTGGACTTTGAAATCAGAAAACGTGATGGGTCCGGGCCTCCGGGGGAGCCCCTACCGGGTGCCACAGGCTCGACTCGCCGCCCCCACAAACGCGGGTTGACGTGAGGGGATGAGACCGCGAGCGAGGAAGCGTTTGCCTTCGAGTCCGTCCGACAAGGCCAAGGAGAGAGAGAGACTGAGAGCAAAGCAAACCGTAGCCGGTTTCATACCCCGCGGCTCCTCCTCCTCTTCCCCTTCGTCCGACGAATAAAGCCACCATCTTCCCCCTCCTCTGCTCCTCCCACTCCCCCTCTCTTCTCCCCAATCCGGCAATTCTAGCGGCAGTCCTCGTGCGCAGCGCAGAGGCCTAAAGATTTGTTCTTGATTTTCATCCCCGTCTGTTCGAGGAGGTCAGCGGTCAGCGGCGGAGGAGGAGGAGGAGGTCAGCGGCGGAGGAGCCATGGGTGGGCAGAGGGTGGAGGACGGCCGGCCGCCGTCCAACCTGCAGCGCTTCCTCGACTGTACCACCCCCACCGTCGAAACGCACATTCTACCCAAGGTGACGCCCCTCTGTACACCTCGCGCCCTTCCATGCTCCGACGTGATCTGTGCTGACCCGTGGCGTCCCGGGAGTTTTAGGATTACTCATTACTCACCTGCTGATTTGCTTGCATCGGTTATGTTTCTCTTCTGTGCCTGATTACTGAACTGAATTGCCCCTCGCTTGTTCAGTCACAGATGATAAATTGGTAGTACATGCTGAATAATTGTAGTGTCTGTACTTTTTCCCTCTTTCAGTTTGAGAGTTTATTCGCTACTAGTACTAGTTCTACCAAGTTTTACTTTATGTATTCTCTCCTGCCTAATTGGGATGTATCTGCGCTGGTGACGGTTGTGGACATAAATTCCTACCTTTGGCTTGTCACAATCCTGCCTCCTGCCCAACTGTCCCAGTATTAATGGACGCCCTTCAGTTTCATGCTAGCTAGGTAGGCTATACATATTTGTCATGTCTTAATCTGATGAGAGTGAGATGCTTCTCCTTTTAATCCAGACGAATGGCCGATTATCAACCGACGCTTGGCACCACGCCGAGACGGACAGCGTCGAGTACTTCAACCTCGCCGACCTCTGGGAGCAGTACTACGAGTGGAGCGCGTACGGCGCCGGAGCTACGGTGCAGCTCCACGGAGGGGAAAAAGTAATCCAGTACTATGTCCCGTACTTGTCCGGGATACAGCTATACACAAACAAAGTCCTGACTCCATCTAGGTCTGTCGGCATACTTGTGCTGAATTTTCAACATCATGTTCATTGGGTAGAATGAGAATTAGCTTAGTTCTCAATCGCATGACGTCATCAGTTGCAAGTCGGACCATTTGATTTGCTTCGTGATTCGTGCATCAGTTGCAAGTCAACTTGCAACTGGGATTTGATGACGTCATGCGATTGAGAATTAAGTTAATTCTCATTCGGCTGAGTTGCAAGTGGACTTGCAACTACTCTGGACCATTTGATTTGCTTCCACTTGCAACTGCTCTGGACCATTTGATTTGCTTCGTGATTCGTGCTAATCATGAGTTGCAACTTGACTTGCAACTGCGATTGATGACGTCATGTGATTGAGAACTAAGTTAATTCTCATTCGATTGAGCGCTAGAGAGACCCATGTTCATTTCTGGATGTAGACTGATCCAGCTAGTTTTCTGTTTGTTGTCTGTAGGAGTTTTGGTGAGGATTGTAGCATGGACTTCTGGAGCGATGATGAGGACAATGAGAAGATGTCTAGATCCTGGAGCTCGACATCTGACGACTCGTTGTTTAACGGCGACGTGGTAGGGGGCAACAGAAGACGACCTGGCCACCTGTATTTTGAGTTCTTTGAAGTTTGCTCTCCGTATGGAAGGATCCCACTCATGGATAAGGTGAATTTCTATGCCATTTCTGCTACTAGCTTATCCCAGTCGTGCCGTGTATCTCTATTCTGAGACTGCTTGCTTTCGCTAGGTATATGAACTATCCCATGGCTTTCCGGGGTTGACATCCCTCAAGAGCGTAGACCTGTCACCAGCCAGTTGGATGTCAGTTGCCTGGTATGATCATAACTTACAGTCTTTACTTTTGTTCTTTACGAGAAGGACATGGCATAGGAGTTTGTTTTATGAGATAAAAATGGGATGTATGAATTGATTGGTACAGAGGCCGGGCTGTTCCCCTTTTCGAATAAAAAATAGGAGCTTGTTCACAAATATCATTCTTGCATGGCTGGTTTATTTTCCTTGCTTCTTATTCTTGATTGCAACCCGTGATGGTCAACCTGTGCGTCTAATTTATAGTCACCTCAAGTTTTTATGTTCATTTAAGTTGTGGTGCTTTCATCTTTTCTGGTCAGTATGTGTTATTTCTATGTTCAGAAATCCTTCCTCAGTTAGTATTTTTGTTCTAAGTGATGATAGTTCTCACCATTGCTACTCATGGATACTGCTATATTTAGGTATCCTATCTACCACATTCCCTACCAACGCAATGTGAAGGACTTGTCTGCATGCTTCCTAACGTACCATACCATTTCCTCGTCATTTCAAGGTATGTTCTTGTTGCATGCAAGACACTACCTAGGACCAGTTTGATCATCTCTAATTGCACAAGAATTCATAATTTCCATAAAACTGTCGTTGCTGCATGAACATTGACTATGATGGTAGTCACTAGTCATCCAACATCTGGGTGATGTCTTTTTTTGTTGTTTAGATGTTCCTGTAGACACGTTAATCCAAATTTTATCTTGTAATATGCTTATGTGCTCTCCCGATTTCGATTGGATTTTTGTGCTTGGAAGAGGATGTAGCAGGATCAGGGGACATAATGACAGCTCCACTCCCCAATACAATTACTCTTATAAACATGCACTCTCTTATTACTTCTGTTCCAAGTTGTGACTTGGAACGAAAAATTGAACTTAAAATATTTGGCCTTAACTATTTGGTCAATGCAGAAAAGTGCCATCTTACTCAAAGGTTGCTTGAGTCACATGAGATAGTAATGTGCACTGCAGAAGTATGTCGGTCACACGCACATACTATGTGTGTGGACTCTGGGGACAAACTTGCCCTGGATCATCAGTATATGTTTAATCTATTCTTAATTAGCTGTAGCTTTCTCGCTCACCTTGGGAACCTCTTCGGTTATGTTGCTGTATTACAGAAAAGATCCATGTTAGATACGTTGATGTCAACATGTGTTTTTTACTGCCAATTGGTATGAGATGTTATAAAAAAAATTTATGCTTAGCTTGCAAGATTATGCGAGTTTTCTGCAAGGGTTTCTTCAACTTGCATCCAAACGTTCATCGTCGGATTCAAGAGGCTCCATGTCTTAGCTTTGAAGTGTATATGAATTTGGCAAAGGAGGAGCTGGTTGCAGCTTCTTCCCCAATTTAGCGATGAAAGTGACTGACTTGTCATACCTTGACTTCATTAGTTATTCTTAGATACGTAGCTGTTTTTTAAAGGGTAGAAATTTCTACGCTTTACCATGAAGGAAGGGTTATTTAGGTTCTTATTCATCAGTGGTGCAAGCTTACTTGGATTACAATGTGCGCAACAGCACTTAGACACTCCAGCCGCCCACTTCCCAGCAAAGATATAATAGTAGCAGAGAGTCTAAACCAAGTCAGCTCTCTGAGATTGACACTAGTAGTATGCATATTAAGAAGCATATTAGCTACTGTAATCCTTAAGACCTTAACTACAGCTGCATTATTGATAGCATTATTACTGTTTCTGAACCGCGATAATCTGTGTTCTGTAATTCGTCCACAGATCACGCATTGGAGACCATGACCTATGGTTCAGCTGCCAGTGGGAAACAAAATGACCATCTGGACAAGAAAGCCAACACAGTATCGCTTCCCCCGTTTGGACTCGCAGCAAACAAGATACAAGGTTCTTTGTGGACGAACCCCAGGACAGGAGATCACAAGAGGATCGTCTCCCTCTTCGGCGCAGCAGAATCCTGGCTTAAGCAGCTCGGAGTCCGGCACCATGACTTCAACTACTTCGTCACTCACCCGATGTGAACCACTAATTGCCCAGGAGCGAAGCAAACCCCAAGTGATGCAAAACGTCAACCGTGTATCACCCTTGTAAGAATGAGCCTGTAACATTCGCGTGATAGATTTATCGGCAGCACATAACAAATGTATCAGGACTTGAAAAGGTTTTGTGTTTCTTGGCTGAAGTGTAACTAATGTGTACAGAAGTTTTGGTACTAATCTGATATCCAACTGTTGTGGTTGGGTGCATATTGTAGCTACCTGACTTGTGTTTGTGTACTCAAGTGGCCTAGAAAGAGAGATTGTGTGTCCAGGACAGGATGAAGTGAACTGCTTTTGCGGAGTCCTGTTTTTTTTTTTTTTTTTGCGAAACACAGTACAAGCGCAGATGCTCAGTGAAACTGCAGAGATACCATGGTTTCAAGAGCAATCGAGTCCCACGGCGCCGCCCACCCCGGGCAAAGCCTCGGCAGTTATGGCGACGAGGGGCATCCCCCTTACACGACGGGGGCGTGGAGCTTCCGTAGGTTTCTGCGTAGCTTTGGGGGTGAGCTTGACACAGCGATGAGGGAGGAGGGCATGGCCTCCACTCGGCGGAGATGCCCCTAGAGCTGTGGCCGGGGGATCTGGGCTTGCCCGTGGGCAATTTGGGCATGTGTGGTCGGCTTCGTGGCTGTGAAGGCTATTTGGCACCGTGACTTTAGCTTTTGGCTTTGTCTAAGAAAAAAGATTTTGACTTATATCTTTATGCAATATTATGCCCTCAAAAGTCGAAGCCAAAAACATATATTTAGGTGTTTTTATAAGATAAAATCCAAAAAAAGTAATAAATAAGTCTAACCAAACGGGCCCTAATGCGAAGTTAGTGACACCTCCTTCCCCTCGCAGCTAGCATCATGGTCTTTGGTTGTGCAATGAGGGAGATCTGGTGCTGTTGCGAGCCGGTGGTCGACTGGTCGCCGGAGCTACGAAGGAACCCACATGGTGCTCCGAGGCCAGGGTGTTGCGAAGGGACCCCGTGGTGCTAAGGAGGCCATGCAGTGGCTAACGGTGCAGCGAAGAAGGGTCCTCGTGATGTGAGAGCTGTGCGGCGGAGCGGCGTGCGTTGGTCGGCGGTGCTGTGAAGGAAGGGTCAACATGATGTGAGCAGTTGAAAGTGCATGTTGCCCCCATCCGTGGTTTTGGTAGTTAATGACAATCCTTATGGACTAATGTTTGAATTGAGATATTCTTGTAAATCTTATCCATAGAAAAAGATTATAGTTCATGTGTTGGACTCTAGAATCTTACATGGTAAAGTGTGGCTTGGAAAAAAATATTGAGGGAACATTCATGTTTATCTCCAAGCCATCATATATGTCAAGAGAAGAAGATTGAAAGGACAAGGATGTCGCCTAGAGGGGGGTGAATAGGCGATTTAAAACTTTTCTGATTTAGACTTGATAAATGCGGAATAAAACTAGGTGTTTTAATTTAACAATCACACAACCTAAATATACTAGGTTCACCTATGTGCACCAACAACTTATGCTAAGCAAGACAAGTAACAAGGTGATAGCAAGTTAAAGACTTCAAACACGAAGGTTATCACAATGTAAATTGCATAAGTAAATAGCTCGGGTATAGAAATAACCGAGGCACGCGGAGACGATGATGTATTCCCGAGTTCCTCCTTTTGAGGGGAGTACGTCTCGTTGGAGGGGTGTGAGCTTCAAACTCAAGACGCCACAACTGGACTCACCCTATTCTCCGATGGACCTCGCACAAAAGCTCGGTTCACCTTCCACTATTGATTTCCTTTTGGGCGGAAATCGAGTCCCTTACAACAATCTTGAGGCACAACCCACAAAAGGATTGGGAGCTCCCAAGTGACCACAAAAGGTCTCAATCACCGTCTAGGGTCCAACGACCCAAGAGAAACAAGCTCACAAACTTTCACTTCCACGAATCCTCATGGAGAGAGCAAACCGATGCACGAAAGCAATGGCAAGAGCACAAGTGCTCAAATCCTTCACTCTCAAATCCCACCAAAAGCAACTAATGCTTATGGGGGGAGAAGAGAGAAGAACAAAGAAGAACTCAACAAATGCAATTTCAAGAACTAGATCGAAAGGATTCCCCTCACTTAGAGGAGAGATGGATTGGTGGAAATGTAGATCTAGTTCTCCTCTCTCTTTTCCTTCTAATTTGAGTCAAAAATCATGGAGGAATAGAGAGTAATCAAAGCTTCAGGAGGTCAACAATGGGGGACAATTTCGTGCTTGGAAGCTCTGGTCACTTTGAGGTGTGGAACTAATATTAAGAACCATAAATAGAGTTAAGTTGACACACATGGATGTGTGGAACTTTCCTCAAGGATAAACCGATAATATTTCCAACCCGAAAACGCAACAAGTTTTCCATACGAAATCCGTTTTCGGAGAACTTGGGCTTGTCATGAAGATCACAACAAGCACCAAAAGCCAACAAGGAGAAAAACCAAGTAAGAGCCAAGAAAGATGATATGCCAAGTATGCAAAGGTTTGAGCTCTCCACAAATATGCGATCAAGTTACTCACTTGAGAGCCCCTCTTGATAGAACGTTAACTATCCTATAACCCGGTCTCCCACTAACACCATGAGACCGGTAAAATAGAAATCCTATCAAGATCATACCTTTGCCTTGCGGATTCCACTTGAGCTAGATGATGACGATCTTGATCTCTTCAAGTGGACCACCTTTCTTGATTGCGTTTTGCTTGGTGAAGACTCACATATCGCTCCCACATACACCAAGATGGGAGTGCCTCTCTTAGGAACATCGTCACTTGACCATTATCTCCAAAGGTTGCAAGCTTCAAGCATATGATATCTTCTAGATGCCCAACTTGAACTTGCACATCTCAACCTTGATGACGATCACCACTTGACGTCATCCTCCATGAGCTATAAGAAATCTTCCTTTTGATGCAAGCCCATAGATACGTCTCAAACGTATCTATAATTTCTGATGTTCCATGTTGATATTATACCAATTGTTACATGTTTTATATACACTTCATAGCATTTTTATGCATTTTCTGGGACTAACCTATTAACAAGATGCCACAGTGCCAGTTCCTGTTTTCTGCTGTTTTTGTATTCCAGAAAAGCTAGTCTGGAAATATTCTCGGAATTGGACAAAACTTGGACAGAACCTCCTATTTTTCCAACACGTACACGGAGTCCAAAGGAGAGACGGAGGGAAGCCACGAGCCAGCCACACCATGGGGCGGCGCGGACCCCCCAACCGCGCCGTGGGGTGGTGTGGGCCCCACGGGCGTCTCCAGCCGCCGTCCTTTCGCCTATATAATCTTCTCGACGCGAAAACCCTAAATACCCGAGCCATTATCCATGAAAAGTTCCAGAGACGCCGCCGCCGTCAACCCTAGCTCGGGAGGGTTCAGAAGCTCTTCCCGGCACCCTGCCGGAGAGGGGAATCATCACCGGAGGGCTCTACATCACCATGCCTGCCTCCGGAGTGATGCGTGAGTAGTTCATCCTTGGACTACGGGTCCATAGCAGTAGCTAGATGGTTGTCTCTCCACTTTATGCTATCATGTTTAGATCTTGTGAGCTGCCTATCATGATCAAGATCATCTTATTATAATGCTACATGTTTTGTTTGCTGGGATCCGATGAATATTGAATACTATGTCAAGTTGATTATCAATCTATCTTATATGTTATTTATGATCTTGCATGCTTTCCGTTACTAGTAGATGTTTTGGCCAAGTAGATGCTTGTAACTCCAAGAGTGAGTACTGAGGGAAACTGCTACTACACTGCTTCATACCTTCCTCTTGGGGTCTCCCAACGAACGTGCGATCCACGTCATCAAGCAACTTTTTCTGGCGCCGTTGCCGGGGAGCAAGAGGATTTCTGCAAGGGGAGTCTCACGCTTCCAATCTCTTTACTTTGTTTTTGTCTTGCTTAGTTTACTTTTTATTTTGTCTTGTTTGCTTTAATTATCAAAAACATAAAATAAAATAGTTTTCTGCATCTAGTTTATTTCGGTTTGTTATTATGTCTAGTTGTTTACTAGATATCAATGGTTTCTCTCTTTGAAACAAAATCGTGTTGGCTAAGTGGGTTCACTGATGATCAACAAAATTATTATAAGAAATACCGCTTTTCTAAAAAAGGGGTACATTTATGGAAACAAATAAGTACATTGAATTATTTTGCTAAGAACTTGTGCTCTACTTATGATGAATCCTACTGCTTTAATGAATCATTATGTTGTAGAAGGCATAAACACCTCCCTTTCCAATGTGATTATAATGATAATGAAACCTTGGCTGCTTATGCTAAAGGAAACTATGACTTTGGTAATCTTGAACAAACTGAAGAATTTTTTGTTTTTAAAGGTGCCTATGAAATTGCTGGTTATATTCACGATGATGATTTTCCTTATAAATATGAAAATTTTGCTATACTTGGTTATTGCCTTGATATTACAATGATAATCCTTATATCACTGAATTTCTTGAGAAAACTTATTCTCGAGAACAAGTTGTTACCTTTCAGGAACCTGTGGAAGAAGAAACTGTTGAAGCTGAAAGCTCATTGGATGAAAAAGAGGAAGAGAGTGATGAACAAAAGGAGGAAGAGTGGATTAACCCATGCCTACCTTCTAATGAGAGTAACTCTTTATCTCTTACACTATTTGATTGCCCTCCATGCTTACCAAAGAAGGATGAATGTTATGTTCCTATGGATTCTCTTGAAATATTCCCTATGAATGAAACTTGTGGAAATGATTATGCTACTGTTATTTATGATAATCCATGCTATTTTGATAAGTCTTATGATAATCCTCTATTTATTTCTAATTTTGAAATGCATGGTAATGAGAAAGTATTCTTAGAAAATGTTTATGATAAAGCTCTAGATGATGGTCCTATGTTGCTTGATAATATTAATTGTACTAGTACTAAAATGGGATTGGAGAGGTATTGACTTTAGCTAAATGAGTCCCATACCTTTTGAGAGTGATCAATCATCTTGTTTTAATATTGTTAAAAGTGGGTTTGTGTCATGACATTAATTAATTTTGATCCCACTATTTTTGAACTTGATAAAAATTATGTGTTTGTAGATCATGAAAAGCATGCTTTATGTGATAGTTATATTGTTGAGTTTGTTCATGATGCTACTGAAAGTTATTATGAGAGAGGAAAATATGGTTGTAAAAGTTTTCAAGTCGCTAAAAACCTCTCTTTATGTTGAAAGTTTTGAAGTTTTATTTGTTTCATCTTTCTATGCTAGTTGCTTTATGCTTCAATAATTTATTTTGTCGCAAGATTCCTTTGCATAGGAAGTGGGTTAGACTTAAATGTGTTTGATATTTTCCTCTTGATGCTCTCTTTGTTTTTCAACTCTTATTCTTATGAGAGCATCATTAAAATCTTCAAGCCTAGCTAAAAGGCATTAAAGAAAAGCGCTTATGGAGACAACCCATTATTTTATTTCTGCAATTTTTCTTTTCTTTTTGAGTCAAGGAGTTGTTTACTTCTGTAACAATTCCTTTGTATCTTTATTTTATCGCATTGTTGTGCCAAGTATTGCCTCTAATAGGAAGATGATGCTAGATTTGGATTTCTGCGCAGGAACAGATTTCTGCTGTTCACCGTTTTAATTCTGTAAAATCACAGAAAAATTATTTAAATCTGCAAATTTTTGTGCGTGATCCTCAGATATGTACGCATCTTTCGTTAGTTTAAAGTTTTTCGATCTGAGCAACGTAAGTGCCTCGAAAAAATTCGTCTTTACGGACTGTTCTGTTTAGACAGATTCTGTCTTTTATTTTTCGCATTCTCTCTTTTACTAGTGTTGAGTGGAATTCTTTTTTAGGGTGAAGAGCTTCACATAACATCAGTGGCAGTAGTTAATGTTAAAAGTAACGGTCATGTTTGTGTCCTTATAGAACATGTGAGTTTTTGATTGTGCACTAACCCTCTAATGAGAATTACTTGAGTTTGGTGTGGCGGAAGTTTTCAAGGGTCAAGAGAGAAGGATGATATAATGTGATCAAGAAGAGTGAAGAGCTTAAGCTTGGGGATGCTCCCATGGATCACCCCAGCATATTTCAAGAAGACTCAAGCGTCTAAGCTTGGGGATGCCCAAGGCATCCCCTTCTTCATCAGCAACTTATCAGGTCATCTCTAGTGAAACTATATTTTAATTCTTTCACATCATATGTGCTTTACTTGGAGCGTCTGTGTGCTTTTATTTTCAGTATTTTATTTTTCTTATGGTCAACTTGATTGGACCCTAGCATTCTTGATTGGGAGAGAGACACGCTCCGCTTTTTCATATGAATACTCCTATTCTTCACTTATACTTGTTGAGTATTCTTATCTAGCTATTGCTATGCTTTTAGCTCCTGTTTTGCATGCATCTCTTATTCAGAGCTGTTAGTTCTTTTAAAGAAAGTACTCTCTTGCTTCACTTATAATTGTTTGGAGAGTTTATGTTGAAATAAATTGATTGGTGTTTGGTTGGAACAGAAAATGTTGCATGTGGTAGATGGTATAATGGAAAAAGCTTACATATTCTTGTAGATCACTGTATTGGATAATTTGATACTTGTCAATTGTTTTGAGTTATCAAGTAGTTCATGTTTAAGCTTTTGTATCATGTAGTTAAAACCTATTAATGAAGAACTACCGTAAAGCTCGTTGAAATTTGGTTTGCATGATTGGTATCTCTAAGGTCTAGATATTTTCTAGTAAAAGGGTTTGGTTAACAAGGAAGACAGTGTAGAGTCTTATAATGCTTGCAATATGTTTTCATATAAGTCTTGCTGTGTCGGTTGATATCCTGTGTTTGCTTCAAATAACCTTGCTAGCCTAAACTCTGTACTGAGAGGGAATGCTTCTCGTGCATCCAAAACCTTGAGCCAAAATCCATGCCATCTGTGTCCACCATAACTACCTATATGTGGTATTTCCTTGCCATTCCAAGTAAATTTTTCATGTGCTACCTTTAAACTATTCAAAATTATTACTCCTATTTTGTGTCAATGTTTACCAAGCTCATGAGGACGGGGTGGATGTCTTTATGTCAACTGTCAAACAGACTTTACCACCGGACTAGCGGCATATACATCCGCTTATCCATTAATTTTGCAAAAAGAGCTGGCAAATGGGGTGCCCAGTCCCAATTAATTACAACTTTAACCGCTTAATTCTCTTCACATTTTTGCCCTGATTTATCAGTCAAGCAATGACAAACAGTGAAATATCTGCATGTGTAAACAAAAGAGAAGAGGGATGATCTGCCTTGCTGGTAGAAATAACGTCCTTCATGGGAGCCGCTCTTAAAAGTCTGGTTGGCAGGGGTCATATTGTACTTTCCATTTTCTGATTCGTTGACAATTAACAAACACCTCTCAAAACTTATTTTTACTCTCTATATGATTTCAAAAACTTAAAAAGCTCTAGCACATGATTTAATCCCTGCTTCCCTCTGCGAAGGGCCTTTCTTTTACTTTTATGTTGAGTCAGTTTTCCTACTTCTTTCTATCTTAGAAGCAAACACTAGTGTCAACTTTGGTGCAACAATTTTTATATGCTTGTATATTGCACTTATTATATGCTTTGTGTTGACAAATATCCATGAGATATATATGTTGAAAGTTGAAAGCAATTGCTGAACTTAAATCTTCCTTTGTGTTGGTTAAATACCTTTTACTTAGAATCTATTGCTTTATGAGTTAACTCTTATGCAAAACTCTTTGATGCTTGTCTCGAAAGTACTATTCATGAAAAGTTTTTGCTTATATGATTCAGTTGTTTGCTCATTATCTACTTGCTAGCAAACTATAGACCATTGACCTGGATCACTTCATTCATAACATGTGCTTTACAATACTATTTGATCAAGATTATGATTGTAGCATGTCACCTCAGAAATTATTTTGTTTTTATCGTTTTACCTACTCGAGGACGAGTAGAACTAAGCTTGGGGATGCTTGATACGTCTCAAACGTATCTATAATTTCTGATGTTCCATGTTGATATTATACCAATTGTTACATGTTTTATATACACTTCATAGCATTTTTATGCATTTTCTGGGACTAACCTATTAACAAGATGCCACAGTGCCAGTTCCTGTTTTCTGCTGTTTTTGTATTCCAGAAAAGCTAGTCTGGAAATATTCTCGGAATTGGACGAAACTTGGACAGAACCTCCTATTTTTCCAACACGTACACGGAGTCCAAAGGAGAGACGGAGGGGACCACGAGCCAGCCACACCATGGGGCGGCGCGGGCCCCCCCCCGCGCCGTGGGGTGGTGTGGGCCCACGGGCGTCTCCAGCCGCCGCCCTTTCGCCTATATATATTCCCGACGCGAAAACCCTAAATACCCGAGCCATTATCCACGAAAAGTTCCAGAGACGCCGCCGCCGTCAACCCTAGCTCGGGAGGGTTCAGAAGCTCTTCCCGGCACCCTGCCGGAGAGGGGAATCATCACCGGAGGGCTCTACATCACCATGCCTGCCTCCGGAGTGATGCGTGAGTAGTTCATCCTTGGACTACGGGTCCATAGCAGTAGCTAGATGGTTGTCTCTCCATAGCAGTAGCTAGATGGTTACTAGTAGATGTTTTGGCCAAGTAGATGCTTGTAACTCCAAGAGTGAGTATTTATGCTAGATAGTGGGTTCATGTCTCCGGTAATCTGGGAGAGTGACAATAACTTCTAAGATTGTGGATGTGCTGTTGCCACTAGGGATAAAATAACCGATGCTTAGCTTAAGGGTGCGTCGTTAGGTCTAATGCATTTGTTTACATTACGCACATTACTTAATGCGATTATCCATTGCTTGCAACTTAATACCAACGAGGAACTCGGATGACAATCTGGAGGTGGATTATTAGTCATAGACGCTGTTGGATAACGGTCTATGTATTTTGTCGTAATGCCCACATGAATATCATAGTAATCATCATGTCATATATATGCATTGTCATGCGCTCAATATTTTGTCAATTGCCCAGCTGTAATTTGTTCACCCATCATGTTAGTTATCTTTTATGGAGAGACACCACTAGTGAACTGTGGACCCCGGTCCATTCTTTTACACTGATAATACAACCAACTACAAACATTGTTCCTTTTCATTCTCTGCAATTTACTACTATTTTCCACACCATACGTTTAATCCTTTGTTTTCAGCAAGCCGGTGAGATTGACAACCTCACTGTTTCATTGGGGCAAAGTAGTTTGATTGTGTTGTGTGCAGATTCCACGTTGGTGATCGAGTAAACGGCGCCACCAACAACCTTCAGAAGTGATTTCTTGCTCCTACTGGTTCGATTAAACCTTGGTTTCATACTGAGTGAAATGCTGCTACACTGCTTCATACCTTCCTCTTGGGGTCTCCCAACGAACGTGCGATCCACGTAATCACCCATGGAGAGATACCAAATCCCAACAAAGGAATGCCACACACACACATAATGGGTTAGTTCACAAAGCTATATGGACAATTTCTTACCATACCATTGGATCACATGATCCCACATGGTATATCATTTAGCTTTGTGTGTTGATCAACTTGAATCCACTCTTTACACTTAGCCTTGATCAACCTTGTATCTTTTCATCTTCTTGATCATATCAAATATGTCCATTCTAATCAATGATCTTGATGGCATACAACCTTGAATCCAACACATGGAGTTCAAGTGATGCCAATGGACAAACCTACAAGAATAACTCAACACAAACATTAGTCCATAAGGATTGTCATTAATTACCAAAACCATAACATGGGGACACCATGCACTTTCAAAGATGAAGTGGAAGTTCAATATGATCCATCTCGGAAGATATCATTTGATTGAAGCTTGCAATGGATACATGAAGACGGAGCTAAGCGAGGCCTCCCTTAATGGAGTATGGGGAGTATTTGGAGAAGTCTTCATCAAGCATGTGCTAGCAAGCATGATCAAGAAATGTGTTCCAACTTGAGAGAGTCAAGATCGTCATCATCTAACTCAAGCGGAATGCGCAAGGCAAAGGTATGATCTTGATAGGGTTTCTATTTTACCGGTCTCATGTTGTTAGTTCGGAGACCGGGTTATAGGATAGATACCGTACTATCAAGAGGGGCTTTCGAGTGAGTAACTTGATCCGTACTATCAAGAGGGGCTTTCGAGTGAGTAACTTGATCGCATCTTTGTGGAGAGCTCAAACCTTTGCATTCTTGTATTACCATATTTCTTGGTTGGTTCTTATTTGGCTTTTATCCATGTGAGAATTTAGAGCTTGTGTTCATCTCCATATCAAGCTCTAGTTCATCAAAAACAGATTTCATATTAATATCTTGTTATGTTTTTTATGTTGGAGGTTTTACCGGTTTGACTTTTCTAGAGAGGTTAAACTCTCCTCTTGTGGTCCCCTCCTCACATGATGGATTATGATGTGTATATGCACGATCTTGTAGAGATTGTGATTATCTTCGAAACAAGTCCAAGATCATAGAAAACGGAGTCCGGTTGAAAACCTTGTTGTGTTTCGGGTTTGGAAATATTATCGGTTTATCCTTGAGGAAAGTTCCACACCTTCCCATGTGTGGTGACTTTACTCTATTTATGGTTCTTAATATTTCCAACAAAATTGGTTTCATCCCATTTGGATTTTCCTTGCAATAGTTATGATTGTTCTGTTGTTTATGTCAGTTTGCAAAACCGGAATATTGGGCCGGACTATTTGAGTCAGGGCCAGATATTCCGGGGTGCTGGATTTTCTGCTAAGGAACTTGTGTGCGAGCCTCTGGAAAAACCGGAATATTGGGCCGGACCTTTTGGGTCTGGGTCGGATATCCGGTCCCTTGGATTTTCGGCTAAGGACCAGCTTACAGCCAGTTTTGCGAGTCTCTGGAAAAACCGGACCTTTGGGCGGACTTTTTGTTTCAGGCCGGATATTCTGGGGGGGGGGGGGGGGGGGGGGACCTTTTGTTTCTGGGCCGGATATTCCGGCCCCAGTTTTCCTGCAACGGCTATTTTTCGTGGGGACCTATAAAAGACCCTCTTCTTCCCCAAAGTGACCAGAGCTTCCGAGCACGAAATTGTCCCCATTGTTGACCTCCTGAAGCTTTGATTACTCTCTATTCCTCCATGAATTTTGACTCAAATTAGAGGGAAAAGAGGGAGGAGATCTAGATCCACATTTCCACAATCCATCTCTCCTCTAAGTGAGGGGAACCCTTTGGATATAGATCTTGGAGTTCAATTTCTTGAGTTCTTCTTTGTTCTTCCTCTCTTCTCCCCCCACAAGCATTAGTTGCTTTTGGTGGGATTTAGGAGTGAAGGACTTGAGCACTTCTTGTGTTCTTGCCTTTGCTTTTGTGCATCGGTTTGCTCTCTCCACGAGAATTCGTGGAAGTGAAAATTGTGAGCTTGTTACTCTTGGGTCGTTGGACCCTAGACGGTTGTTGGTGACTTGAGAGCTCTCAATCCTTTTGTGGATTGTGCTTCAGATTGTTGTAAAGGCTCCGGATTCCGCCTTGAAGGATTTCGATAGTGCAAGGTGAACCGAGCTTTTGGGCAAGGTTCATCGGAGAATAGGGTAAGGCCATTTGTGGCGTTTGAGTTTGAAAATCACACCCCTCCAACGAGATGTACTCCCTAAAAAGGAGAAACTCGGGAATACATCATCGTCTCCGCGTGCCTCGGTTATTTCTATACTCGAGCTCTTTACTTATGCACTTTACATTGTGATAGACTTCGTGCTTGAAGTCCTTTATCTTGCTATCACCTTGTTGCTTGTCTTGCTTGGCATAAGTTGTTGGTGCACATGTGTGAGCCTAGTATATTTAGGTTGTATGCTTGTTAAATTAAAACACCTAGTTTTATTCCGCATTTATTAAGCCTAAACCGGAAAAGTTTTAATCGCCTATTCACCCCCCTCCTAGGCGACATCCTTGCCCTTTCAGCAGTGTGTGGCGGTGCTTTGAGTGGCGGATGGCAGATCTACAACACTGTTCAATAAGAATTGATTGTGAAAGACAAGTGTTTCATTTCCCTCCCTAATCGTTGAAATTTGAACTGTCTGCTAGCTCCTCCTTTGTTTGGATTACCAGCTCATTGGTGGCAACAGGTGCCTGGTCTGTCCCCCTTGTGGTCCGAACCATCCTCTTCCCTTCTCAATGAAAATAATTATGGGTTGCGGTGTTACGAATGAATGACAAAGTGAAGCCAAGAAAGGGCAGCGGAAGAAGAGGTGCTGCGAAGGATGGGCAGTAGTGCTGCTAAGGGAAGGCGGCCGAGCGGTTAGTGACAAGTCAAAGTTGTAGATTATTTTCTTCTTGCGAGAGATTCTGCGAGAAAAGCTCGGATTCGATCGCTACCTTCGTGGCAGAAGCACGAAATGTAAACTTCTTTGCTTCTGGTAAATAAAAAGAAGGAAAAGTGAGCCATTATTTATAGTTCAACTCTGCCAAGGGCAACTAAAACATGACTCCAACTAGGATAAACCTAAGACCAACTTTTCTTACTTCGTCACGAACCATTTTCTTTTCCTTCAAACCGCCTTCAGAATAAAGCCCGATCCTTTGTTTCCACTCGCGCATTCTATTTGTCATAAACCAATTCAGAATTGAATTGCATTCTGTACAATAAAAATAGACTAGCTTTTGCACTTGGATTTCAGAAGGAAACTATTCGATACAACAGGGGCGCGTTTGGTAGCCTGCAGCAGGCGTGGCCCCGCCCGCCAGCTGCAACCGCGCGGGGTTTGGTTGCCTGGGCGACCTCGCGGGACAGTCCAGCACGGTCATCAAAGCAGCCTCGGGCCAGGCCGAGAGGCACGCTCAATCGACCGTGCCCTGGAGCCAGGCTCCCGGGGTGCGACCTCGAGGAACGCCGCGTGGGAGCTGATGCAGGCGCCGCCGAGGTAGAGATGGCGCGAGGACGAAATATGCGGCGGGAGAAATTCGATCACCGCGTTCAATTTCCCCTCATCGGCGCGCTATTTCGCCCCCCTATTTAGTTCCTCCGCGCGACAACCAAATCCAAAACACCATTTCCTCCTTTCGAGCTCCATGGTGACGGCGATGGCGAGGTCTTCTTCTTCGGAGGCGGGAGGAATCCCTTCGCTGGAGCTCGTCCTCAGGAACTCTTCTCCGTGCAAGGTCGCGGGAGAGATCGACGGCAAGGATGCTGGGCGCAAGGAGATGTTGGATCTGAACAAGGTGGTGCCGGATCTAGTCGGCGGCAACTCTTCTCCGACGACTACGAATGTAAGCCTCTTCCCCATGTTCTTCTTTTAGATGACGGTAGATTATATGGAACTCTAGTCCATGGTTGCCTCAAAGTGTGCAACTTTGTTAAATCTTAGGCTTAGTCCGGCGAACAAGCATATTTTGTTCGACATAGTTGGTAGTTGTAACATTACATTTTGTTCGTCGTAATTGTAGGACATCTTTCTGCCCTGCTCAACGGATCCTGATCTGTATGCTCCATCAGTTCGCCATGCTTTACCTGCCATCAACGCAACCCCTCTTAGCTTTGCTCTTTCGGCCGATGAGTCTGCGATAGTTCCTCTTCCTTTGACTCAACGATCTCCAATTGTCTGGTCAGCTTCAATGTCCCTGTTCGTTCTGAATAGGGTTTGTGAGCTCGTCCACAAGGGGATCCATTTTGAAAGAGGGTTCAAAGAGCACTACATTAATACAGTGAGCAATGATGTTCTTGACTTCACTGGGAGAACTGTGAGCACTACGCAGATTTACAACCATCTGCGGAAGTGGAGACAGAGGTGGATTAGGATCACTCGCCTGGCCAAAGTAAAAGGGGTGATTTGGTGTGAACATTCCTGCACCTTGAAGATGGACGAGGATACGTTGATTGAGTACACGACGGTGAGATGAATGTCCCCCTGAAACTCTGTCTTCTTGTTTCGCTTGTTCACCGTGAACCCGAACTAACATTGAACTACCTTCATGCTAGATGAATCCTAAGGACGACGAGCTGCTGAATAAGCCCATCACCAACTATACACAGATGAAGACTATCTTCGCAATGACGAACATGCCAGCTCCTACTGCCTACAGTCCGGCCATAGTGATCCAGGATTTGAACTACCTTGCCGATCACGAAGACGAGTATTTCCTGTACGCCGACATGACGAGCACAGAGAGGAGATCCTGGTTGCGTGCCTACTGCACCAGCAGTACGCCATAGCCCCTTAGAACTTCACTACTATGTTTCGTTCCTGGGCTGTAATTTTTTGGGAGGTGTTAATATGTTAACCCCTGCACTGATGAACTTGAGATGAAGCACGACGAGTTCGTGCTTCACTCGTGCTGCGAACTATGCTATGATCGTGATGAACTAGATCTGTTGTAGTATGACTATCTGAATTTGTGTCTGCCAATCTTCAGTTTCATTCTTTCTATTCCATGTTCAGTTCGTGCTGGGTAACCTCACCACAAGTGGGAAGGGGTAACCACAGCAGATCATTGCATGTAACCAAACAACGAGTCTTTGAACCCAGCTCGGCCGATATGGAACTTTGCAGGCAACCAAACATCCGGCTCCTGTTTTTCTCTTCGTGCGGGTGATGGACCACCAGGCAACCAAACGGCATGCATAACATGGTCTAGAGGCTGCATAAGGCAGACCAGGCCCTCCACAGCCTGGTCTGGCTGAGCGCAGAAATAGATGCAGGCTACCAAACGCGCCCCAGATTGATCCCATGGTCCGTGGGAGGATCGTGCAGATTGATCCCCGGAAGAATGCTCAGCACGCATCTTTGTCTTTTCGGCTAGAAAAACGGAAATTGTTCGTGGCTCCGAGCTCACTGCGTCCCTTTTTTCAAAAATTTAAAAACCTACTTCTAGATCTAAAAAATATACTCCCTCCGTACGGAAAATGATGTCTTTGGTTTGTCTAAATTTGAATGTATCTAGAATGTATTAGTGTGTACATACATCTAAATTTAGACAAAGTCAAGACATCCTTTTCCGGACGGAGGAAGTATTAAACTTGGTATACATATACACCTTGTGTACGTACGACAGAAGTATCGTCCAAAAAATTCTCGTCTTTTGTGCTACACAAAAAGAGAATTTTCTGACAAATACGACATACTATTTGCCCCTTTTGTGCCCATAATTATGTTATTTTCATTTAGCTCGGAGTACGGCTTTTTTTTTGCACCAAACATTGGCATATACATAGATAATAACATGCATATGTATCCAAGGAAAAAAAATGATTCTTTTCAACCTTAAATTTAAAAATTTCAAAAAAAATCCACAAGAGCACAATAGCACACTGGTGATATACCGTGGGCCAGATCATCATATAATATCCCACGTAACGGATAAGAACGGCCCTCTGACAAAGATCCAAGCAGCGCACTATAATATCATCGTCGCCGTAGCTTCAGTCCCTATCCATTCACGTTGAGCAGGCAGCACAACTGAGAGAGACGAAGAAAGAAGCAGAAACTGGAATGGAGGCGGTGAGAGGCAGCAGCAACGGCGGGAAGCTGAACCCGTGGGCGGAGCCTTTCGTGCCGGGGAGCTGGTGCCGCCCCGTGGAGGTGGTGGCGGAGGTGGAGGACTTCTCCCCGAGTGGTGGCGCCTCGTCGCCTCGTCCTCGTCCTTCCGCGACCGCTGGGTACGCGACTACGGCGGTCTGGGGCTTCTCGACGCCGACGACGGCCCCGACGACGACGACCTCTTCTTCTCGCCTCCGCGGATGCATCTTGGTACGTGTCACCCAGCCCAGATCTAATCCTCCTTACACTTCTTTGCTTTGCTTTGCCTTACTCATAACGTGGTTGGTTTGGAGCAGAAGGGGAGGAGAGGAAGGAGGAAGTGGCCGGCAAGAAAGGCGGCGGAGGCGAGGTGGCGCCTTGGGGATCGAGAAGTGGTGGCGGACGCACGTCACGGTGCCGGAGGTCCCCAAGTACGCGGAGAAGGCGCCTAAGAAGGTCGTCGCCAGCGGTCCCCGGTTCAGCCCCCGGACCATCCAGCAGCCTCGCTAGATGCGACCACAAAAGTCGACGACGCCCTGCATCCATCCACCTAGCTTGGCATACAAAAAAGTGTTTCTGCTCCTAATTAGCTTTGCTTAATCTTGTCTTGTCGTTCTAGTTGTGAGTTCTTAGCTCAAGGTCGTAGCGTGATCCACATCCACCGCTGTGTACATATATGCCTGTAAATGATGTGTGCAATAAGATGCAGTGAGACTTTCTTTGCAAGTGTAGACTGAGACTGGTGTGTGAGAAGATATTTATTTAAGGGTGATGGATATAAATTTATAAACAAGTGCTAAATTGACGGCACAACTTGACCCTTGAGAACGACATCAAGGTGAGCGTCGACAGAGGAACTGGACACCGGCGGAGAGCGGTTTCATGGCTGGGAGGCAAGCAGTCAGGCGAAAGCACAAAGAAGGACGAGTACCATTTGACCGTAACGATGGCAACCACCGGAGCAGAACAATGCTCCTCAATGGCGTCTCGCTGGAGCTGGGAGACGACGGCAGCATTCCAGCTCCGGCTCTGAAAGCGGTGCCCGCTGCTCTTACCTGGCGCTGACGTCAGAGGTTTGAGGCCAAGGCCCGCTCTTGACTCTGGAGGGAAACTGGCATTCCATTTGTTCATTTGACGTAGAAATAGAATCAATCATATAAGAGGAAAGAACAATCAGAAGAACCACAAGGGAAATTTAAAGTCAGTAATTTTCTTCCTTCGCTCAGGATACCTATCTTTAGACTATGTATTTGCATCAAGGCTCCTTCTAAGTATTCGCATCAAGGCTCATTGATTCGTAGGATTGTCAAAAGATTTGTGTAGGATTGGAATCGTATGGGAATTTTTCCTTTGAATTCGTTTGATTTATAGGATCATTTCTCATAGGAAAAATTTCTATTAAAAAAATTGTAGTACAAACTTCATATCCCATGGAAAAATAGCTAGGCATTTTGGCTCCCGGGTGCATATACACCCTTTATTTAAAATACATTTTAAACGTATTTTGAAATGTTTCTCCGACATATGTGGCAACATATTAGTCGACTTTCGGAGTTGTGTTTTACCTTGTCAGTATCGGTTGAGGCTTGTCTCAATATTTGTGATTCTTGAGATGTAAACTTAAATTTTATACGATCTGCATCACTCGATACAGAGACTGGGATTAATAAAATCCTTTTCTGAAAAAACGTATTTTGAAATGTCAAAAAAATTACAAAAAAATGTGTACGCATAGATTGCAACATCCTACGTGTTGAGAAAGTCGTTTCATGAAAAAACGACATTTTATATGACTTCTGTAAAAAAGACAAATTTGGTGCTAAAATAAGCCTATTCACGAGATATTTTTTTGTCTTTTTTGCACAGGGCCACAAAAAATGTCTGATTTCAACGAAACGACTTTGTAAACATATAGAACATGAATATGCATCCGTGAATTTTATTTTAGAATTTTTTGATATTTGGAAATGTGTATTTTAAATACCGGGTGCACATGCAACCGGGAGCTAAAGTGGATTTCATATGAAAAAAATTCTTTCACCACAATTAAATGAACTTCATATTCCCATAGGATTCAATTCGACATTACATCCTAATCCTATGGAATTTCAATTCCTATATTTTCCCTATCCTACGAATCAAACGAGGTCCTGAGTAATTCGGTAGGAAAGATGGGCAATAGTATAGGCTATGACACAGAAGTGCGCGGGCAGTATTTAGTTTCCCGGCTCGGATATGAGAAACAAGCATCATCACTGAATACAAGAAGCAACCATCAGTATTCACAACGTGAGAACAGGTTTTGTGGATGAAAGTGGTTTGCAAAAATGGGAGAAGGTGACATCAGTACGCCAAAAATGCATATGTGACATCTTCATTACCCAACCACATTACGTTCGTGTAGCTTCGGATGCAGTTTCCTCTCTTAAAGCAAGGGCAGAGAACTAAATCCTGGGACAATTTTGAATTTAGTGTTTTGATTAGGCTAAATTCTATGCCAAATCAACTATTTCACTAATATAGAATTTTAAAAAAACTTTTGAACTTGGTGCCTTGGCCCATGTTGCCAGGGGTTTGCGTCGGGGAATAAACAATTTTTAAAAATAATAAACATTTCAAAGTTTTCTGAAAAAATGGTGATGAACATATATATCTTTTCTAAAAACGTGCCAAGTTTCGTGATGAAATGACATATGTGGTGCTCTTGCTCAAAAAACTATTATTGAAAACCCATTTTGGCCTTTTTTGCACAGAAAGGACCAAATGTCATCTTCACGAAATTTGGCACGAAAGTAGAAACTTTGTATATTTCGTTTCCAACAATTTTCAGAATTTTCTAAAATATTTTACTATTTTCTAAAATTTGTTTATTTTATCAGGACCACATGAGTTCGGGAGCCAATGTGAATTTCTGTCAGATTCACCTCTTCTTTCCTTAGATAGCAATGCACTTCCAAATTTGTATCTAAGGATTCTTTATTTCTGAATTTTTTCAGCACATTTTATTTCTATTATTTTTTAGAATCAGCACATTCTATACTCACTCTGATTTCAAATAATTGATGCAGGTACAGCTAAAAATTTAGTACCTGCTAAGTTCATTTCTAGCGATAGTTTTAAGGAATCGGGAGGGAGTATCTTTTTCTTTTTATATAGAATGGGCACATTTTATATCTGAAGGTTATGCGTTAGACCCACGCAGCCCATTCTAGCAAAATGGAAATCGACTCACACGGCCCAATCTCCACTCCACCGTCATCTGCTCGTCTTCACTTGCATCTCCGCCACATCTCGCTGCTGCGCACGTCCAAACCCAAACCCACGCTCGCTGGCGCTGGTGGCAGCTGAAGCTCTCACTGCCGCCCCCTGTTTCGCCGTTCGCGCCCCACGCATTTGGTAGAATCTTCTCTTCCCTCACGCTCTCCTCACCGCCGGAATGGATCTCTAACCTCTCCGTGACTCCGTCCCCTGATGTGCGCAGATTGGCCGGTCCTCGTCTCCACGGACAGCGATGGCACCGGGCTCCCAGAGGAAGAAGAATAAGGGCGTGGAGGGTAGCCCGGTGGACAAGCTCACTGACGACATACTTGCCGACATCATCTCGCGGGTACCCTACAAGTCCACTTGCAGCTGCAAGTGCGTCTCCACACACTGGCGCGACTTCTTCTCCCACCCCGACCACCGCAAGAAGCTGTCCCAGCCACTCGCCGGCTTCTTCTATGAAGGCTTCAACAGAAACCGCTTTCCCAAGACAGGTCACTTTTTTACCAATGTTTTGTTAGAATTTGAGCCCATTTGGAGCAGCCCAATAAGCAATTCCTGAAATCTCAAATTGGCCCATGTGCATGGCAGAATTTTGGGAGTGCAAAGTGGTGCTAAAGTTTAGTCCCACATTGCTAGTTGGGAGAGAGTTGCACCACCTTATATAGTGGAGTGTTGTGTCACTTGGTGTGCTAGTGAGAACAGAAGGCTCTCTCCCGCGCGCTCCTCCGCCGCCGCTGCCGCCACTCGCTCGTATCGTCACGACACGACACGACACGGCACGCGGGAATGAGCCGAGCCGATGCCTATATTTTTGCTGTTCAGGAAAATCGAGTCGTGTTAGCGTCGCTACCGGATCGTGGGCTGCTGTAACCGACTCGAACGTGTGCGACGTGGCCGGCCCATGTTCTACCTATTAGGGTTTCCTGAACCGCACTATATTGCCTTGCACTACCGTGCGCCGTCACACACCGAACCAATCTAGGGTTTTGCCATCTCGTGCCTTGCGCCGCCACCGTAGTCTACTCCATCCCGAGCGCCGGCATGCACCGGCGTTTGGGAGAGCAGGTCTCCGGAACCACTCGCCTTTGTGATCCTGTACGGGAGAGGGCGAATTAGGTTTTTGGGAAGCGCTTCGCGTGACTGCTCGCCGCTTTCACCACGGGTCGTCTACCAGCTGGAGCTGCGAGACCACCAACGTCATCGTCAACAACATCACCACTGCCTTGGACGCGGTGAACCTGTCTGCATCGACTGCTGCTTCCTCTACAACCGTTCGGTACGTGCGACGTAATCCGAACTGTTTTACCATGTATTAGTTGGCGTTTATGTTGCTACTGTTCATGTTGATTAGTACATCTAGTATGTTCGTATTTCACATGTTAGTAGCTGTGTTAGTCATGTTTAATATTCTGGAATTAATCATGGAATTATTGCCTAATTATCCAACAATCCAAAAACCTAATTGTAGGCAATTTCGTGATTTAATATGGCTGGTTATACCGATGCAATGAAACCGGACAAGTTCACCGGTGTGCGCTATAAGACATGGCAGGTGAAGTGCCAACTCTGGCTCGAGCCATGGGTGTCTGGGAAATTAGTAATGGTCTTCCTGAAGGAACTATGTCTGAGGAAGCTCAGAGTAAGTTCAAGAAAGACACTACTATTTTCCGTGGATGCATTCTGAGTGTTCTTGATGCTCGTCTGTGTGATGTGTATTTGCACATAAAAGACGGCAAGGAGCTCTGGGATGCACTGAACGCTAAGTTCGGTGCAACCGATGCAGGCAGTGAACTGTATATCATGGAGAGATTTCACGACTACAAAATGGTGAATAACCGTAGCGTGGTCGAACAAGCTCATGAGATACAGTGCACTGCGAAGAGCTGGAACTCCTCAAGTGTTCCCTACCTGACAAGTTTGTGGCTGGATGCATTATTGCAAAGTTGCCTTCCTCATGGAGGAACTTCGCCACAACTCTCAAACACAAGAGACAGGAGATATCGGTTGAAAACCTGATAGCGTCTCTTGATGTTGAGGAGAAGGCTCGGGCTAAGGACACTGCTGAGAGAGGTGAAGGTCAGTCTAGCGCCAACATGGTGCAGAAGAACTTTCACCACGGCAAGAGCAAGGCAAAGAGCAAGCCTTCCTTCAACATGCCTACCAAGACTACTTCTTTCAAGAAGAAGAAGAAGATGCTGAACAAATCTGAGCTAAAGTGCTACACTTGTGGAGAGCCCGGACACTTCTCTGTGGACTGCCCAGATCGTGCAGACAAGAAAGGGAAGAAGCCAAAGCATGTCAACGTCGTGACCGCTAGCAATGCTGATGGGTACGGTAATTTACCGATTGTGCTTTCAGTATTTCAATCTCCATGTTGGTGGATTGATACGGGTGCTAATGTTCATGTATGTGCTGACATCTCTATGTTCACTTCTTATCAGGTCGCAGATTCAAGCGTCTTAATGGGGAATGGATCACATGCTTCTGTTCGTGGTGTTGGCACGGTAGATCTGAAGTTTACTTCGGGGAAGATCGTGCAGCTGAGGAACGTGCAGCATGTCCCTACTATGAACAAGAATCGTTAGCGGCTCCCTTCTATGCAGAGATGGGTTTAAATTAGTCTTGGAGTCCAATAAAGTAGTTGTGTCAAAGTTTGGACAATTTATTGGTAAAGGGTATGAGTGCGGAGGCTTGTTCCGCTTTTCATTATCGGATTTTTGTAATAAGTCAGTAAACCATATTTGTGGCAGTGTGGATTCGGATGCTAATGTTTGGCACTCTCGTTTATGTCATGTTAATTTTGGTTTAATGAGTAGACTTTCCAGTTGAGTTTAATTCCTACTTTCACCATTGCCAAAGGTTCTAAGTGCCATAGCTGTGTGCAATCTAAGCAACCTCGAAAGCCTCACAAGGCAGCCGAGGAGAGAAACTTGGCACCTCTAGAACTCGTACATTCGGATCTATGTGAGATGAATGGCGTGTTGACAAAAGGTGATAAGAGATATTTCATGACTTTAATCGATGATGCTACTAGGTTCTGTTATGTATATTTGTTGCACACTAAAGATGAAGCTTTAGACTACTTTAAAATCTATAAAGCTGAAGTAGAAAATCAATTAGAGAGAAAGATCAAACGTCTTAGGTCAGATCGTGGTGGCGAGTATTTCTCCAACGTATTTGATGAATTCTGTGAGGAACATGGTATTATTCATGAGAGGACGCCTCCCTATTCGCCCCAATCAAACGGGGTTGCCGAGAGGAAAAACCGCACGCTGACCGACTTGGTGAACGCCATGTTGGACACTGCTGGTTTATCTAAGGCATGGTGGGGGAGGCTTTGTTGACTTCGTGTCATGTCCTGAATAGAGTTCCTAACAAGGATAAAAGAAGACACCTTACGAGGAGTGGTCTGGGAGAAAACCATCACTTTCTTATTTTCGTACTTGGGGATGTTTGGCGAAAGTCAATGTTCCAATTCCTAAGAAACGTAAACTTGGACCGAAGACAGTGGATTGTGTCTTTCTAGGTTATGCTCAGCGGAGCATTTGCTATAGATTTTTAGTGGTTAAATCTGAGATACCTGATATGCATGTTGATACTATTTTGGAATCTCGTGATGCAACATTTTTTGAGAACATGTTTCCTATGAAGGATATGCATAGCATTGCTAGAATTTCTTCTGAGATATTTGCTGAACCTAGTACATCTGTTGATCATTCTGAACAACCACATGTTGAGGAAGTCCTTGAGAAGGATGACAATGAATCAGCTCCCAAGAGGAGCAAGAGACAGAGGACTGAAAAATCCTTTGGTGATGATTTCATTGTGTACCTTGTGGACAATACTCCCACGTCCATTGCAGAGGCATTTGCATCTCCTGATGCTGATGACTGGAAAGAAGCTGTCCATAATGAGATGGACTCGATTCTTTCTAATGGAACTTGGGAATTATCTGAACGACCCTACGGCTGCAAACCTGTGGGTTGTAAGTGGGTGTTCAAGAAGAAGCTAAGGCCTGATGGTACTATTGAGAAGTACAAGGCACGGCTTGTAGCCAAGGGCTACACCCAGCGCGAAGGCGAAGATTACTTTGACACCTATTCACCTGTTGCTCGACTACCACCATTCGTGTACTACTTTCCCTGGCTGCCTCCTATGGTCTTATCGTTCATCAAATGGACGTAAAGACAGCTTTCCTTAACGGAGAGTTGGAAGAGGAAATCTATATGGATCAGCCTGATGGGTTTGTAGTAAAAGGTGAAGAGAGAAAGGTGTGCAAATTGTTAAAATCTTTGTATGGGCTGAAGCAAGCACCTAAGCAATGGCATGAGAAGTTTGACAGAACTTTAACTTCTGCAGGCTTTGCCATTAATGAGGCTGATAGGTGTGTATTATCGCCATGGTGGGGGCGATAGTGTTATATTATGCTTGTATGTTGATGACATACTGATTTTCGGTACAAGCATGATAGTGATAAATGAGGTCAAGTCTTTTCTGTCAAAGAGCTTTGATATGAAAGATCTGGGACAAGCTGATGTGATCCTGAACATTAAGCTGATTAGGGATGAGAGTGGGATTACGTTAACGCAATCACACTATGTTGAGAAGGTCTTGAGCCGCTTTGGTTATATAGACAGCAAGCCTTCTCCAACACCCTATGATCCCAGTGTGACACTCAGAAAGAACAAAAGGAAACGAGAGATCAATTAAGATATTCTCAAGTGATCGGTTCACTCATGTACCTTGCGAGCGCGACGAGACCTGATATCTCTTTTGCTGTGAGCAAGTTGAGCAGGTTCATGTCTAACCCGGGTATTGATCATTGGCATGCACTTGAAAGGGTCATGCGCTATCTGAACGGTACAATGAGTTATGGGATTCACTATTCAGGGCACCCTGCGGTGCTTGAGGGATACTGTGATGCGAACTGGATCTCAGATGTTGATGAGCTCTACGCCACAAGTGGATATGCATTTATTCTTGGAGGTGGCGCAGTGTCATGGAGGTCTTGCAAACAGACCATTTTGACGAGGTCAACCATGGAAGCAGAACTTGCTGCTTTAGATACAGCTTCTGTTGAGGCAGAATGGCTGCGTGAGCTCTTGATGGACTTGCCGGTGGTTGAGAAACCATTACCGGCCATCCTTATGAACTGTGACAACCAAACGGTTATCATGAAAGTGAACAGTGCTAAGGATAATGCGAAGTCATCAAGACACGTCAAAGACGCTTGAAGTCTGTCAGGAAAATGAGAAACTCCGGAGTAATAACTGTTAGTTATATTCAAACAGACAAAAACCTGGCAGATCCCTTTACGAAGGGACTATCACGTAATGTGATAGATAGTGCATCGAGGGAGATGGGGTTGAGACCCGTGAGCGTTACACCATAGTGGTAACCCAACCTATGTGATCGGAGATCCCGTGAATTAGGACCTGGGAAGAACAAGCTAGTGGTTTAACAGAGGAGAGTTATTTTATAACCCTCTCCGTGGAAGATGCATAACTCTCACATTCTGTAAGGCAGGTTGGCAATATGCCTTAATGTGTTTCTGTTGGCTATTCGTAGCAAAGGTGCTATCCTACAGAGCGACCTTGAAAGAACACACCTATATGAGTCCGACTGTTAAACGTCGCAGTCTATGAGATTTGGGTGATCTCTAGTAAGCTCATGAAGAGACCAGGGAGTATGACGCATATGCTCCACCCGCGGGGTAGGCTACTGGCAGCCACGTACTGGTTATGACTTTGAGTGAAGTCTATTGGCACCAAACTTGCAATTCAAGGTTCGTCCATTGTTCAAGTTGCTGGTAGATGTAGCTTGAAGCTCTAGGCGGAAGTTCAACTTAACAGTCTCTGCTGAAACACTGGTATATAAACAAGAAACGAGGTTTGGCAAAATCTCTAAATGGGAATTTGAGATCTGGTGGGGGATTGTTAGAATTTGGGCCCATTTGGGCAGCCCAATAAGCAATTCCTGAAATCTCAAATTGGCCCATGTGCATGGCAGAATTTTGGAGGTGCAAAGTGGTGCTAAAGTTTAGTCCCACATTGCTAGTTGGAGGAGACACCACCTTATAGTGGAGTGTTGTACCACTTGGTGTGCTAGTTGAGAACAGAAGGCTCTCCGCGCCTCCTCCTCCTCCGCCGCCGCCGTCTCGTCACGTCACGACACGACACGCGGGTTGCGGGAATGAGCCGAGCCGATGCCTATATTTTTGCTGTTCAGGAAAATCGAGTCGTGTTAGCGTACGTGTACAGCTTAGCCAATTCGGATCGCTACCGGATCGTGGGCTGCTGTAACCGACTCGAACGTGTGCGACGTGGCCGGCCCACGTTCTACCCCTTGCGCCGCCACCGTAGTCTACTCCATCCCGTAGCGCCGGCGTGCACCGGCGTTTGGGAGCAGGTCTCCGGAACCACTCGCCTTTGAGATCCTGTACGGGAGAGGGCGAATTAGGTTTTTGGGAAGCGCTTCGCACGACTGCTCGCCGCTTCCACCACGGGTCGTCTACCAGCTGGAGCTGCGGACCGTCTCCGCAGGCGTCGTCTTCTTCGACCCCTTCCCCAACGTCATCGTCAACAACATCACCGCTGCCTTGGACGCGGTGAACCTGTCTGCATCGACTGTTGCTTCCTCTACAACCGTTCGGTACGTGCGATGTAATCCGAACTGTTTTACCATGGATCTGTTGGCGTTTATGTTGCTATTGTTCATGTTGATTAGTACATCTAGTATGTTCGTATTTCACATGTTAGTAACTGTGTTAGTCATGTTTAATATTCTAGAATTAATCATGGAATTATTGCCTAATTATCCAACATGTTTCAGGGGAAGGTTACCCTCTCGTCGACCCCTCGCTATCCTTCCTGCCCAATACGAGAGCCTTCACATCTTGGACTGCTGCAATGGCCTCCTGCTCTGCCGCTGCTGGAAGCCCACTGCCCCAAAGACAATGGAGTATGTGGTGTGCAATCCTGCCACTGAGAAATGGGTGGTCGTGCTTGCCACTGATTGGTCCAGCAAGGTGGACGTCGCTCGCCTCGGTTTGACCCTGCTGTCTCCTCCCACTTTCATGTGTTCGAGTTCATTGATGAGGAGGTATGGGGTATAGATGAGTCTGAGCTTGGTGATTTCGGTGGACGTATCGCAGCGGTGGCAACCTACTCGTCTAAAGCTGGAGTTTGGAGGCATCAAATGGTTGATGAGGACGAGCAATTTGCGATACCCACACATTCAAACGGTGTTTTTTAATGGGATCATGCATTTGGCTGCATTTGATGATTTGCTAGTAACCTTTGATGTCGAAGGAAATCTTTTGTGGATGATCGATACTCCTTCGCCACCATACGGTTATGACTTTCCTATCAACGAGGTCTTTCTATCACAGGGACAGTTATATTTTACATGCAGTACTAGATCTGAATCTGAACGTTGCGACTTATTAGTCTGGGTTCTTGAGGATCACACTTGTGCAAAATGGACCTTGAAGCACACTGTTAGCCACTTGAATCTGTTCAGAAATATTTATTCAGGATACCCTAATTATAATGTTATCTCATTCCACCCAGAACGCAATATGATTTTCATTGTTTGTGGGCCCCAGAACACACTTATGTCATATGAGATGGATTGCAGGATGCGGCGTATTCTGCATCAACTTGGACGGGATTGTGAAGTTGAATATCTTAGCGATCACATGAAGAATCCTTTTATTCCATATGTTCCCTCGTTCACGGAGTCATTGGCAGATGGGCCCTAAAAATTCCTGCTTGTGTATCGCAGCTTCTGAATTGTACCTTTCTGATGAAACCTATATGAACTTGTAATGGTTGCTTATGGTGCTTGAGTGCACTAATGTACCTGAATTTATGGAGCTAGCTATTGGCCGTTGCACTTTATTTAGCAACTGTTCTTATGTTTGTGTCCTTGTATATATAAGTGGCCCATGCAATTTGATCTCTGTTTGTGAATAATTTATTCCTCTCTGTTAGCCCGTGCATTTGGAGATCTCCATTTGCTCTGTGATGGTTGAATTCCATTCTTTTTAATAACATGGCTTGGAAACTTTTGTTTTCCCCTCTCAAAGATGAAGTGATGTGTATGCAAGGTATTTTTTTCATGATAAGATACTTGTTGTTAAGGATATAGAGTTTTGATAGTTCGAACTGGATTAATTTCATTTTGTGGACATTGTTTTTTGGAAGATCAGATGTTGACATTGTCGGGCTTCCACCTGACGTAGGAGACCTTTTTATATTTTAACTTGGTTCTTAATACCGTAAGTTAGCCATCACAACTGTAGAACAAGCTGGTACTACATCAAGCTGTTTAAACAACAGGTATTCTGTTGTTTCATCTTGGTCCCTGGACTATCCTATTATAATCTGAAGTGACACACCAAAAACATTTGGCTTCAGGTCTCGAGTAAACCGTGGCAGTGAAGTTCTTCTCATACTAACCGATTCCGATTTTCCCTTGAAACACGTCTACCTTGTGTTGTAGGTCTCAAGGTGCTTACCTGATTTTATGTTGGAAGTAGTAGTGCTGGCTAAACCCCATGAAATGCTTGACCATTTCTTCTTTTAGCTGTTTGCTTCCGTCCACTGTGTAGGAATTTGTGTCTTGCAACATTTTATGCATCCACTACATTCTCCGGAATTAAAATTCAGTGTGGAAACATCATGGAAATAACAGGAAATCAGTGATATGAAATTGTACTTAAGGAAATATACTTAAGGAAGCCGGTTACTGATATACTGGAACACAGTATTATATATACTGGAATTATACGATGTATAAAGCTCGGGCACAGTATTATCAGGAAAGCTAGGTTGTTCATATGTTGGCTATATGAATTGATTAAAGCCTATGAATTTGAATTACGATTCGAATTCGGCACGTGACTCACACACGTGTGCTCATGGGACTAATTGCAGATTGAGACTCATAGATGGTTACTGATGATCGTGGTTGGTTTGGTTAACCTGGAGTTTCTGGAATACATCTGCGGAATTACGGTTTTAATAAAAACCGGAAATTAGCACTATATATAAAGGTCCCTAACCCCTAGCCTCAAATTGATCATTGTGAGCGGCACCACGGAAAAGGATCGAGTAATAGGGGTTAGACCGAAGAAGTGCTAAACCTAACATTGGTATCAGAGCCGAGGTCGTGCGGTCGCCGGAAGTCCAATCAGCTGCCAAATCCACGTCGCCGCCGATCAAGCCCGCTCCAAACTCTGCCTGTTGCGGTCGCCGCCGCTTATCCGCTGCGACTATATCGTCGCCCGGCTCCGCTGCGTACTTGTGTCGGCGGACCGCGCATTGATTTGTTCCCGATCGGATCCGCTTCGCTGCACATCCCAAGTTGCTGCCGCGGTTGTGAATCCGCCGCGCACTTAATCGACCCGCTAAGTCTGCCGCTTGCAAAACTCTCGCCGGCGTAAACCGGATCCGCTGCAAACTTCCGGTCGCCTCGCCGATCTGACTCCGCTTAGAACTCTGCCGCCAAGGTCGCCGCCATATTCCGCTGCTATTTCCTGTCCGTGGAATCTATCCAGGGGCGGCGCCAGGGGTATGCCCTGTATTCCCTGGAATACCCAAGATTTTGCAGCAAAAAGAAATATGTATATATTTGGCCCAGCCCGGCTAGCCCAGCCCAAGGAAGTTTCTCTGCATTCGCTCGCTCAGGCTCCATTCACGCACTGACGCAGGCGAACGGCTCGCACGACCCGACCTGGAGACGCACAGAGCCAGAGAAGCGCCGCCGCCCCAGGGGATTGTGCCGCCCGCCGCCGCCAGCCGGCCGATGCAGTCAGGGACAGGCGACGCCGACGGCCCCGCCGGCCCGCCCGCCCGCTCGCCCCGGCCCCGCCCCCAGCACCCCGCCCGCCTGCGTCCCTCCTCCGACCTCTGCCTCCACGCCCCCGGCCTCGCCGGCGCTTGCATGTCGGCCGACGCCCCGCCCCTGTCTCCCCGAGTCCCGGCTGCCTGAGGGCTGAGGCCCCTCTGAAGCAGCAATTTCTTCCTCGGCGGCGCGCCGCCAGGTACCAGAACCAGCCTTCTTGATTTCCCGCGCTTGCCACCATCTAATTTCCTAAAATTCCTCTTGTTTTCTTGTAATGTTGATTGTAGATGAAGAAAAAATTTCCCTAGATTTCCGTACTGTTTGGTTCATATATTGATTTAGAGCAAAAAAAATAATTGGGTGAATACCCAGCCACCAATTCCTGGCGCCGCCACTGAATCTATCCGGTCGTCGATCTGCTTCCACGGGCCGCACCAGCTCAAGGCTCAACTCTTCCCCTGCCGGCCAGATTGATTAGTCGCGGATCGGATCCGCTGCGCTCGTCCTGTCGATTTCGTCGACTGCGGTGTTCCCCGACACACGTGTTCCCGTGCGGTGCTTCATTGTGCGTTTGGGCATGCAGGCTGGAGGCCAATCACTCGATCTGGAGGAATTGTTTTGTGTGCACGCACGGGGATCGTGGAATCTAGAAGCAAAGTAGTGATCAGTTTACGCAGGCAATCGCGCTGCAAATCCTTCGCGTGAGATATCTCACGCACGCGGTTAAACGAGGAAGTGAAGCAGGCTGCAGTGTCAAGTGTTTCATCTAATATTTGTTGCTGTCGCTAATTCACAAGTAAATTGAGAGGATATTTTTCCTGGAGTTTTCTCAGTTTCGCGGAAGAAGATGCAAGGAATTAAGTCGCTGCGTGTCTCCAGGACATTTTGACAAACTCTACAATGGCTCGTGGTCAAGACAAGGAGGAAAAGGAAAATCTTGCAGAATTGATATGCAGTATACACGAGTACCTCCATCGTTGCTGCCCCCAATTTATTAAGGAAATAACGTGATAAATTAATGCTCCTGATGTGTATTGAGCATGCAAGATTTGAAGGCAACGATTCCTGGATTTGGATCGGAATTGTTATTTTGATTGGGGTTACAGAACGACAGCCTACTCCCGAATTGTACGTCCCGTTAATTTTTCATCTGCTGGAATCTACTATGGTCGACAGATTAATGTGGAAATTATGCATAGTCTGGAAAAGGAATTTTGGACTTATATTTTATTGGACATCACTCGAGTCTTTAGAGGAAATTGGATTGCATTCCGAGGGAAATTATTGAACTCTTTGTCAGATGGATTTTGTTTTAATTGCTACGGGATTGACATTATCACCGGAATATATTGGACTCATTGGATTACTCCGGAATCTGTCAGAGTGTTTTAATAAGCTCATCGGAATTCTCTGACATGACGATGATGAGACGTCATGAAGCATGTTTATATTGAAATTACCATCACTTATTTTTGGAGGAAAATGGGAAATACTCCAATGGAAAAGCAAATCAGTAATTACTCAACGGAATTTGTTTTATACTTCTCTATCGGAAATTTGTTTTATTATGACATGCCATTTGGAAAAGGAAGAGTGGAATTATTGCTCAAAGGAAAGATTAGTGCATTATAGAATTTAACACAATGGTCTCGTTTATCTTGATAATCCAATGGAAGTTGGTAAATATTGCTCAATGGAAATTAGTCCATTATCAAATTTAACACAATGGTGTCATTATAATCCATTGGAAGTTGGTTACCAAATCGTTTATTTGGTTGTGAAGAAAACTCCATATGGAGGAACACTTGTAATAGGAACACATGCTCGGAATTTTATTGTTGATGGACGATTTGGTCTTACTCTATAAACAGAATTACGCTTGTTAATTCTGGAATTATAAATTTTAAGTGGGAGGACTACCAGTTATGGAATTTTCCTTCAACGTGACATTTGTGGTATATTGGTTTTACACTCCCACTAGAGGTTGAATTATTACGACTTGGTCACATATCAAGGAACAAAATTAGTGGATTATTATTTCTGGAATTCTGAACTTAAGTTGGAGGATTATGATACTTCATCGGCATATATTTATGGTTTTTTTTTTGGACACTCCTACTTGAGGTGAATATATTTATTCTATTTCATGATTGCACTTGATATGGTTATCTATATCTTTTACAATACAAGTCGGAAGGTCTTTGTTGTATTGACATCTCATACTGAAGTGGAAAATCAGTTCATCAAAGGATTTATAAGTTTGAAAACTGATTGGTGGGGCAAGTACACTTCAGGAATTGAAGCTATGAAATGAGCATGGAATTATTCACCGCTATTTTATGTCATATACTCCATGGTTGAATGGAGGAATACAACTATTGGTTATTCCCTTGATTATATGGAAAAGCATTACATACTACTATTTGTTCAGTAAGTCATTATTTAGCACAATCACTGTTATACTTTGTGAACTGGAAGGAAGTATTCTATTTATATTTTGGTAGTATGGAATTGGGATGACTATTTACTACATAGAACACCAATTTTTTTTAATTGTTTATATTCTAGTGGATCAAATGGTATTCAGTTTTTGATCTGGAAAAGGTAAATTGGTGGAAAGTAGGAATTTTATATGTGGGAAACTCAACAGTAAACTCAAAGTAAACTTCCAACACTAACATGTTTAGGAAAAGTGGGAGGAATTAACATGGACCATCATATCTTGACTATTATTGTCTGTTCTTTGAGGAAGTCGCTCTATATTTTAGAGGAACTTGTAAACTTGTATGGAATAGTTAAAGTTGTTACCAATTTAACTATGGTGGAATCATTGCGGGAACAAATAAACTCAGTGATGAGGAACAAAATTTTGGGAACTTGTTATTGTACCAAATAACCGCAAGCCTATAGGTTGTAAATATATTTATTTATAAGGAAGTTTAAGGCAACATGCTTAGTAGAATTTAAAATTCTAAGCTTGTTTTTTAATTATTTACACAAAGGAAATATTTATACTTTGTGGAAACTCCGGAATTTAGAGGAAGGTGTTGTTGCTTAATTATTTACACAAAGGAAATATTTATACTTTGTGGAAACTCCGGAATTTAGAGGAAGGTGTTGTTGCTTAATTATTTACATAAAGGAAATATTTATACTTTGTGAAACTCTGGAATTTAGAGGAAGGTGTTGTTGTTTAATTCATTGCACAAAGGAAATAATTATACTTTGTGGAAACTCTGGAATTTAGAGGTGGGAAGAAATTAAAGACATGGTTTGCTAACTGAATATATTAATTCATGTTATTGGAAAAGCTTCACATCAATGGTATGTCAGGTCAATGTTTTTATTTATGATGGAAGACGATCATATACAAAGGTTAGTATTAATTGTTTTGTTTTATTGCTACATGTGCTAACTATGTTGTTATTGTTTTTGAAATATCACATTGATGGAAGTGAAGGCTTAGTTCGGTTCTAACTTTCGTATGAAAGGTATGTCAAATCTTCCAATGTTTTGGGAGTGGAATTACATAGAGAATGTTTTGATATATTTTGTACGGAAAACGGCAAACCTGTCAATAACCTTTGATAAAGGGAATGATACTCTATGAGGAATTATGTTTAAACTCATGAGGAAAAAGGAAGAATAATTGTCATACCATAATTATCATGGGAAATTATTCACGCACCTGATCTTAGCCATGCTTTAATTGTTGCTATTTTGATTAGCACGGAAATCGATTTGCTGGAATTGTTAGCAATGGAATATGAATCTTATAAAGATTTTTGGAATCACATAATGCACTTGACGTGCAATGTCAAGGAAATATGGATTATTTATTATTCTTTGATGATCTCAACATTCAACTGCGTGGATATATTGACGCTATATATGTAAATTGGAAAAGGGATCTCGCTGAAAGGTAATTTATTTTCATGTTATGTGTTAATATTTACTTTTGTAGGTCTTTGTGGTGTACAAAGGAAACATGATTGGGATACTCGTTATTTACGAAATATGAATACTTCGATGCATCTCAAGCATTGAAGGAAGGTATATGGTTATGGAAATTTCTTCGGGAACTTATGGTCGTGGAAAGCGCATCATAACCTGTTACTTTGTGATAATATGAGTGCTAAAGTCACAAAGTATATATGCAACATGAATGCATTGAAGGAATTATTTTCTAACCATGCTAATTGTGTGGGAATTTACTTTGTTGAAATAAAATGTTTTCAGTCAAGTGGGAGATGTAGTAATTTGTGTCTTGCAACATTTTATGCATCCACTACATTCTCCGGAATTAAAATTCAGTGTGGAAACATCATGGAAATAACAGGGAATCAGTGATGTGAAATTGTACTTAAGGAAATATACTTAAGGAAGCCGGTTACTGATATACTGGAACACAGTATTATATATACTGGAATTATACGATGTATAAAGCCCGGCACAGTATTATCAGGAAAGCTAGGTTGTTCATATGTTGGCTATATGAATTGATTAAAGCCTATGAATTTGAATTACGATTCGAATTCGGCACGTGACTCACACACGTGTGCTCATGGGACTAATTGCAGATTGAGACTCATAGATGGTTACTGATGATCGTGGTTGGTTTGGTTAACCTGGAGTTTCTGGAATACATCTGCGGAATTACGGTTTTAATAAAAACCAGAAATTAGCACTATATATAAAGGTCCCTAACCCCTAGTCTCAAATTGATCATTGTGAGCGGCACCACGGAAAAGGATCGAGGAATAGGGTTAGACCGAAGAAGTGCTAAACCTAACACACTGTCCATTGTTCTTTCTGCTGCTGCACACGGTCTGTGTGTGTGCAGTTGCATTGCCTTGATGGAATGGCAGCCAAGCCTGCTGTTGCATTGAGTTACATGCCATGTTGTCATGTACTCCCTCCGTTCCATAATTCTTGTCATGGTTTTAGTTCAAATTTAAACTAAAACCAGGACAAGAATTGTGGAACAGAGGTAGTAGTAAATTGGTCCGTCTGATTACATGGCAATATGCCTAGATTCTGATATATCAGTAAGTGTCTCAGGAAGTGCATTGCTATCCTGGATTCTGGTATATCAATTGTATTGCAGATCTCAAGTTGTCAACCTGATTTTATGCCAAATGTCTCATGAACTGCTCGATCTTTTCTTTGTTTTAGCTGTTTGCTTTCGTCCGCTGTCGATTAATCGTATCTGCTGCTGCACATGATCGTTGTGCAGTTGAGGTCGCATTGCCCTGATGGATTTGGCAAACCTGTTGTTGCATTGCAAGTTAATGCCATGCGGCCATGTAGTAAGTGTGTCCGTCGTCTGATTGCATTGCAATGTGCCTGAGTTCTGATATATCAGTAAGTGCTCTCAGGAGATGCATTTCTGTCTAGGATCGTTGTTGCATACAGTCGTCGAACTTGCTGCTGCGCTTGTTAGCGTCTTCCCTAATGGAAAAACACCCTCCAAAAATAAGTGTATGCTGCTTATCGTTGTTACAAAACAATCGTTCACTATTTGTAGCGTTTCCTGATCCCTCCTCTTCTTTGCCCAGTCGAGGTGGGACTAAACCATTCCCCACGACGAAGCTGTACTGAATGAAAAAAAGATATCCAACTGTCTTTTTTTTTTGCGAAAGATATCCAACTGTCGTGGTTGGGATGTTATAACTGCCTTTGCACAGCTCAGTTGACCTGAATCCCTTGATGACAACTTCATTCTCTCGTGCACTAAGACAACTGTATTGAACAGCAAGACAGTTGCACAACTTGCACTAGAAGAAACCTTTAATTCAGTTGCACTGCCACATGAACACGTACAGATACAAAGCTTCTGAAAGACCAATAGACTATGGATGAGAACTCACATATACAATTTCTTTCATTCATCAACTATTTTCATGCTTTCAACTACATGCACATGGGGTAACTACTTGTACATCATAGTATCATACACCGTAGCAGCTATGATGCAAATCATCTGACTACGTAGCCATACATCTGACATGATGTGAGTCCATCTGATTATGTCAGACAGATCACCGAACTTGTTTTGACCAGATTATACCATCTTTACAGTCGAAATGCGGGGATGCACAGGCGGCATGACTCTTCAAGCTGTGAAACTTGGTGGAATGTTTATCACTAACATGTACTTAATCCTCAAATTCCTGTACAACGCCATTACAGGTGCTTCAGAGCAGCACCCATCTGAACAGAATCTCACGAGTTTGTGACATCCTCTTTTTTCTCGCCTACAATGCTCTTGTAATTAACCATATAGATGGCAACCAATGTCAAAAGTGCACCACCGATCTGCTCGGGTGAGAAGATCTCTCCCAGATAGAGGAACCTTGAAAAGCAAGGACAGCAGAGACCAATAGTTAGAAAACCAATGTCAGATTTTTTTGTTTCAGGATGTCCAACATACTGCGAAGAATCTTACCCGAAAATGGAGGCAAACATGGGAGTTAAGAAAGTAAGAGAACTAAGCGTGGTCAAACTACCTGCAGGAACAGTAGAGAAGTACATATGAAATGCTGAAGAGAGTAAACCATGGAGAGTTTTAACAGCATTGAACTGGTGGCAAGGGATATTACCTCTTGCAGCATTGTAGAAGTAGACACCATAGCTGATAGCACTGCCAAATATAGACGTATAACCTAGCGCTAATATGTCACTCCCAGTAAGCTCTTGAATATGTCCATTAAGTGCAGGATCATGATTAAGAACAGATAGAAACAACAGAGGAATCCCACCTAGTACCATGTGCTGCAAAGCAATAGATTAACATAGTTTTCAGGCTTCCATATTTTGAGAAGTATGAAAAAAAACTGTAAGATTACCATCATCTGCAATGAAGATAACAATTACAGTCCAACCGGACCATTAAATAAGTTGAAAGTTAGGTTTGACTTCATCACAAAAAAACCTAGGTTGACTTGACTTCAAACAAAGGGGGTTCATGTTTTTGATGATCACAATTCGTAAGAATTTGACATATGCATTAAGCTCCACAAGAACAAGGACAGCATATAATAGTTTCGAGTTCATCATAATAGACTACCAAATTGGTACTCCCGTTAAACATACATAATCAATTTGCCCAAGTAAAGCATGGAAAAAGGCAGATTTTTTAGTAAACCCTAAAGAAAAACTATCAACTGAATTTTAGCGCATGCAACACAGACTATCTTATGATAAAATGATCATGTACCATCTACAGATAGCATACCCATCCTGTTGCCATGATTGGATCAGAATACTTTGATACCCAGCGAACCATGATAGTTCCGATCGCCATGCTTTGAGCTGAGAGGAACATCCACCATTCTCCACTTCCCCACACTGCTGTGCCTTCTCCTTCAACTGAAAGTGCTGGAACCTAAAGTTACATCTATACAAAATCAACGAATGAAAGTAAAAGATGCATAAAATAGAGAATATGGCACAGCCATGTCTGAATGTTCTGAAGAGCACAAGCATTTGTATACATCAAGAGCAACTTTTCAGCATTTTACCCTATAAAAACTTGTCGCCATTTCACAGATTGATATGCCATCTTTTTAGTTCCACATAGCAATACATGAGGTTTATTAGATAAACAGCAACTTGTATTCCACGGTGCCTAAAGGCCACAATATATAGTACATGAGGAAGCCAAAAGGCTAGAATATAAAAGGCCAAAGGCCACCATAAAGGCTAGAAGGTAAAAGGCCAACATATAACTCTAACACCCCCCCCCCCCCCCCCCCCCCAAATGCAAAGCGTATGCAATAGCATTGCATTTGAAGAAGTGTAAAACTAGAAAAGAAAATGATAATCCAAAATCCGCATCTTGGGAGTGTCGTCATAGCATGAAGAGTCTTCAATAACCTGTCGAGTCAAGCCACAATCGGTCGAAGAAGAGACCGACACAGACCGAGAGATGGTCAGAAGAAGAGCATGTCACAAAAGATCATAGCACAAGAAGCCCAACGGCAAAGAAATGTGCGTAGATCAATGACAATGCAGACAGATGGCGCATCAGAGAAAGACACACACTGCATCAAGAGAAGATGGGTCGTCAAAAGATGGCACATCCAGAGAAACAAGCATCGTGCACAAAATCATAGCCCAAGACAAGAGAATGGGCGTAGATCCACAATGCAAAGACAGGCCACAGAAATCCTATAGAAAGGACCAAGACCAGAAAAGAAAGCAGGCTGACAAGACAGAGGTATAGTGGACTCGCATGATAATAGACACGAAAGAGTAACGGTTTTGGTGGACGCAGCGGAAAAACATAGGGGAAGACACACGACACACCGTAGAAAAACACTAGAGAGTGAGGAAGAGAGATGGTACTGGATACACTTTTTTTTGTTAATACATCTCACGATCGGATATACTAATTTACTAGTAAGAAATCTGAGCAAAGCAGCGCTCAACCAATTGAACAGCAAGTAGCAGACCAGGCATGCGGGAAACAGAAAGAAACATCAGCAGGGCACGGCGTAGCTAGCAGCATGAGAGCCGCACGTGTTGAAGCATAGAAGCAGAACCTGACGGGAAGACAGCAAGCCCTACAGGGACGGGTTTCGATCTTGAAGACGGACGGGCGGTGGATGCAGCGGAAGCTAGACCATTGGGACAGCTCGATCTGGCTCGAGAGGATGCAGCTCTAATTAGCGACGAGGCGAGACCAACAGCGGGGACGGAGGAGACCATGAGGCGCTCGGATCGACACCACGAACAGATCGGGGAGAGAAAAAATGATAGAGATTGGATCGGCAGCGGAAGAGGGTAAAGGTGGATCGGGAGACAGGACGAGTTGCGTGTCCGAAGAAAATACCTTAGCTCATGATACCATGTTAGATAAACAGCAACTTGTATTCCACGGTGCCTAAAGGCCACAATATATAGTACATGAGGAAGCCAAAAGGCTAGAATATAAAAGGCCAAAGGCCACCATAAAGGCTAGAAGGTAAAAGGCCAACATATAACTCTAACAAGGTTCAGCTTAAATATCTAAGCCACGAGAAACAAGTCTTCCAAACTGTTATGGGTAGTGGTGTATTAACTGAGTGTTATGCCACTTGCACACTTGTACAACATAGTTTTGTGTCTTCCTCAAAAGTCTAAGACAGATGATACGATTATGCCATTGACATGTTCTAAAGTACATCATGAATGTAACGTTCTACGGAGTATTAACTACTCGTTGTCAATAACTGGGCATCTAGGATTGCTTGTAAATTTTACAATATGCATAGCAAGAAAGGCAAAAACCTCAAGGAGCAAAAGCCCAACAACACCCAGCACGAGCCCCCCAGCTCCTATCGCTCCGATAGACTCTCCAAAGAATATAGCTGCAAGGATAGCAACCGTCAACGGTTGAGAGTCAATTATGACCTGCAGAAATGAGGATCACATACACAGTTTCGTCAGCTCAATGAACCAAAATGGCAAGCCATTTGCTTCCCTAGGAGCTAGAGAAGAACAGCAAGGGGAGTTGGCCTTACGCTTCCGAGCCCAGCCGATGTCTTCTGCAAGCCCTCCGTGAGGAAGCCCTGCAAAAGGAGGAAACGAAATCGACGCTCGCTTCAGCAACCGCACGACCACACGCTAAGGATCACGCGTTTCACCTATCTACAGTATACTATATCCACCTGGAAGCAGGCGGCGTCGACGAGGCCGAATGCTGCGATGGCGCCCCATGCGGCCCACCCGGAGGGCTGCTTCCTGCCGCGCGAGGCGGCGAAGGCGACGACGAGAGCGCCCGCGGGGATCAGGCGGAGCGCGGCGACGAAGAAGGGCCCCGTCTTGGGTATGACCCCCTTCATGGCCACCATGGCCGTGCCCCAGAAGAAGAAGGGCGACACCAGCAGCGCCCACTCCCACCACTCCTTCGTGGCCGCGAGCGCCGGGTCGAGCCCATCCTGCGCGACGGGGACGTCGTCGACGAAGCCCTCGACGTCCGTTCTTGGGCGGACGATGTCGAGATCCTCGGATGCCGGTGGTGGCGTCTCGCTGCTCCCGGCCGCGAGGCGGAGGCGGAGACGGACGCGCGGGCGGGGGATGGCGCCGTGGCGTGGGACAGAGGGGAGAGCGGACGGGGATGGGCGTCTTGGAGCGAGTGGCGGGTGGAGCGAGAGGAGGAGGCGGAAGGGCACGGCGGTGGACATCTCGGCGGGTGCTGCGGTGATGGGTCGAGTGGCGGCGGAGGCGGCCGCGGCAGCGGCCGGCACGAGACGAGCGGCGTGGGTGGGTTGCTGCCGCTGGCGTCGTTCTGCTCGTGCGGCGCGTTGAGCTCAGCTCAGCTCGCTCGGCGTGTGGGTGGATTTCACTCGCTCGGCTCGGCCCCAGGCCGCTATTTCTCGCAGCAGGTTGGGCCGGCCCACGAGCTACGATGACAGGGGAAACAGAGCCAAAAAAAAAAAAGATGTGTCAAGAGCCTTTCTTCTTAGCATGAGGATTTCCATTGATACTGAACAAACAATTTACAGAGAGCTGCAAGAAGCAGACCTACAGAGTGCAAGAACATATTTAAAGAGCGGACTTCATTTGCCTGATTGGAAGACAAACATCTGAAGCTAAAGGATCTGTCCTGTAGTCTAGTAGCTAGTCTTGCTTGGAAGTTTGCCTTGAAATTTTTGCTCCTGCAAGAGCCATTGAGCTGCAGGAAAATGGAGAATTTTCGGAGCAGTGCTGAGCTGAAATAATGCCAACTACAACATCCACAGCTAGGCTTTTCAGTAAGCTATTACTACGAACATATTCCATGCATTTACCAAAAGCAGAGCATCCACAGATAGGTACTTGTTACAATGCACTGTTCCATCCAATCCATGCATTTCAATTACAGAACAAATTATAAAACTAGGATCTGAATTGAAATCGACAGTTGAATTAAACTTCAGAACACCCTCCATCGATCTATTGATGTACAGAATCCACACAGATTGATGAAGTTTTCAGCAATTAACCTGCCAATTACAAAGTTCACAATGACTGACTAGCAATATGCAGCAAAATCAACAATTGCGTTGGCCACATTACTAGCTACAGAACAAAAATCAACGAGCTAAAACACTGCAAAAACACTTCAGAACTTAGACCAACTGAAGCATGCCATCAGTAGGTGATCGTCTCCAGAATGGGGATCTGATCGACTCCTTACTCTGCAGGCTCTCGACTAGAAAAATCAAGGCCTTACTCTGTCATATGGACTGCCGGTGGATGAACGACGGCGGCCGGCGCCACAGACAGAGCAGCGTATCCTGGCGGACGGGTTGTGGCGACAGGGCACGCAGAGGCAGACGTGCCTGAAGGGGACCCGGGGCGTCGCCGCTGTCCAGCGCCTGCAAGACATGCAAATCTCCGCGCGCGCCGCCGTCGCCGGTGCCGGCGCCGCCTCCGCGACGAGCTGATTGACATATGCCGCCGCCGCTGCGGACACATAGGCGGCGGGGGGCTGCGGAACGATAAGCTCGGAGAGGGCCACGAACCTCCACGGAGACGACACGTCGTTCTCCTCGCCGGCAGCCGAGACACCATCCGACAGCTCTGCTCACGGAACAAGAAGAGACACAGATTTCAGTCGAGGAAACGAACTAAGAAACGAACTGGAAGACATGAAACGAGCTGTAAAGAGTCCAAGAAACGAATCGGGAACGGGATCAAGATTACCGCGAGCGTAGCCTCTTGCCGCTCGTCCCTTCAAGTTGAAGGACAGCTCTGTCTCCTGTCTCTGTAGGAACAGAAGGTAGGCGTCCACATCGTTCATTGCCCTCGGAGACGGCGGCGGCGGAGGCGGCGGAGGCATCACCACCCTCGTGATCTGCTCGTCGTCGCTCTCGGAGCCTGCAAGAAACCAAGAAACCGAACTCTGAATACACCAAAATCCAAGAAACCGCGGAAATCAAGAAGAAGAACATCGCGCTTGGGACTCCACCTCCACTGCAGAGGTAGGCGCTGGGGGATAATTCCTCGTCGTCGCTTTCGGTCTCGCTGCACGGTGCAGGTGGCTGCGACGTCTCGGGAGCGTCGTCTGAGGCATTCCCTGCCATCTCGCTCGCCTAGGCAAGAACCGCACACCGAGCAATAAAATGCAGGACTTTGCAAGAACCGAACGAACCGAACAGATAGACGGGCAGAACAGAGCTCGAGAAAGCGAGCTACGGGAGACGGGGAGAGGAAGAGAGAGTTAAAGGGAGCAGAGGAGGGAGGACGCGCGGACGAAAGACGAGGCAATATAGAGATGCTGCTGGACCGAGAAGTGAATAGTCGGTGGACTTTACGCACAGTTGAGCCCAGCAACCTGCCCGGATTATTTTGGAGAGCCCACTCTTTACGGCCCAAAGGCTGAATGGCGTGATTTGTTTGGCAGGAACTTTCATTAACTGAAATGCTGAAAAAATACACTAGAAAGGCCGACCTCACCAAATGTTTGCTACCGTTTTTTCTAAGAAAAGGCCAGCTTTATTAATTAGAAATCATAGATACATCGATTATCAAAGTACTGATCAACCAACCCGGAGGTTCGTTAATCCAACTAACAGCCAAGCCACTGAATCAAAAGCCTTTGCTACATCCAATTTCAACATCAGCGCGGGGAATTGGCGCCTATGGAGGCTTCTGACCGAGTTCTTAACCATGAAAAAATTATCTGTATTGCCCTTCCCTTCACAAAGGCACTGTGATTGCCGTCCACTAACTCTGGCAGAGGCTTTGCCAACCGAGCCGCCATTGCCTTCGAGATGAATTTTGCGAAACTGTGGACGAGGCTTATTGGGCGGAAATCGCCCACCTCCACCGTAGCCTCCTTCTTTGGCGGCCACGTAATCAGAGCATCGTTCACCTTCGCATATCCCCTGCCATCCGCTGTATCGAACCAGCTGACCACCCGCATTACTGCGTCCTTAATCAGTGGCCATGCCACTTGATAGAAACGGGCAGTGAACCCGTCAGGCCCAGGCGCCTTATCCTTCGGCAACGACTTGATGGTTTCCCAAATTTCCGCTTCAGAAAAAGGGAGCTCCAGACCGGAGAGATCCAATTGCGGCAGATTCAGTGCCCCTAGATTGATTGTGTGATCTCTGCCTGCCGGTACACCAAGCAACCCCTCAAAGTGCCCCGTTGCCAGGCTGCACATCCCTCTGCATTAGTAGCCGTCACGTCGCCGCGCCGCAGCCTGAAGATGTGGTTCCGCCTCCTTCTTATGCTAGCATGGATGTGGAAGAACGCGGTGTTGGCATCTCCTTCCTGAAGCCACCCAATCATTGATCGTTGGCGGGAAATCGTCCTCTCTAGTGAAGCTAGCCCCCGTAGCTTCTTCCTCAGTTGTCCACGCAACCAGAATTCCCCCTGATTCAGTTGTCTCCGGTCCATGACCTTGTCGAACTGCAGAATCACCTCGTTTGCCATGAGGATCTGCTCCTTGATGTTTCCCACCCTCCTCTGGCTCCATCTTGCCAGCACTCGCGCCGTGGAGCGCAATCTTTTGCTCAAATCCCTGAAAGGATCATGGTGCTGCTCCACCTCGAACCAGCCAGCTGCCACTGCTTCCTAGAACCCCGCGAGCTTTGGCCAGAAGGACTGGAAATGAAACCATGACTTGTGATACGTCTCAAACGTATCTATAATTTTTGATGTTCCATGCTTGTTTTATACCAATTGCTACATGTTTTGCATCTACTTTATATCACTTTTATACATTTTTTGGGACTAACCTATTAACAAGATGCCGAAGTGCCAGTTCCTGTTTTCTGCTGTTTTTGTATTCCAGAAAAGCTAGTCTGGAAATATTCTCGGAATTGGACGAAACTACACGGGGTGCCTATTTTTCCAGAACACGCCTGACGGAGCGAAGGAGCAGCAGAGGAGGGCCACCAGGAGGCCACACGCCCAGGGCGCGGGCCCCCCTCTGCCGCGCCCTGGGTGGTGTGGGCCCCTCGGGGGTCCGCAGCCGCCGCCCTTTCGCCTACTTATTCCCCCCGACGCGAAAACCCTAAGTACCTGAGCAAATATCCACGAAAAGTTCCAGAGACGCCGCCGTCGTCAACCCTAGCTCGGGAGGGTTCAGAACCTCTTCCCGGCACCCTGCCGGAGAGGGGAATCGTCACCGGAGGCTTCTACATCGCCATGCCTGCCTCCGGAGTGATGCGTGAGTAGTTCATCCTTGGACTACGGGTCCATAGCAGTAGCTAGATGGTTGTCTCTCCACTTTGTGCCATCATGTTTAGATCTTGTGAGCTGCCCTACATGATCAAGATCATATTATTGTAATGCTACATGTTGTGTTTGCTGGGATCCGATGAATATTGAATATTATGTCAAGTTGATTATCAATCTATCTTATATGTTATTTAAGATCTTGCATGCTTTCCGTTACTCGTAGATGCTTTGGCCAAGTAGATGCTTGTAACTCCAAGAGAGAGTATTTATGCTAGATAGTGGGTTCATGTCTCCGTTTAACCTGGGACAGTGACAGAAAGTTCTAAGGTTGTGGATGTGCTGTTGCCACTAGGGATAACCTAACGATGCTATGTCCACGGGCATATGTGTTTGTTTACATTACGCACTTTACTTAATGCAATTATCCGTTGCTTGCAACTTAATACCAACGGGGGACTCGGATGACAACCCGGCGGTGGATTATTAGTCATAGATGCTGTTGGATAACGATCTATGTATTATGTCGTAATGCCCAATTAAATATCATAGTAGTCAACATGTCATGTATATGCATTGTCATGCGCTCACTATTCGTCAATTGCCCAGCTGTAATTTGTTCACCCAACATGTTAGTTATCTTTTATGGAGAGACACCACTAGTGAACTGTGGACCCCGGTCCATTCTTTTACACTGATTAAACAACCACAAACTGCAAACTGTTCCTTTTTCATTCTCTGCAATTTAATACTCATTTTCCACACCATACGTTTAATCCTTTGTTTTCAGCAAGCCAGTGAGATTGACAACCTCACTGTTTCGTTGGGGCAAAGTAGTTTGATTGTGTTGTGTGCAGATTCCACGTCAACAGTCCAGACTCCCTGCGACAGCTATTTTTCTGGCGCCGTTGACAACCTTCTGAAGAGTTGCTGCTCCTACTGGTTCGATAACCTTGGTTTCTTTCTGAGGGAAAACTTGCTGCTGACTACATCATACCTTCCTCTTGGGGTCTCCCAACGAACGTGTGTTTCACGTCATCAAGCTATTTTTCTGGCGCCGTTGCCGGGGAGACAGCAGTCTTCTGCAAGGGGAGTTTCACGCTTCCAATCTCTTTACTTTGTTTTTGTCTTGCTTAGTTTATTTTATTTTATCTTGTTTGCTTTCAATTATCAAAAACACAAAAAAATTAGTTACTTGCATCTAGTTTATTTTCTGTTTGGTTTTTATTATTTCATCATGCTTCTCCCTAAGTACACTTTAAAAGAAATATCTGTGGGTAGTGGGTCTATCATTGGAAGAGATAACATTGAGGAATTCTTAATCATGTTAGTATGGTTAAAGATTTTGAAGATAGATCCTTGGTAGAACTTGCTCCAAATTATGAAATTGCTACAGCTTCTCTAGTTCACATGTTGGAAGCTCGGTTTGTCAACCTTAGTCCCATAATGCAGCACATGTTTCTAAAACTCCATGATACGAAGATGGTGAAAAGAAAGATTTTGTTTTAGAAACCCTACTTAAAGAATTTGGTGATGTTGCTAGGGAAGCTAGAAAAGTTTTTATTAAATACAAGATGCTTGGTTATTGTATTGACGTTGTTAATACACTTGAAAAACTTGAAAAAGAGAGGCTCAAGTACACTAAGGAAACTAATGGTGAGGGGGAAGTTAAAATACCTACCTTTTAAGCTTATAGGAATGCAGGAGGCACTAGAAAAGAATTTTGATTGGATTGTTCCTGAGAACCCATTTGATGAAAATGATGAGCCTAGAGGTATTGAGAAAGGGAATTCCGAAACTACATAGACAAGATAAATTGCATTGTTGAGAAAACTTCCGACCTCTCTTTGATGCTTCTTCACTTGGTAATACTTGATGCATGCTTTGTGCCTAGCTAAAAGGCGTTAAAGAAAAGCGCTTATGGGAGGCAACCCATTTTATTTTTCTGCAATTTTTCTTTTATTGAGTCAAGGAGTTTGTTTACTTCTGTAGCAACTCCTTTGTATCTTTATTTTCTCGCATTGTTGTGCCAAGAGTAGCCTCTAATGATAAGATGATGCTTAATTTTGATTGCTGCGCAGAAACAGATTTTTGCTGTTCACTGTACGAAATTCCTAAAATCACCAGATTGTTAAAAATCTGAAATTTTTGTGCGTAATCTTTATGAATGTCTGAAACTTTCATTAGTTCAGAGTTTCTCGATCTGAGCGTCGTAAGTGCCTCGAAAAAATTCGTCTTTGCGGACTGTTCTGTTTTAGACAGATTATGCCTTTTTATTTTTGCATTCTCTCTTTTACTAGTGTTGAGTGAAATTCTTTTTTGGGTGGAAGAGCTTCACATAACATCAGTGGCTGTAGCTAATGTTTAAAGTAACAAATCATATTGCGTCTTTATGAACATGTGAATTTTTGATTATGCACTAACCCTCTAATGAGATCTACTTTGAGTTTGGTGTGACGGAAGTTTTCAAGGGTCAAGAGAGAAGGATGATATAATAGGATCAAGAAGAGTGAAGAGCTTAAGCTTGGGGAGGCTCCCATGGATCTCCCCAGCATATTTCAAGAAGACTCAAGCGTCTAAGCTTGGGGATGCCCAAGGCATCCCCTTCTTCATCGTCAAAATTATCAGGTCATCTCTAGTGAAACTATATTTTAATTCTTTCACATCATATGTGCTTTTCTTGGAGCGTCTGTGTGCTTTTATTTTCAGTATTGCACTTTTATTTTCAATAAAGCTTGACTGGACCCTAGCATTCTTGATTGGGAGAGAGACACGCTCCGCTTTTTCATGAGAATACTCCTATTCTTCACTTATATTTGTTGAGTATTCATATCTAGCGCTGTTCAGCTTTTAGCTCTTGTTTTCATGTATCTCTTGTCAGAGCTATTAGCTTTCTTTTGTAGAAAGTACTCTCTTGCTTCACTTATATTTGTTTGGAGAGTTGATGAAATAAATTGATTGGTGTTTGGTTGGTTCAGAAAATGTTGCATGTGGTAATTGGTATAAGGAAAAACTTGCTTAATCTTGTAGATCACTAAAATGGATAACTTGATGCTTGTCAATTGTTTTGAGTTAACAAGTAGATCATGATTAAATTGTGCATCACATGAGTTAAGCCTATTAGTGAAGAACTACCGTAAAGCTTGTTGAAAATTTGGTTTGCATCGGTGGTACCTCTAAGGTCTAGATATTTTCTAATAACAGGGTTTGGTTAACAAGGAAGACGGTATGAAGTCTTATAACGTTTGCAATATGTTTGTCATATAAAACTTGGTGTACGGGTTGATATTCTTGTTTGCTTACATAACCTTGCTAGCCTAAACTCTGTACTGAGAGGGAATGCTTCTCGTGCATCCAAATCCTTGAGCCAAAATCCATGCCATTTGTGTCCACCATAACTACCTATATGTGGTATTTCCTTGCCACTCCAAGTAAATTTTTCATGTGCTACCTTTAAATTATTCAAAATGTTATTATTCCCTTTTTGTGTCAATGTTTACTAGCTCATGAGGAATTAGTGTGGTTATTCTTTATTCTATTTGTCGAGTGGACTTTTACACCTGGACTAGTGGCATATACATCCGCTTATCCAATAACTTGCAAAAAGAGCTGGCAACGGGGTGCCCAGTCCCAATTAATTACAACTTTAACCAATTAATTCTCTTCACACTTTTGCCCTGATTCATCAGTAAGCAATGACAAACAGTGAAATACCTGAATGTGTGTAAACCAAAGAGAAAGAGGGATGATCTGCCTTGCTGGTAGAAATAACGTCCTTCATGGGAGCCGCTCTTAAAAGTCCGTTCGACAGGTAGAATACTGTTCTCACCCGCTACCATTCGTTGACAATTAACAAACACCTCTCAAAAATAGATACTCCTCCATGGTATGTGATTGATGGAAGGCACCCGAGGATTCGGTTAGCCATGGCTTGTGTTAGCAAGGTTGGGAGGAGTATCAAATATTTTATGCAATCTCTATATGCTTTCAAAAACCTAAAAGCTCTAGCACATGATTTAATCCCTGCTTCCCTCTGCGAAGGGCCTTTCTTTTACTTTTATGTTGAGTCAGTTTTCCTATTCTTTCTGTCTTCCACAAGCAAACACTAGTGTCAACTTTGTTACAACATGCGTTATATGCAATGTATTGGACTTGTTATACTACTTTGTGTTGACAATATCCATGAGATAAATATGTTGAAAGTTGAAGCAAATGCTGAAACTAAATTCTTCCTTTGTGTTGATTAAATACCTTTTATTAGAAACTATTGCTTTATGAGTTAACACTTATGCAAAACTGTTTGATGCTTGTCTCGAAAGTACTATTCATGAAAACGTTTAGCTTGTGTGATTCATTGTTTACTCATTATCTATTTGGTAGCAAATTATAGACCATTGACTTGGATCACTTCATTCATTTACATGTGCCTTGCAATATTATATGATCAAGATTATGATAGTAGCATGTCACCTCAAAAATTATTTTGTTTTTATCGTTTACCTACTCGAGGACGAGTAGGAACTAAGCTTGGGGATGCTGATACGTCTCAAACGTATCTATAATTTTTGATGTTCCATGCTTGTTTTATACCAATTGCTACATGTTTTGCATCTACTTTATATCACTTTTATACATTTTTTGGGACTAACCTATTAACAAGATGCCGAAGTGCCAGTTCCTGTTTTCTGCTGTTTTTGTATTCCAGAAAAGCTAGTCTGGAAATATTCTCGGAATTGGACGAAACTACACGGGGGTGCCTATTTTTCCAGAACACGCCTGACGGAGCGAAGGAGCAGCAGAGGAGGGCCACCAGGAGGCCACACGCACCAGGGCGCGGGCCCCCCTCTGCCGCGCCCTGGGTGGTGTGGGCCCCTCGGGGGTCCGCAGCCGCCGCCCTTTCGCCTACTTATTCCCCCCGACGCGAAAACCCTAAGTACCTGAGCAAATATCCACGAAAAGTTCCAGAGACGCCGCCGTCGTCAACCCTAGCTCGGGAGGGTTCAGAACCTCTTCCCGGCACCCTGCCGGAGAGGGGAATCGTCACCGGAGGCTTCTACATCGCCATGCCTGCCTCCGGAGTGATGCGTGAGTAGTTCATCCTTGGACTACGGGTCCATAGCAGTAGCTAGATGGTTGTCTCTCCACTTTGTGCCATCATGTTTAGATCTTGTGAGCTGCCCTACATGATCAAGATCATATTATTGTAATGCTACATGTTGTGTTTGCTGGGATCCGATGAATATTGAATATTATGTCAAGTTGATTATCAATCTATCTTATATGTTATTTAAGATCTTGCATGCTTTCCGTTACTCGTAGATGCTTTGGCCAAGTAGATGCTTGTAACTCCAAGAGAGAGTATTTATGCTAGATAGTGGGTTCATGTCTCCGTTTAACCTGGGACAGTGACAGAAAGTTCTAAGGTTGTGGATGTGCTGTTGCCACTAGGGATAACCTAACGATGCTATGTCCACGGGCATATGTGTTTGTTTACATTACGCACTTTACTTAATGCAATTATCCGTTGCTTGCAACTTAATACCAACGGGGGACTCGGATGACAACCCGGCGGTGGATTATTAGTCATAGATGCTGTTGGATAACGATCTATGTATTATGTCGTAATGCCCAATTAAATATCATAGTAGTCAACATGTCATGTATATGCATTGTCATGCGCTCACTATTCGTCAATTGCCCAGCTGTAATTTGTTCACCCAACATGTTAGTTATCTTTTATGGAGAGACACCACTAGTGAACTGTGGACCCCGGTCCATTCTTTTACACTGATTAAACAACCACAAACTGCAAACTGTTCCTTTTTCATTCTCTGCAATTTAATACTCATTTTCCACACCATACGTTTAATCCTTTGTTTTCAGCAAGCCAGTGAGATTGACAACCTCACTGTTTCGTTGGGGCAAAGTAGTTTGATTGTGTTGTGTGCAGATTCCACGTCAACAGTCCAGACTCCCTGCGACAGCTATTTTTCTGGCGCCGTTGACAACCTTCTGAAGAGTTGCTGCTCCTACTGGTTCGATAACCTTGGTTTCTTTCTGAGGGAAAACTTGCTGCTGACTACATCATACCTTCCTCTTGGGGTCTCCCAACGAACGTGTGTTTCACGTCATCAACTTGCGCTGGTAGGAAACATTCGTTGACAACATAATTGCACAATGATCTGACATGGCAGACGAGAGCGCTTGGAGCAGACAATTGGGGCATAACCCTTCCCAATCCACAGTGCAAAACCAACGATCTAGCTTCTCTAGAGTCGGTGCTCTCCTCTCGTTGCTCCATGTATACCTCCTGCCAATCAACCCCTGTTCTTTTAGTTCCAGTTCATTCAGACAACCCATGTTCTCATTGAGGTGCTGCGGCAGAGGGCTTCGGACCTAGATGGATCGCGCGCTGGCGACTATGCTGTCCACGCAGTTGACGCGGGTGCTAGTGAATGGAAACGCCGGAGATCAGTTTAGGCACGCAAGGGTCTTAGGCAAGGCGACCCCAGCTCCCCAATGTTCTTCATCCTCGTGATCGATGTGCTCAACGCGGTGTTTGTCGTGGGATTGTCACGCAGAGGTCATGGAGATGACTTCGTAGAGTTGGGGATTAAGCGATCGAGCGTCTCCGAGCTAAGGATCACAGGCACGAGGAAGACGATGTTTTTTACCCAGGTTCGGCCCCTCAATGTGAGGTAAAGACCTACGTCCTGCCTATCCTAGATTGGTATTGATATGAATATGGTGTTACAAGGGTTGGCGACCGATGTGTTGAGTCGCCTCTCTCTGGATGTATGAGAGCTTAGGGTTCTAGGTCCTTGGAGTCCACCTTATAAAGACGATGGCTCGCAAGGTTACAAGGAAACTTCTCTCCCAAGGTAAGTATGAGCCGGAGTCCTACTTGAAGACTTAATCTTCGTGCCTTCCAAGTTAAGTTATCTCCAACCTTCTGGATCCTTCTTCTATCTTGATGCGACTCTTCGTGTTAGCCCACTTCTGTGCAAGCCCATTGATTATAAGCCGCATTACTTGTGGGCCGCGGGTTAATCTATTTATCATTCCCCCGACATTAGCCCCCAAGCTTCCGGGTGATTCGCAGAATCAGGCGGAAGATCTTGACCTGATGATGATAATGATGTAGTTGGCTTGCATATGTAGAACTTGGCGACTCGCTGATGTTGAGTCGCAAGTGTTGCAGCTTCTTGAGACGCTGATGTAGAAGCGATGAGTCGCTATCTTTGCGGCTTATTTAGCCACTATGTTGCCAATTGAGCACTTCTGTCTTGGTCGCATTGAAGCTGCAGAATCGCGGTAAGTTTTCCGCGAAGCACTTGGTGAAAACCACCTTTTCCTGTTGGATGTAAGACTGAGCTGAAATCATAAGAATAATAACTTATGAGTAACAAGATATATCAGCCAAATGTGTATAAGGTGCTGAGTCATAGACATCGAAGCATACAAGACCATAAGCATAAATAAGCTGGTCAATCATTGGAATAATAATCTGTCATGTTATCATGATGAGCCATCTAAACGCATGTTGAAACATGGCGGCTCAAGGGCATATAGCCACAACCTGTATTTAAAGATTTCGAGTCGCTAATTTGACTCGCAAATGGATATATATATTCTCATGTGCTGCAAAAAATGAGATATGCATATAAACATGATATATGAATATAATAAAGACCGTAAGATACTGGTGGATGTGTAGCCCCCGAGGGCCGAGTTGTATGCATGATCATGCTGCTCGGGACTAAAAATATTGCAATTTAGACAAAAATTTGATTGTCCTAGCCCCCGGGCATTAAGCAGGCATGCTTTTGTCATCCTGCTTGATGTCATATCCTGCAATAACTTGAGCAAAAATGTTGCTTTCAAGATAATAATGATATTTGGAGTAGAGCGAAATCGCTTATAATCTCCGAACTGTGAAGTATTAGTTGAGCCGCTAGGAAAAAGATAATTCCAGTCAAGACTCTAGATATAAATTAAGGAATCATCCTTAAAAAATCCACTTGATGTGGCTGAAAATAAATAAATAAATAAATAAATAATGGTGGCTTTATCAGCCGATATCAGGAGATAATTATCTCAATCATTAGAAAATCTGGTCGTGCCAATTCAAACTCATATGGCCGAGTTATAGGTTCCTGTTAAATCAAAAGGCAAAGCCCCCAAGGAACCAATGATGATAACTTGATGATAATATGTTAGCCTCGACGGCTAGTAATAATTATGATAAAAAGTTAGTACTCCGCATAATAGCATATGGTACTCTGCATGATAGCATAGTATAATCTGCATGATAGCAAATGGTATGTCGTCGCATGATAGCATGTTGTAATCTGCATGATAGCAAATGGTTGCATAATAGCAAATGGTTGCATGATAGCAACTGGTAAGATGCATGATAGCATATTGTACGATGCATGATAGTATATGGTACTTGACTCAGTATTTCCCAGATCTAATGTGTTTTCAGGGTCGAGAACGGCCATGATAGGCAGCCATGATAGGCTTTCAGACTCGATTGACGTCACACGCGGTACTTTAGCCTTCTGAATTATCTCTATTACCGTTAAGTAGGTCTTCGCGCGGCTCAGTATTTCCCGGGAATGTGTGTTCAGGGTCGAGAATGGCCATGATAGGCCTCAAACTCATGAATGACGCCACACCCCAGTACTTTGGCCACATAATGCAAAGATACTTCTAACTTAAGGTACCGTTAAGTAGGTCTGCGCGCGGCTCAGTATTTCCCAGGTGTAAACGCGTGTTCAGGGTCGAGAACGGCCATGATAGGCAGCCATGATAGGCATCAGTCTCATGAATGACGCCGCGCCCCGGTACTTTGGCCGCATAGTGCGAGATACTTCTAACTTAAGGCGAGAATAATCAGGATTATTGCTTTTATCGGCTGCAATAGCCGTGACGAGCTCTAATTAGCTTTGATGATAACCAGCTCTGATTAGCTGTAGATGTGGTATATCGAGTCACCTGTTTTAACTCAAATATTGATAAGATAATGATTCATTAATGACTCATAAACTGATGTAATGATGAGCTGTTTACGACTCATAAAATGATATGGGGGTAAATCGCTATGCGACTCATAAAATGATATGACAATAAGTCGATGATGATATAACGATATAATGACAAGTCATGAAATATTAATGCATAAGCATGTAATTGTAATCTTGATATGTTAAGATGCCCATTTGCAGGCGCAAATAAAATCCAATGCAAGCTATAAATAGCTAGATTTTGATAAATGTAATGCGAGTTATAAACAACTCTATATGTATCGCGGGTTGTAAGAAACCCAACTTTGAGAAGTGGATGTAACTAAATCTCAAAAACTGATATAAATTAAAGCCTGCGATATGATATAATTTAATTCATAAAGATATTAATAAAAATGCATAATAAACTAGATATGCAGCCCCCGAGATAAACTCGAAGATGAACTTAATTTTATTGGTAAAAGTAAAAGGCTGCATAAGTTGAGCATGAAAGCGACTTATCTTGTGTTTATTCTCCAGACGTTGATGGCGTGGCTTGAGCCGCATACGGTTGCTGGAGTTGGCTGGTCTGGAACCGGCACTGCTGCTGATCATACTTGTATTGTTGAGCCGGGGGTATGTCCGTGTCCAGCTTTATCAAACTATTAGCTGCCGTCTGCACGGACAGTTTCGACGCAAGCTCGTGCGCCGTTACTAGATTTTTTCCTTTGCTTCCTGAGCAATGCGTTGTTGCGGATGATATGTGCTGGTTCTGCCAGCTCAGCCTATTGGCAAATAAAGGAAAAAAGTCGTAGACGTATCTGTTGACTGCAGCGAGTCGCAAGGTTCGCCAGCGACTCGGAAGCTGATGTAGTTTTCTGGCAAACTGTCGAGAAGCGGTGGGAACCCAGCCACGCACGAACAGCGTTGACGTAGAGCCCACAATCCCGGACATATACCGCGCATGAGTCGCCTTGCCACGCTGTGCGGCTGATGTGGGAGACAATCGTGCGAGTCAAACAATAATGGCAGTGTCTTTTATGATTGATTGAGTCGCCATATCCTCTTTTTTTTTCACTTTCTTTCTTGGAATCTGAACCAACGGCATTTATTTGATTCTTGAATCAGCTTCCTTGATACGTCTGAGTTGGAGCTGGCTTCATGTGAACTCGCACTCCAGGATGAATATGGCCCAAAACATCAGTTCTGGTCAGACACGGTTCCTGACTTGATCCGGCTGGTGGGCAGCTTCCTTCTTTTCTTTTCCCCCTGGAACTCGCACGTAGGTTTCAACATGGGTCTTGATCATGGATGTTTTAATTTGATTCTTGGAAAGCTCGACCATGGTACTCGGGCTTCTAATCGTGTCTGATTCAGACGAGGACTGTATTGCGCCGGGATGTTTTCCCTTCTTGATTTCGCGAATTTGCATAGACACAAAACCTGCTGCAGTGCACGAGTCGCCGACGGAGATCTAACCGTTGGAATTGTCTCAAACTTGTTGGAGAGCTTCAGGATTGTATTTTGCAGGTCTCCACCAGAGGGATCTTCGAATTGATGTCCGAGTCGACCTCGATAATTATTTTCCCAAAGTCGCGCGGAGTTCCGTCAGCTTTCGACAGGGCTTCAGTGTTTGAGTCGCCCACGGAGATCTAACCGTTGGAATCCGATGCGCTTTGGACAGCTGTTAGGAAACTCGATTACGCATCTTTCCACCGAAGGGATCGTCGAGATGAGTTTCGAGCCGCCGCCGGTGATGTCCGTCATACGGACGTTGCTGCTGTCCTGTAAACCGCGCGTGAGGGGCGTTGTCGAAGTTGAGCCCCGAATCGCGCGGTCGAATTTCTCCATGCTTTCTACTCGAGCTTGAGGTAGATCTTGATGTAGATATTGCCGAGCTTGAAACAGCGCGGCTATGAAGTTGCCAAGCTTGAATCGACGACATGATCCTCTGTCCCTGGCACAGATCCAGCGCGGAACGTGACGCTCTTAACCGCAGGCCCCACGGTGGGCGCCAACTGTCGTGGGATTGTCACGCAGAGGTCATGGAGATGACTTCGTAGAGTTGGGGATTAAGCGATCGAGCGTCTCCGAGCTAAGGATCACAGGCACGAGGAAGACGATGTTTTTTACCCAGGTTCGGCCCCTCAATGTGAGGTAAAGACCTACGTCCTGCCTATCCTAGATTGGTATTGATATGAATATGGTGTTACAAGGGGTTGGCGACCGATGTGTTGAGTCGCCTCTCTCTGGATGTATGAGAGCTTAGGGTTCTAGGTCCTTGGAGTCCACCTTATAAAGACGATGGCTCGCAAGGTTACAAGGAAACTTCTCTCCCAAGGTAAGTATGAGCCGGAGTCCTACTTGAAGACTTAATCTTCGTGCCTTCCAAGTTAAGTTATCTCCAACCTTCTGGATCCTTCTTCTATCTTGCTGCGACTCTTCGTGTTAGCCCACTTCTGTGCAAGCCCATTGATTATAAGCCGCATTACTTGTGGGCCGCGGGTTAATCTATCATACCAAATGTTGAGGAAGCGGCGGCAGGGGGAATAATTATTCAAGCAAAGCGCGACTTGTGGGCCGCGGGTTTATCATTCCCCGACAGTGTTCAAGCTGGCGGAAGAGAATGGCTTGTTTGCGCCACTGACAGATTGTGGAATTTGCCATCGACTGTCCCTGTTCGCCGATGATGTGGTCTTATTCATCATACCAAATGTTGAGGAAGCGGCGGCAGCAATACAGCTGCTCGAGTTGTTTGGGGGTGCCTCTGGTCTGCGCTGCAACCTGGCTAAAAGTTCAGCATCCCAATTCATTGTGATAATCTGAACCTGCAACCAGTTCTGGATGTTTTGGGGGCGCCCAATTAAGAATTTTCCAATTCAGTACCTAGGACTTCCGCTGACGGTGGGTCGTCTATCGAAGGTGGATCTGCAGCCACTCGTGGACAGAATTGCAGGTCATTTTCCCTCGTGGAAAGCATCGCTGATGCAGAAGATTGGGCGCCTAATTTTGATCGATTCGACACTGACCGCAACTCCAATCTACCATCTGTTGTCCCTAGACCTCCCGCCCTGGTTCTTCACGTGTTTAGAAAAGCTGTTGAGAGGTTTCTTCTGGTCGGCATCGACAGAGGCACGGAAGGGCCACTGCGTTGTGGCCTGGCGATCGATCTGTTTACCCAAGGAGTTCGGCGGGTTGGGAATAAAGGATCTGCGCCTTATGAATTACGCCGTGCGAGCCCGTTGGCGCTGGTTGCAGATGACGGGAGCGGAGAAGCCATGGCAGGGCCTTGAGTTCAAATTGGCGCCGGAGGGGGAGGAGCTCGGCCTAGCGTGCACCAAGGTGTGAGCTGGGAAACGGGCATAATCTGAAGTTCTGGTCCAGCAGATGGATTGACGGCCAGAGTATCGAGCAATTGGCGCCCAATTTGGTGAAATTTGTGAGCGCGACGGACCTTCAAATCTCTGTGGCGGAAGCGCTCCCAGATCACAAATGGGTCGCCGGCATTAGGGGCGCCCCTTCCATTCCTGCAATCGCCAACCTGCGAGCTAGGTACTGAGCCGGATAAGTTCTCCTGGAAGCTGTCAGCGAAGGGAACGTACTCGTCCAAATCAGCATACAGTGCATTCTTCCTAGGCAGAGAGGGGTTTCCGGCCACCGCCGAGCTCTAGTCGCCTGGAGCCCCTCTGTTACACAAATTGCACATGTGGTTTGCCCTGCGTGGTAGGTTGTGGACGGCGGACCGGCTGGCTCGCCGTGGAATGGAGCACCCGGCTGTTTGCCCGCTGTGCTGTCAGGAGCAGGAGACAGCAGAACATCTGATGGTGCAATGCTCTTTCTCGCGTGAGGTGTGGTACTCAATGCTCCTTGCGCTCAGACTACATCGTTTCACTCCTTCTTCGCAGTCAGTGTTGGCGGATTGGTGGTGCTCGTTAGCTGCTGCGGCACCGAGCAGCAAGAAGAAGAAGGATCTGAACTCGCTGGTCATTCTGGTAGCGAGGTGCTTGTGGTTAGAGAGAAATAGTTGGGTCTTCGACAAGATCGCTTCTTTGCCGTGGACGGTTTGTCGGAAAATTCGGGAGGAATGGGAGCTATGGACGAGAACAAAGCTCTGTGGAGTGGATGAACTAGTTCGTGAGTAGTTGGTTGGGTTTGAGCTGGGATCGCTTGTGATCACCAAGCTCGGGTGCGTTGTAAACTGAAATTCTCTTTCTGTCTTAATAAAGAAGACACACAATTCTCTTGCATGTTCTTGAAAAAAAATCCAACTAACAAAATTTTATTACAAAAACTATAGCTAGCTATCTCATGAGACACTGCATTTGTTTTCCGAGAACAATGTTTGAATTTGACCTTCCCAATTGATGTTGCCAAGTCCACACACTCCGTAAAAAATGCCGCCGCCGCATCAACCATTGAGATTGGCTGGTACAGAAGTTGATGACTTGTAGAGAATTTGATTCTGCTTCTACATTATGAAATCCGAGAGAGTTTGTGAGGACCAAACCATCTCTCATCGCTGGAGCTTCCATAGATACAACATCTAACCCCGATCAATGTATAAACATTGTGCTGCAATAAAATTACCTCGGCCATCCCGTTGAACGGCTGTCGTAGCTCAAGCTTGAATATCTACATGAAATGCATCATGAACATTTAGTTTGATAAATCCCGGTCCAGGTTTAGTCCACTTCTCAATTGCACATGCAAAATTATGACCCACAAATTTTTTATACTTGCTAGCAATTGCAAGAATAGACATTGGCCATCTCCAGACTGGTGGTAAAGATTCATTGTCAGTTATTTGTCGTCGAAGCCACCACAAATACTACCAACATATATTATGAGTTGTTTCCAGATTTCTGTATCCACATGTAATTCGCTTCGAAAAGCTATTGCAAATTATTTACCCTTTTTGTACTTGATGACATAGGGAAAGGATTCCAAAAACTCAACCCACTTAGCATGTCTTTTGTTCAAATTGGTTTGGCTTTTCAAGTATTTCAACGACTCATGGTCGGAATGAATGACAAATTCCTTGGGATGCAAATAGTGTTGCCAAACCTCCAAAACTCGAATCAAAGCAAATAACTCCTTGTCATAGATGGGGTAATTCAAACGAGCACCATCTAGTTTCTCACTATGGTATGCAATGGGTCTACCATCTTGCATGAGTACTCCTCCAATACCCAATCCACTTGCATCACATTCAATCTCAAATGTCTTAGAGAAATCCGAAAGCTCAAGGAGTGGAGCTTGGGTCAACTTCTTCTTAAGCTCATTGAAAGCAAAATTTTGTGCATTGCCCCAAATGAAAGGTACATTTTTCTTTGTAAGTTCATGTAAAGGGCAAGCAATGGTTGAAAAGTTCTTAATAAAGCGTCGATAGAAACCGGCAAAGCCAAGCAAACGTCTTAACTCGATAAGGTTGGTTGGAAAATTCCAATTGCGAATAGCCTCAAATTTGGCTTCATCCACTTCAATTCCTTTTGAAGAGACAACAAACCCAAGAAAACAAGCTTGTCGGTAGCAAAAGTGCATTTGGAAAGATTTGCTTAAAGCTTCTCATTTCGAAGAACCAACAAAACTTGAGAAACATGAGAGGTGTGCTCTTTCAAAGATTTGCTATAGATAAGGATATCATCAAAATACACCACAACAAATTTTCCAATGAAAGGTCTTAAAACATGGTTCATGAGGCGAATGAAAGTAGAAGGTGCATTGGAAAGATCAAATGGCATAACAAGCCACTCATAAAGGCCAAGTTTTTTTTAAGCCGTTTTACATTCATCACCTTCACACATCCTTATTTGATGGTATCCACTTTTAAGATCGATTTTCGAAAAGATTGTGGCACCACAAAGTTCATCTAACATGTCATCAAGTCTTGGGATAGGATGTCGCTACCTAACTGTGATGGCGTTGATGGGGCGACAATCCATGCATAGCCGAAGAGTGTTGTCGTGCTTGGGAACGAGGATGACCGGTACCGCACACGGGCTCAAGCTCTCTCTAATGTGTCCCATTAATAGAAGGTCTTGAATTGGACGATCAATCTCCTTGGTCTCCTCGGGGTTGGTGCGGTATGGCGCACGGTTGGGAAGTGGAGCACCCGGAATGAGGTCGATGCGGTGCCCAATTCCACGCAGAGGAGGTAGTCCCGGAGGTACTTCTTGTGGAAAGACGTCTTCAAGGTCCTTCAAAAGAGACAACAAAGGAGGAGAAAGATTTTTGAAATTGTTAGTCCTTGAAATCTCTCCCTTGCATATGAGCACATAGTGTAAGGTGGATGGGTCCTCTCTCAATTCCCTCATCTCTCTTTTGGTGGCTAGTAAGTAAAGGCCTTGGGGGGCTCTCTTTGCTTGATTTCTCTCATTTGGCTTGTGGCGCTCACTCACATTATGGTGGATCTCTCTCTCCACTCTTCTCACTTGAAGGCTTCTCTTGTTGAGTTCTAGCAAGCGACTTGGCATTGTCGGCAATGATTTGGTTAGGTGTCATGGGTCGAAGCACGTAGTTCTTGTTACTCCACCTGAAGCTATAGTAGTTGGTTCGACCATCATGCATCACACCCTTATCATATTGCCATGGTCTTCCAAGCAGCATGTGACACACGGTCATTGGCACCACGTCACACTCAATGGTGTCTTCATAAGCTCCAATCTTGAATGACACTTGCACCATGTGTTGAATCTTGACGGTGCCGGAGTCACTCAACCATTGTACATGGTATGGATGGGGATGCTTCTTGTATGTCAAGTTTACCTTTTCACAAAGTTCCTTGCTTGCTAGGTTATGGCAACTTCCGCCATCTACGATCACTTTGATGGACTTCCCATTGATTGCGGCTCTTGTTTGGAATAAGTTGCACCTTTGATCCTCTTCCTCTTGAAGATTTGCGGTTAACACTCTAGTCACAACCAAGGAAGGATTGTTGCTTTCACCATCACGATAGATATCATTGGATTCTTCTTCCACACTTTGCATTGTTGCAACTTGATTCATGGCATGATACTCATCTTCACTCATAGACTCACTCTCCATTGTCATTGACAATCATGACTTTCTTGTTTGTGCATTCAAAGGATTTATGTCCTTGGCCACCACACTTGAAGCATTTGATGTAAGTTGGTGTAGAGGTTGATTCTCGAGGAGTAGAGCTTGATGTTGTTGCTTTCTTGAAAGGATGAGGTGCTTTGTTTGCGGTATTGGAAGCTCTTATTTGACATTTGTCATTTTCTTGTGCGGGTTGTTGCGTGGAGGTAGATGGTTTGCTTGCAAAGAAGGCCTTGGTCTTGAGGTACTTGAGGTCATCATTCACTTGGCGTTCGGCCTTTGTTGCTTGGTGCACTAACTCCACAAGCGTTGAGTATGGTTGAAACTCAACAATCTTCTTGATGGGATAGTTAAGACCATTCATGAATCGAGCCATTGATTGCTGCATTGACTCCACTATATTGGCTCTTATCATTGCAATTTCCATCTCCTTGAAGTATTCATCCACGGTCTTCAAACCTTGCTTCAACTCTTGGAGTTTCTTCTACAAATCTCTAGTGTAATGTGATGGAACGTAGAGCTTGTGCATTTCTTCCTTCATCTCAACCCAAGTGGCAATGGGTTGTTGATGGTTGTCTTGATGCATCGCTTGCAATTGTTCCCACCACAAGAGTGCATAAGCGTCAAACTCCAATGATGCCAAAGCTACCATCTTGTTGTTGGAGTAGTGGTGAACTCGGAAGATCTTGTCAACCTTGAGTGCCCAAGAGAGGTAGGCTTCTGGATCACTAGTGCCATAGAACTTTGGTATATCAACACGAACATTGTTCATGTTATCATGTTCATCTCGACGAAAGGGGATTTTGCGAAGAACACGAGGAACACGAGGAACACGAGGGTAAATAGCAAATCCTGCAAGGAGGTGTCAACCGGCAACCGGCCCCGAGGGTAGCCTCCGATTCTCCAAACCCAAGCCAAAATTACTCTTAATGAAACCTTTTCTTTCAACGGTAGGTCCACCGATCCAATACAATCCTAAGGAGGAAGGATTGGGCAAGTAGTCTCAACTACAAGGAAAGATCTTGTTCATCTCCAGAAGAGGAGGCCTTGGATCATCTCCACAAGGGGAAGACTTGATTCATCTCACTAGGAGGCAACACCAACATGGGTGGAAAAGGAGTAAAGCTCAACTCAAGTCTAATCATAGTCTAACCCTAGATCTGAGGTAGGAGACTCCTATTTATAGTCTAGGGATGGAAAGGTACTTAGGTGGGGAAAGTTACATGACTCAAAGGTCATTTCACCACGCAGGCTCGGGCTTGGCCGGTAGTATTGGACGGGACACGGTAGTACCGGGCAAGCGGTAGTGCCGGGCCGCCCGGTACTACTCAAAGTGTCCAGGGGCTTCAGGGGTCAGGCGACCGTGGCCGCGGTAGTACCGGTCAGGCGCGGTGGTACAGGGAGCTGGAGTTGCGCCTTCCTCTCCTTCTTCTTGGTCCGTCGCTTGTCCATCTTCGACACTTCCTTGGAGATCTTCATGAGGTTCATACCTGAGTACACACAAGGTATCCGAATGAAGTAGAAAACCATTCAAAGGGGTGTCGAGATCACACATAGAGAGGAGCGAATTCACCTTATCATGGAGAGTTTTGACTCTATCTCTTGTCATTGGGCCAGTTGGAGAACTTGGTGTAGTCACCGTAGGTTGGGCTACATCATTGCTGACCTTGTCCGCTCCATTTTTTGAAGGGTAGTTGATTAGGTTCTTCCGATTCCAATCGGCAGGCGTGGGGGGGAGGACTTTGTCTCCTGGCTCTACACCAAATTCGGTGATTACACAATCCGGTCTGAATACAATCTTGCTAGAACTGAATTTTTTATGCTGATCGTAGCAAGAAGGGCGGTGGTGTCAACTCAACAGTGCAACAGTGCAGGATGTTGGCCTGCTCTAGAGGAAACTTTGGGCGAGCAAGGCTCCCGGAAAAATGAAAATTAACTTCTGGAGGTTCGCCCACGTCCGTCTTCCGTCAGGGTTACATATCACTCATCGTCATATACCTGTGTCGTCACTGTGTGTATACTGCAACGGCCAACCGGGAAGAAACTTGTGAGATCCTGTCTCAGGGCCTAATAGGATTGATAGAATAACAGCAAGTTGCAACTTCTTTTCCAAAATTCATCTGAAAAGAACTCCGATATTAAGCGTGCTTGGCCCGGAGCGATTTCGTGATGAGTGACCGACCGAGAAGTCATCCCAGGTGCGCACGAGTGAGAACAAAGTGCGTAGAAAAACTAGTGTTAATCTGTGGGTTTAGTTTAGAGATCCTAGCGAGCTGCCATGAGTGACAAGCCCGACCAGGGGGTGGGCCGGGATGTTACAAAACTGCTCGCCACAATTTCCTTTTCTGTCAGTTTTCCCAAGAAGTATGGGAGGAGATTAAACCTGCCTACGTATTCACTTGCGGTCGAAAACTCTTAACTGATCCTAAGTCTTGGGTCTTCAACTTCATGGCAGCTTCAACTGATACACAATGGATGGTTGGGGTGGTTGTTATTTTGCATCTGTGGTTAAGGAACGGAACAAAAAATAGTGAACCCATGAGACTTTTTGTAATGATGATGTGTCATGATCAATAAAGTGTCGTATTCTCTCAGCAAAACTTCTTTAAACCCCACAGTAGGTATCGGGTCGGTATTTCTCGTGGTATCCTGGGCTGGCCCACGAGCTCCATACAGAGAATACGATCACGGCCGACGGCGCACCAGGAGGTCGGGTGCCCCTATACAACGCTTTTAGCGTCGGTTAGCGCGGAAATACCTGAAGTGTTGCCCCGCGTGGGCCAGCCCATAAAGTTTGCTTTCCAGCTCCGATTCTCTTTTTTCTTCTTTTGTTCTTCTTCCGAATTTCAAAACGTCAAGAAAAATGTTTATAAATTTAAAAATGGTTCATAAAGTTGAAAAAAATGAACCATTTTCAACAATGAACATTTTTTAAATGTGAAACATTTTCAAATATGAGCCATTTTAAAAAATCAACCATTTTAAAAACGAACCACTTCAAAAAAATCAACATTTATAAAATCTGAACCACTTTAAAAAGTTACCATTTTTTAAATCTGAAACATTTTTCGAAATCTGAACCATTTTAAAAAATGAACATTTTTAAAATCAGAACCATTTTAAAAAATGTACATTTTAAAATCAGAACCATTTTCAAAATGAACACTTTTCACAATCCTAACCATTTTTTTAAATGAATAGTTTTCAAAAAAATGAATGTTTTTCATAAAATATGAAAATATTCATGAATTCAAAAAAGACAAAAACGAAAAATATCAAAAACAAATAAAAAGACCGGACAAAAAAAATAGTACAGTAGAAATAATCAATTTGAACTTTCTAGAAATATTGTAAAAACCCAAAAACAAAAACGAACTCACGGAAGGTGGGTCCGCCCAGTGATGGGTCCGCATTGTGCAAACGGGGTACACGTTGTGTCGCTAAGCGGGAGCCCCTTGGCAGAGGCTCTTAGCAAGTGCTAGCGCTCCGCTAGCCCGCATGGTTGGCCAGCATTCCACTTTTGGGCCCGCTTATGTCCGGCCCATTACAAGGTATAATTTATTTCTTATGTATTTTCTAAAACATGAATATTTTTAAATCTAAACCATTTTTATTTTTAAAAATGATTTCAATTTTTAAAATGGTTCAGATTTTGAAAATTGTTCAAATTTTAAAAATTGTTCTGAATTTAAGAATGGTTCCAATTTTGAAAATGATTGAAACTTAAAATTATTCAGTTTAAAAAATGGTTCAAATTTTAATAATGGTTCAAATTTTAAAATTATTCATTTGTGCAAATGGTTCCAAAAAAGTCAGGAAAATGGCTCAGTTTTTTAAAATATGGGGAAAAAAGGATGAAAACAAAACAAAAAACTGAGAATAAAATAAACAAAGACAGAAAAAACGAAATAAATAGTGACTCCGTCGCTAAGCCCATGCAGGGATAGGCAACGGGCGAGCCCGAACAAGGACTTGCAAAGGGCGATATATAGGGATGGCCCAGGAGAAAAGTGCTACGATGACATGGAAAACAGACCGAGAAAAAAGAAGTGTCAGGTGCCATTGAGCTGCAGGAAAATGGAGAATTTTCGGAGCCATTAATGTCAATTGCCAACTACAACATCCACAACTAAGCTTTTCAGTAAGCTATTATTAACAGTAACATATTCCATGCATTTACCAAAAGCAGAGCATCCACAGATGAGTACTACTCCCTTCATTCTTAAATACCCCCTCCGTTTTTAAATATAAGATGTTTTAGGATTTGTCCACATGCATATGTACGTAAATGTATCTATACAAGTTTTAGTGTGTACATTCACTCATTGTAGTATGCATATAGACAACATGTGACACACCTAAAACATCTTATATTTAAATACGGAGAGAGTACTTGAAGTGTATGTGTCCAAATTCGGATGTATCAATACACGGAAACACGACTAGATACATCCGAATTTGGACAAAAACAACGTCAAATATTTTGGAACGGAGTGAGTACTTACAATGCACGGTATTATCCAATCCATGGCATTTCAGTTACAAAACAAAAAATCAACTAGAATCTGAATTAAAATCCACAGCTGAATCTAATTCAGAACAACATCCATCGATCTACTGGTATAAAAAAATTCACACAGATTGATGTTATCATAAGTTTGCAGGAATTAACCTGCCAATCACAAAGTTCACAGTGACTGACGAGCAATATGCAGCAAAACCAACCATTGCGTTGGCCACATTACTAGCTAAAGAACAGAATTCGACGAGCTAAACACCGCAAAAACACATCAAAACTTAGACCAACTGAAGCATGCCATCAGTAGGTGATCGTCTCCAGAACGGGGACCTGATCAGCTCCTTACTCTGTCATATGGACTGCCGGTGGATGAGCGACGGCGGCCGGCGCCACAAATCGAGCAGCGTATCCTGGCGGACGGATTGTGGCGGCAGGGCACGCAGAGGCAGACGTGCCTGAACGGGACCCGGGGCGTCGCCGCTGTCGAGCGCCTGCAAGACATGCAAATCTGCGGGGCACCGGCGGCGACGCCTCCGCGACGGAGTGATAGGCCTCTGCTGCGCGCTGATCGTCGGCGGGCGGCTGCGGCATGATAAGCTCGGAGAGGGACACGAACCTCCACGGAGACGACACGTCTTTATCCTCGCCGGCAGCCGAGCCACCATCCGACAGCCCTGCTCACGGAACAAGAAGAGACACATATGTCAGTCCAGGAAACGATTTTCAAACTGAGAAACACGAACCGGAAGACAAGAAACGAGCTGTAAAGAATCCAAGAAACGAATTGGGAACTGGTGCAAGATTACCGAGAGCGTAGCCTCTTGCCGCGCGTCCCTTCAAGTTGACAGACAGCTCTGTCTCCTGTCTCTGTAGGAACAGAAGGTAGGCGTCCATCGCGTTCATTGCCCTCGGAGACGACGTCGGTGGCCGTGGCGGAGGCACCACCACCCTCGTGATCTGCTCGTCATCGCTCGCGGAACCTGCAAGAAACCGAACTCTGAACACATCAAAATCCAAGAAACCGTGGAAATACGGAATAAGAAGAAGAACAGCGCCCTTGGGACTCCACCTCCACTGAAAAGGTTGGCGCTGGGGGATACTGCTTCCATGTCGTTGCTTTCGGTCTCCCTGCGCGGTGCCGGTGACCGCGACGTCTCGTGAGAATCGTCTGAGCCCTTCCCTGCCATCTCGCTCGCCTCGGCAAGAACCGAACGGATCGATTGGCAGAATCGAGAACCGAACAGATATATGGGCAGAATCGAGCTCGACAGGGAGCCGGGGAGGGAGGGCGCGCGGAGGAAAGACGAGGCAATATAGACGCGCTGCTGGGTCGAGAAGTGAATAGTTGGCGGACTTTGCGAACAGCAGAGCCCATCAACCTGCCCCGGCTTATTTGGGGCAACCCGCTTACGGCCCAAAGACTTGAGTGGCATAAATTGTTTTTGGCAGTTACTTTCATTAATCTAGAAACTAGAAAAATACCCATATGTTGCAGCCGAATCCCTTTAGCTACTATACTGTGAAATACAAAATGTATAATAGGTTTGATATATAAGGTTATCTAAACGAATATGAAAAATTCAATTGTTCATAGTCTAGATACTAGACAAAATTTAATAGGCATGAAAAACAATGGGATGATTAAAGGAATGGATGTTGTGTAGTTTGCATGTGGAGATGACATGGAAAATTCATTGGCTAAGATAATGGATGATGTGAATAATTTGCATGTTCAGATAGACAATCATTAATACATGTTAGTGGGGTTTTACTTTATAAGAGATATATATAGATTCTCCCGGGAATAACTGAAATGCTAAAAAAAATCGGTATTGCTATTTCTCAGCTAGTGCTCAGTCAAAATTTACACTACCATATTTGCATCGGGGTTTGTGCAACTATTACTTGCAAGTTGACTTGCAACTGGTCTGTATGAAATTTTGCGTGGTTGTCTTAGACATGAGTTGCAACTGAGTTCTGATAACGTTGCTTAATTCTCATTCGCCTAAGAATTAGTCATACACTAAGAAAATGCCGTGTTTGTTGACGCATGTTCTTTCTCGCAGGCTACGCATGTGTCTCTTTGCTCGTTAATATGAGGATGTGAGAGAGAGGCATATGAGAGGGTGGGAGGACTACAGTTTTTGCGTGTTTTCTTAGAGAAATAAGAATTGGAAAAAATACAAACCATGTTGGAATCATCATAAATAAATGTCATGTCGATAGGTTCCAATAAGAAAAAATGTTTATTCTAAATATATTTTTGTCTTTCTGATAAAATACCGTATTGAGGGTGATAGGTTCATGTGATGACACATATGAATATCAGAGTAGGACATGTATTGATACATATCTAAATTTCACAAGTCATAAGCATGGAGATGTCAAATCAATAGTGGACACATATTATGGAATATGAGGTTAGACGGACCCAACTTGAGATATATAAAGAATACTTTTGTTCTCTCTAAACAATGTGTATGTTTTGTTTTTTATAGATAATAAGATTGTTGCAGGTATTACAGATGTGAATCGACCTTCTTACAGACTATCAGACGCTGTCCGGTAACCGACTAGCTATAAATGCAGCCAAATTTTGGGATTTCCATTAAGCATGATGCGAGGCATAGACACTCGAGTGATCACATCCAAAAATATGTGGTTGTGCTCTTTAAGGTTAAAGACTTAACCTACTTCTACTTATGTATCACATGCAAGAAAAGAATGGTCGATTTAGAGCTTGATCAAATATCATGAGGCAAATGGAAAAGTCATGTACATAACAATGTGATGGTCGACTGATATGATATCTACGTGCGTTTGGGACTTGACACGTCTTGCTAAAAGCTGCTACCATATGTAATCGAGTAGAGTATTCACATCATGTCTGAACATGTGTGAATTTGTAGGGCCACACAATTAAGTGACTAGAGCTTAATTGAGATTAGACTGAGCATTGGTGGGACTCTAATGTAGAATATCATTATAAACGTGTACATAAATAAAAGAGGAGTCATTTTAGGGTTGCTTAATCTGGAACTCCTCAAACGCAGCCGTCATTTCTCCCATGCCCAGGTCGCCTGATCGGATATACTCCCTCCGTTTTTTTATATAAGATGTTTTAGTATTTGTCTATATGCACATGCATACAAATGCATGTAGACACATTTTAGTATGCATGTTCACTCATTTTAGTATGCATGTAGACAACATGTACAACACATAAAACATCTTATATTAAAAAACGGAGGGAGTAGCAATCTGCTGAGTGACATTGCTACTCGAATGTGTGGTAGTTACATTGGAGCTGTTGCATGGGTGATATAAAGTTGAATGGGTTGCTGCATTAGTCAAGCGGTGCATACTAAGTTACATGGAGGACCTAGAAGAAAATTACAGAACACTCCTCCAGATTTGCAAACATGACCCTTGGAAAATATGCAGAAACGCAACCGAGTCGTTTGTCTTCACCGCAGTAGCCTTTCGACCTCGAGTCCTGGGCACCAGCGCCGCCGTCGGGGCCCGGCACCACTTGGGGCAACACCAGTGTGGAATTCTACACCGAGATCCAAGATCCTCCAGTAAAGGATGAAGAAATCGCATGGGCAACACGCGCAGCCGAGCACGCCCCCTGGCCATGGGTAATGGCGGCATAAGCTCGCCGTCGTTGAGGAACTCCGCCTGTGGATGTCTCAACAACCAGGGCACACACACAGACGCGCACACCCCATCCCGCCGAGCACGCGCAGAAGAAGTTTGAGGCACCGTCACACCGATCTCCCACCTCCACCTTGTAGCCCCATGCCACGTGGGAAGAGTAGAGAGCAACACTAGATCTTCGGAAGCACACGCCCCATCAGGCTTATTGAAGCACACACCTTCAGATCCGCCTCCCCACCGCACCATTCACCATGGCAGCACAAGGGTAAGAAGATTCTTCATGTCACGTCGCCGCTCAGAGACGACTAGCCAGACTTTGAGAAAGGGGATACGACATGACGCCGGACTGCACCTAGGCAAATACTAGATCTACTAAAACTATTAGTAGTATACATCGGGCCCGGTCCCCTCCCCCAAGCGACACCGGACAACAGCGCCGCAGACGAGGAGGGAGGGAGAAGGGGGGGGGGGGGTGGCGACTCTGAAACGAGGGAGGAGGAGGAGAGAGAGTTGAAGGGGGAAAATGAGAGCCCCGCCCGATGCACTTCGCCAACTCTATTTTGGTTGTGCATGTGCATCTAGTGGTAAGCAATATTGGTTTACACGAGTTAATAGCGTAAACCACCACTTTTCGTGCTAAATTTAGCAAATGATACCACTTTTCATTTTTGGCACGCACCTCTCCCAAACTTCCTGGATCCCTCCCCACTATTCACCACCTCAATCTCAGCCAAAACACGCGAGGAACAACCCCGAGGCGAGCTCGTCTCACGCGCCCCCTCCGCCACCACCCGCCGACGCGCCTGACATGCGCCATTGAAGTTTGGGGGTGGCGCGCTAGCACATGCGCAACAAGTGGCCGGTCTCAGCCTATTGTCGCCTCCCAAACGGTTGGCAGGCGATATTGAAATTTCGGTGGTGCCGCTTCACGGTAGCGAGGCGCGTCTCACGCCATCCGCAAGTGCTGGGCGGCCTTGCGCCGTCGGACCGGGACCTTCTCGAGAACGCCGAGGTCGCGCCTGTTTGGGACCGCCACGTGGTGCTAGAGTACGAGTACCGTCACCTAGGCCTGGAATTCGAGCCGGCTCGGCTCGCTTGAACTCGCTCAACTCGACTCGTTCAACAAACGAGTTCAGAAATGAAACTTGGCTCGACTCGGTAAACTCGCGAGTAGCTCGTTTAACTCGCTCAGATAAAAAATACAGAATTTTTGATATATTAGTGTCAAATTGTTAATATTTTTTGCACCGATAATGGTGTAAAGGTTCTATATTTCAGCACTGATCTATCCTTTGACTATAGATGTAAAATTGTAGAAATATCATCCTTGTTTTTGTTCAGAATTAGTAGGAAAATTACTTGTTTTTCCGTATGCGCGCATGTTTAACGTGTTAAACGAGTCATCGAGCTACTCACGAGTAGCTTGGTCAACAAACGAGTTCAGAAATGAAACTTGGCTCGGCTCGTGAGACAGCGAGTTCGACCTAAGTCGAGCCGAGTCACGAGCTACTTGTTTTGCTCACGAGTTTCGAGTTTTAATTCCAGCACTACCGTCACCACACATTTTTTGCCCTGAGTGCGAGCGCATGCCGAATGGTTTTCATCGGGCAGTGAACTCTCCCTGTTAATCCCGACGACATCACGGAGAATTCCGACGAGATGTATCAGCGATAACCGGGTGAGGTGAGTGGCCCGCCCCCGAAGGAGAACGAGCGAGAGAAAAAACTCATGGTTCCGTGCAAAATTGCCCCAATTGGTTCTATGGCCTCCTCTGAGATGCCCTTATCCTTGGAGTACCCATGTTCCTGGTCTCCTGTCGACGAACCTCTTTTGGTTCGGAAGCCATTCTCTTCCGAAAAGTAATGCAATATTTTTTTTTTTGAACACGGAGGGCCCCTGAAGGGGCTAGAAGCCTCTTTTCATTCCATACAGTGGGTGTACAAAGAAATTTACAAAGGACCCCATAAAAACAAGAAATAAAACATAGATCCCTGTCATTTGCAGAAATGACCTTGCTAGAATAATGAAAATTACAAACGAGTCCTTCTCTTTCCCCACCGTCGAGCAAGAGGTCGAGCTTGCCGTTGCCGTACACCGCCGCGGGGACATCACCACTTGCGTCGATGCAGACACGAACCTCAGCAGCAGCTGACCTCGATAGGGCCTCACATCGGAGGTTGCACAGGAGCTGGAGCACACCAGCAAGTTTCTCAGGTCGCCATGGACCATGAAAGAAGAGCTCGAGAAGCAAACGGCTTCAATCCTCCAGCACCACCGCGAGCCACTGCCTGCTGCAGCACCGCACCATCCATCCACCACCATGGTGGCCAGAGAGATGCAAAGGAGCACAGCACAACAGAAGATCGAGGCAGCCCAGATTCGTCGCCGCCCTTTGAAGAACCACCCGCCATCAGAACTCTGGTTCCTGCCACGGACCAGAGGAGACAGGCAAAAGGAGATGTAGCAGCTTCGAATCCGAAAGAGCTCGGCGAGATTGATGAAACGGCCTCGGCCGTCTCCATCCCTGCAAAGAGTCCACCTCGGACCGGATCTGCAGTAGAGGATAGGCCCGGATCCAGCGCCGCCGAGAGTCGCCGGAGTCCAGCCGAGCACAAAAGCCAAATCCAGCAGATCCTTCAACTCCCTTCTCCTCCCACCACGGCAGCAAGAAGAGAATAGAAGAAACCGCAAGATCCGCACCCGATTCGAGCCGAGCTTATTCAAGCAGCCACCTTTAGCTCCACCACCAGCCCGCTCGATCCACCAAGGAACATCGCCGGTAGGAGGCTTTGCCACGCCGTGGTCGCCGCTCGGAGGCCACCACAGCAGGCGCGGGGAAGGGAAAGACGGCAAACAGCCAGTCGCCATATAGGCAAAATCTACAACTAGACCTACTAGAGCTATATACAGGAGAGGCCTACCTCCTGATCCACCCCCTCGCCGGCCAGCAGGCCCGCCGGAAAGGAAGACGGAGAGGGGCGGCAGAAGAGATAGACGGCGGACTCTCAAAACGAGGAGCGGAGAGCGAGAAAAAAGCAATGTATTTAAAAGTAATGCAATATTCTTGCAACTTGGGAGCTACTCTCCCGCATACCCGCGCAGTCTAGTAAAGTCAACCACTCCAGTCCACTCCCGCATGCTCCCTATCGCGGCATCGATTCCTCCGCCGCCGCCGCCGCTGCCGAGATGAGGTCGCAGCTCGACGCAGTCGCCTCGCCGCCGGTATCCGGTCTCCGCTCCCGGCCGCCCCGTGCACTCCTCAGGTACACCCGAATACTGTCGATGGAGCAGTACATTATACTTCGTGCATGCGACGGCCGGTGACCGCAGCGATGCGTTTGATTTGATCTTCCGTGGTTCTTATTATCCACTCCCTAATTAAGAGCGTGTGTTCTAGGTTCAGTGTGTTCCCGGGCCGGTTGCACATCCGTCGCGGCGGCGGGATCGGTGTTCGTTGCTCGGCTAGCAGCAACCGAGGTTCGTTGTACTAAATGCAGCAAGCTCTTCCTCCAGTACTTAGTCATCTAGAGCTACAGATAGAGAGTTGTGACTTTAAACGCTTGTGACGAATTGGGTGCTGTAACATGATATGACTGCCATCGATTCATGCTGTGTGGTCTCTGTTTACGCTTTGCCTTGACCAGGAGGAGCAAGGATGTTCGATTCGGCCAAGATGCCAGGCGGCAAGGGAATCGTGCCTAATGTGGAAATGTCGGCAGGGTCAGAGGCAGAAAATCACCTAGGCTTTCCTGCTAAGGTGATAATTTTTTCACTGGTAGATTATTCACTTTTCTGATAAACTGGCCTTACATTACATCGATGCATAGGCAGATGGGTTTGGTCTCGAAGAATGATAGTGCTGCTAGGGGCTAGCATAGCTTGTCATCATTATGAAGCCAGTACATATGTTTGAATGATAGATGGAGACAACATGTGAATTTTCCGTTCATGCTCTCTAGCCTCTAGGACAATGTGGTACATAGATTGCTTGTAGAGCATTAATTGATTTTGATCAAGAAGTGTTAGTCCAATGTGCAAGCCCTATCTCACCGAAAAATAACAGTTTGGAGTTGTTCCTTCCGGAATGGCTGAATGACCACGATCAGACCGGTCCACGATGATGACGGAATGTGGATCAATGAATTGCAAAATCTGCAAAAAAATACTATGTCTAGTTAGGTGCATAATGAGAAGAACGTTTCTGCTAGCAGCCGCCAATTAGTCACGTCGAACCCAGATGGGGCGGTGGCCGGCATTGGGTGGAGGCGGACGGTGAAGACCTGATGTGGCGGCGGTGGTGGCGCTGACCTGATGTGGAGGCAGTGGCCATATCGTGAGGCGGTGTGGTGGCCTGATAGCCAGGTGGCATCGGCAGCCTGACGGGGAGGGTGAGCAACTCCCAGCAGCAGAGCTCTAGCAAGTGGCCAGTGGAAAAGCCGGCTGCAGCATATGGAGGAGATGACCTTGTAGTTGAAGAATCCTTCAGCGCAGCATAGCAGGGACACATGATCCTTCCTGGTGGGATGGCGCAGCACGGACTTGAGCGAGTAGTGCAGCGGTGGCGTGGAGCAGATGGGATAGATCGGGAAAATCGGTATCGATCCAGAGAATTCAATCGGGAAAAATTGACCAGAATCGAAAAAGAGACGAGCACGAGTGGCACATGTGGTTAGGAGAGAACCTAAGTCTCCGATACCATGTTAGGAATACACAACATTTATTTCACGTACATGTGTGGTTATATGCAAGAAACCTCTTATACAAAATACACAAAAAATATATACAACTCTATTGCATATAGTGATGGCAACACAGAAAATGTAACCCATTTATGCCTTTGGAAGTATGGTTCGATGGAAATTGACCCTTTGAATGCATTCCCTTGTGAAGAGATATATAGAAGGTACCTTGGCCTAGATATCAAGCGCAGTGTAGTTCTGTACTTGTTTTACAAGTAGTGGTACTAGAGTAGTCGAGGAACCTGCAATTACTCATGAATAGGAAAACTAGCCATAACCCGTAATGTATGAAAGCAGTCCTCTCCATCATAGTCCGCACATACTTCCCCTTAGACACATTTTTGCAACAAGTACTCTTCAATGTATGTTCTGTTTGCTAAATGTCCCATGCCCATTTAACTTGCAGGGAAACTACAACATGTTGACTATAGTCAGCATCGCATTGTGCCTTTTACACAGAGTTGCCATAGGCCAGATATGGTTAAAGATGAAAATGTTCCCTGGGATGTCACAAAGTATTACAAGTTTGCCATTTGCTTGCATATCTGATCCTATCCGAACACCTGTGCCTCTAAAGTTAGACGTGACTCTTCCGCCACTGCCTGATGTCAGATGGAGTATTTCACGCTTGTACTATCTGTTCAATACACAGCTTGACCGAAACATTGCCTTGTAAGTGAAATATATGTATCTTTTACACCTGTGCAATGCATCTTTTGTCATACTACTGCCGTTGCGGGCTCCAAAAGTTCGACCTAAGTTACACATAATAACCGAAGTTTCGTTTTGAATTAACTTGGTATTTCTTTTGACTATCTTCATAGGTCTATCATCACTTTGCTTATCACGTGCTTTTCTATTGTGTTTGTTGGAGGATTGCTATTTCATAAGTTCAGGTCTGTAACTTCTTATTTAAAAGTGTTTGTATTTTCTGACATATTCTTCTCCGCTTCTCAAAGAAGATTTCCTACATATTCACTAGTCAGTACTAACATAAATGAAATACTGGTTTCATTTTCAGGAAGAAAGAACAGCCTCTGGAGGAATGTTTATGGGAAGCTTGGGCATGTCTATGTTCATCATCTACTCATCTAAGAGTAAGTGCATATTGCTCTCTGACTTAAGAAGAATATTCTTTCTGTGATATTGTCTTTGATTAACCATTCTATAGATATTTTATTCTGGATAACTCTTTTTAATACGCTCTTTTGCTTCTTTTCACAGCAAAAGACACGCATTGAGCGTGTTATTGGGTTCTTTCTTGCTATCTGGGGTATATTGTTCTATTCTCGTTTGTTAAGCGCAATGACAGAACAATTTAGAGTGAGTTTTGTTTCAGTATACTATGAAATTGAGGTGGAAATCTTCTATCGATGTCAGCCTTTAAATTTTCACCTGGTTATGCACAGACCCAAATGTATAAGGTAAGGGAAGGGGCACAGTTACAAGTCCTTGAGGATGATCATATCATTATCTGTGGAGTCAATAGTCATCTGACGTCCATATTGAATCAGTTGAATAAGTTCCATGAATCAGCAATCCGCTTAGGTACTGCTACTGCAAGGTAACTGAAAGATATCATAACTTTTAGGCAATATCTATCTATGTAATCTAATGCATCCTATTACTTTCTTTGAATAATGTGAAGGAAGCAGCGAATTCTCCTTCTCTCAGAACTCCCCAGAAAGCATATTGAGAAGCTTGGAGATAGCATATCTAAAGACTTACATCATGTTGATGTATTCACCAAGAGGTAAAAGGGATTATACACTTCTTCTTGTGATGCTTTCTGAACACGTGCAACTTGTTTCAATCTCTTTACCCTTAGAACAAATGTTTCGCTTGATCTGTGACAGCTCAGTTTGATTTCACTTAAAATTGCAGTTGCAGCCTTAGCTTGACAAAATCATTTGAGAGAGCAGCAGCAAACAAAGCAAAGTCTATAATCATCTTACCATCAAAGAACGAACGGTATGTATAATACCAATAAGCATATAATTTCCTTTATGTTTGCTGTACAGGAAATAATTTTGGAGAAAGGAAGTTTTTCGTATTTTTATACTGCATTGATATCTGTGTGGGCCATCAACCTCCTGTCAATTGGATTGCTTATGTGAATCCATTGTTCTAGTATTGGATGGGACATTTGAAACTTTCACTCGGAAGTTTGGAGATGAATAACTTGAGAAAAGCAGCGGCTATATCAGAAAATGTAGCAAGATAATTTTTTAGTGCCATATGCTAAATTTTGTCGTATTATTTGTAGCACCAGCAGTTATGTTGCAAGCAAATGTGCTGTCTGCATGATTTGGTAAGGTCTGAGGACCGAGAGTAGGGTCCGCTCTTACTTGGCTGGCAATGCCACCCGACAAAGCTAGGAGGCAATCTATAATTTCTGATTAATCTTTGCCTAATCTAAGTACAAGATGTATGTTCTTTTTATAGGATCGGCTAGTAACTAACCAACGGAATTAGTAGCCCAATATAGCTTGATAAGACCACTGCTATAGGACCCATGCACCATAACATAACTTCTGTTGTTGTTTTATTACATGTTTTTGCTTTACTTATCTAAAGCACATCTTGTTGAACATGATCAGATATGAAGTGGATACAGATGCATTTATTTCTCTACTAGCTCTCCAATCTGTTCCACAAATTGCATCAGTTCCTACCATTGTTGAGGTATATACAGGCTCCACCTATTATAACTACAAGTCTTACATATCAACATTGGACATTTATGTATTGATCATGTTGTATAACTGTAGGCTTCCAACTCGACCACCATCGAACTTCTGAAATCAATCACAGGCTTGAATGTCCAACCGGTGGAGATGGTTGCTTCTAAGCTGTTTGTGCAGTGCTCTAGGCAAAAGGGCCTTCTTAAAATCTACAGACACTTGCTTAATTCTCGCAGTACTGCTCTTCTCTTTATGAATTTTCTGATAAAATGATGTTGGGAAGGGTCCGGATGTCTGTTGCTATTATATTTATGGATTAGCAGCTGAGAGGCCACAGGACCAAATCTACAAATAAATGCATCTGACATGCACTTATCGGAACTTAAACCATGGTATTTGGCTACAAGACGTGGGTGTCACATTGGTGGATTAGCCACTACCGAATTTGCCAATAAAAGTATACTTGATATATATTTACTGCCTCTTAGTTCCACGCAAACCTCGAAACCTGTCATATATGGAAGCCTGAATATTTTTCTTAACTAAATGAAGTTCAAATGCTATGTAATGCTCTGATACTGTACTTACTGGACTAAATAATTTTGTTTCATTATTGGCTCGCCCGTCTGCATGCTTTTGTCTTGCATTGATTTGGTTACCAGTATCTGCCTTATTTTTACTTTTTTAGTCTAGATGATAGGATCTTTATCCCTTGATTTCGTGACTTGTTTTGTTTTATCCTGTAGAAAATATCTTCAACCTGTTCAGCATTCCTGAAGCAGGAGGTATGAAGTTTAAGGACGTGAGGCGTAAAATCCAAGACGTAATGTTGTTTCAAATAAGTGAATGCCTAAACTCAGCAGTCTGCACCACTTCTCTGTTGTGATTCTCCTTTATGCTCATGATCAGGCGGTTGTTTGTGGTATTTTCCGGTCCGGTGGGATTCACTTCCACCCAAGTGAAGACGAAATGTTAAAAGAAACAGATAAAGTATGTATTTTCTGGTTGTTCTATTCCATATTAGAGGGTTGAATCTAGGATTCCATGAGAAAATTGGTTGTTAAAGTCTTGTCAAAGTAATTACTGCAAAATTTGCAGTTTATAAAATTATTATTCTGCTTTATTAATTTATCGTAGTAATTTTGTTGGCCCCATGGTGTATACTACATATTGTGTTAGTTACTAACTTAACATTGATATAAGAATATGTGAACTTATGGACATGTTACTAGAGTGACGGAATCAGGTTTGAACCAAACCCCGGGCCAAATTTGTATTTAGTGTTATATTTAGGCTAATTGCTACGTCAAATCAACCATTTCACAAATATTTTAGGTAGGAAAAATTTCTGCACCCCAGGCCATGGCCCCTGTTGCCAGGGGTGTGGATCCACCCCTGGTTACTACTATCCTTGGACCGTTTTCATGAACTATTATTTATGGGAAACAGAAAAAAACAGTATGAGCTACATTATTAATGGGAAACAAGAAGAAGATGGATGGATGTTATATTTTTCATTTGTATCATCAGTCATGACAAGATGCTTGGCATATAATTTTCTACTTGATTCCCTGATGCACTCTTCATTTTGTTGCTTCACAGTTGCTTCTTATTGCTCCTGTTTGCGGGAGGAGAAAACCACAGTATACAGTTTTAAGTGTATCCGAAGGAACACAAAATTCAAGTCATTACTCAGACTCAAAACAGGGTCAAATATCTACCAGTGTGGCTACCGAGCTGAAGGAAACACGGCTAAAGAACATTGTAGAGCGTCCGCCAAAATCGCTCTCCAAGGTAAAATTCAATTTAATGATGTATTGATTGGAATTCCTCCCTTCTCAAATTACCGAGTTCATCAAATGGCTCATTTTATGCAGAGCAGCGACTGTACACTGGGACCAAGGGAATGCATTCTTATTGTTGGTTGGAGGCCAAAAATTACTGATATGATTCGAGAATATGATAATTACCTTGGACCTGGCAGCGTATTGGTATGTATAGACACAGATCAAAAAATACTGCTCTCACATTATAATTGTAGCAAGAAAATGGCAGGTATATTATGCTAGTGCTCGATGCAATCATGGGATGCAACTTGTATATTAAATTCATTTTAACGTGCAGGAAATATTGTCAGAAACCCCTATTACGGAGCGGACTAGTGTTGTCAACCCCCTAATGCAGAGCCAACTTAAAAATATTAAAGTTACTCATAAGGTCTCTCTCTCTCTCTGTCTCTCTTTTGTGAAGTAGCCTTTGAACTTTAAAGATCATGGAAAAGATTCTTTCACAGACATAAGCATAGCCCTACTCTTCTTATTTGCTAATTTGTATGTGATGATGTGCCATACAGGTGGGATGTCCTATGAACTATGATATTTTGAAGGAAGCTATTATCAACATCAGAAAATCCGCCAAATGTGACAAAAATGTTCCTCTTTCAGTTGTCGTGATATCTGACAGAGACTGGCTAACTGGAGGTATGAGCACCATGCAAACAATAGAAATATGCCATTTCTGAGAGGCGAGAATGCTTGCTGGGTCCACCCGCACTTCCATCCAGGGTGAACAGTAATTTGCAAGTGTCATTTCAAAATGTTCAAAACCTCCACATAAAATCACGCTTGCTCAGTTGGCGTCTTTCATATTCTTGTAAATATTCATGGGAAAAGAACATTCTTTGTGCCTTGGAAAGAAAAAACAAATTTCAGTAAAATCGTAAGCAGTAAACATGCTGCTTACACAGGTATAAACTGATCTCCTTCGAACAAAATTTGCATGCATATAAAGGCCTCCAACATTTGCACGTGTGACTTGTTTAAAAAACACTTGATGTTTGGAAAACAATTTTTTTAATCTGAAGCACATGCTCCCTGGTGCATCTTTGGATTACCATACCATTTCGTTATATATGGGAGGAGTTTCATCCGTGTTTGGTTTTGCAGATACTGTACAGGCTGATAAGCAATTAGCATATACCCTTCTCCTTGCTGAAAATATCTGCCACAAAAATGACATCAAGGTCAGTTCTTGTCATTACAAATAATGTTCAGAATGTTTAAGTGAACCTACATGTTTCTCAAGTGCTGCTATGCATTTGTTTTGGGCATATAACATATTGATAAACATGAGCCGTCTAGAAAGACTAAGTTTTTTTCTGAGAAAACGTAAAGCTTGCGTCTTGATGCATTGATAGAAAGAAAGATTTACAATTTTACAAACCTAAGACTAGGGCGAGACAACCGAGCACTCAAGACAAGACTACGACCAATAGCTGCTAGACAAACATTACCAAAGACGTCACCATACAGACACCGGCCTAGGTGCCATCTACACAAGTACACAGGACGCAACCCTGTCACAGGAAGAGAGAATCCAACTTTGAAGAGAAGTAAAAGTTGGGCTGCTTCCGCTTTGGAGAAGGCAGATGGCGTCGGGGACCTCCAGCCTCACACAGCTGCCTGTGCCGAGGCTCCAGAACTGCCAGATGCCATTCGCATACTGAGTGCTGTACCCACAGTGACATGCTGCAGCTGCAAGCACACCTACAATCTACCAGCTAGTGCCAAAGCTTGTACCACCGACACACTCGGCAGCCTAGGGTCATACCACCAAGAACAATGCCTCCGGGGAGGGAGCGACATCGTCGCCGCCACCGTTGTCTGACTAGGTAAGCCAAATCATGGTTTTCACCAGGGGACAAGACCACAAGGGACGGAGGTGGATATGATTTCCTCGACAAGTCCACCAAGGAGGAAACAACGCCCCAGGGTGCCGCCATTGTTGACACTGACGGAGGTCATGTAAGGCTTTCGCCCGGAGCGCCACAACCACAACTAAGGCACGGCGGCAAGAACCTAGCAATGCCTGCAACCACGCCAGTTCGACAACCTGGTTGGTCCACCAGTCTGCCAACAGAGGCCACCACACGGCGCACATCAGGATCAGCACGGAACAAGCACGACGCCACCTCCAAAGGAGCCAGATGTGGCCTCAAAGGGCATGCGCACCAGCCAACCCAGATCTGTGGCAAGGATGCCCGAATCTGCGGTATGATGCCGGCGCACACGGCAAGACCCAAAAACGCAGCGAGCCACGATCCAAGTGGACCACGAGAGAGGAGTAAGCAAGCACGCGAAACCGAGCGCCGCCGGAAAAGGCACCAACGATACCCCCCCCCCCCCCCCCCTTCTGTTGGGCAGCTGTGACACATCACCGACCACCACGTGAAGGCACCAACGATACCCCCCTTCTGTCGGGCACGGGGGCAACCACGCGTAGCTAGCCAAGCAGCAACCATGGCAGGCACACCTCCAATATCGCCTGACAAAACGTTACTATTTGTGTTACTAGTGGGCCAGCAATATGGAAAGTTCTCATAGGCTATATATTTTCGTGCTCCTGGTCTTGAATTTAATCTGGTGTGGTCGAATTAGTAATCTCATACACTGTTCTCCTGATAAGTACTTCCATGCTAACAGAAATACTAATTTGCGTGTACAATGCTGTACTTGAATGTGTTAGGTTCAGCATCTTGTATCAGAAATTGTGGACACAGGACTGGGAAAGCAAGTAAGAATTATTATATCTCAGTTGCTGAGTTCATAAGATGTATTTAGTTTTACAAACTAAGTTCTTATCTCTTGATTTTATGCAGATATCTAGAATAAGACCCTCCCTGTCATTTGTTGGAGCAGAGGAAGTTATGAGTCTTGTGACGGCACAAGGTTTGTTGTCTACTTATCTTTGGCTCTTTATTTTCCTGAATGACTCTATCTCATGATTAAAAAAATGAAATGTAGTTGCGGAATGTAGCGAGCTGAATGAAGTATGGAAGGATATTCTGGATGCTGAAGGAGATGAGATTTATATTAAGGTAAGATGACTGTAATTGGTATTCCCGGTACATTCTTTGCTGTTTGTGGTCATTAAATTATATGTCCTCCATTTCGAAAATAAAAATAAATTATATGTTCTGTCACATGTGCTCGTTGTAGGAAATAGGACTGTACATGAAGGAAGGAGAGAAAATATCATTCTCTGAGCTGTCTGAAAGGGCAGTTTTGCGTCGTGAAGTTGCAATTGGTTATGTGAAGGAACAGAAGCAGGTCAATACTCTCTTTTACTTGTGATTATGGGGAAATGATTTTCTCTGAATAAGCAAGATCTTTTTCAGATCGGGTTCTTTTGAACTTCGCTATTCAAAAGCTATCTAATGTCCTTTATCTGATTTTTGTAGACATTACTTTTCTTTTTCAGATTTCATGATTCGTCTGGTCTTGATCATCTGTTTTAATTTATCTATTGTTTATCCGTGACAGCATATAAATCCTACGAACAAGTTGGAGCCACTTTCTCTTGAAATGATGGATTCGCTCATCGTGATATCAGAGTTCGAAGGTGAACAACCGATTGTGAGGGACAGCGAGACTTCCACATAACATTTTCAGCTTGCTGTTCTACTATTTTTTGACAGCTCTTCCTACCAAAGGAGATGAAATATAGCCTGTAACTATGTCTTTTCAATACAAAGTGATAAGAAGGGTCTTTTGATCAAATATTCTTGGCCTCCATAGTTGTAGAAAATTTGTGGCCACTTTCTGTTTATTGTAGCTCAACTGCAGATACCTTTTTTATTTATCTGTAAATGTAGTTGAATTCAAGAGTCAACTTGTACGATGTAGCAGACTTGAATAAAGAATGGAAAATATGTGATTGGGTATGAGCCGTGATATTGCATTCTTTCTATTGAGTAGCAACTTTTAAGTATCTTTTTTTAATTAGACTTAATCAACTGGGCGACAACCTTTATGTTGTCTGGGTGAGGCAAACAAAATTCTTATTTAGAATGAACCACACAAACAGTTTTGTCAGATTTAGTTTCATCTACCATGAGATATTGGAAATTTATCTTGAGTTGCGTCTTGTGCCTAGTAATTAAGAGGTGAGTAAATCATTCATGTCTTCTTGCTTTTTTTTTCACATTTCTTAGTACATGTGGGCTCTTGCTGACTTGAACCTCGGCATTATGTTTTCAGGGCATAATGCGAGGATGCGTCAATTGATGGCCAATGCTTATGGGAATGATGAAACTTCAGGCTGGACGACTCCCAGAATAATAAGTACCACTACAGCCCTACCACTGATTGTTTCACATTTGAATGGTACGTCGTACATCAACCATCTTAACAAATGCTATGATGATGCTAACACTACCCTTTTGCGATATATCTAGTAGATTACAACAGCCGTTACATTGCATGAATATGAATGAATGATATTTAAAATTGCGATCCCTCGATGGTTCCTGTCTGATATTGTTTCAGGCAAGGTTCAAAAAGGCGTTGGGCGTTAATTATGCGTTTTGCCAGCGCCTTGCGCTTTTCTGACCAAAGCGCACGCCTATGCGCAATTATGCGGTGATTATGCATGATTAAGCGCTAGGCGTTTGGCTAACGCCTTGCGCCTATGCGTGCCTAGGCGCGCCTAGGCAAACGCCTTTTGAACCAGGGTTTCAGGCATATCTGGAGTACAATTTGGAATAAAATGCACAGGTGAAGTGTAATGAGGTATCCTTGAGTCCCACGACACTAGATTGAAACCACCTTCTGATCTTACAGTATAGAAAGGGTTGATTTTTTCTGAAAAGTCAAGAAGTGTTAACTATGACCAAGCTTGTAGAACAACCTACTGAATATAAAAATATATTTTATCATGTACTTAATAATATTGATTTGGCATTGTAGATGTTAATATTTTTGTATAAAGTTGGTCACTCTTTACATTGTTTGACTTTGACTTAAATTTATATGCCTAGTTTTGGGGAACAGATGAGTAGGATCTAGCAACAATTGTACAAATATCGTCCTTTTGTAACTCCTTGTTGCTTTGAACATTCATTCTTGTACTGCTACATGTACACTGTTTGACATGAAGTGTTCCAGAAGCTAGATGGAGAACAATGTCCACAATGTCTACTGAACATCTTGTGGACTGGTGGCTTCACACTGTTCGCTCTTTTCCCAAGGCCGCAAGAAAGGCACCACATTGCTGATCATGCTGACGGACTGGTGGATTGGAAGCAACACAACACGCTCATGTTCGTGTTGTGGCCATTTCTTGAACTGTACATAATTCTTTCTTCTATGCAGAAAGCTTTTATGTTTCTTGAAAAAATATTCTTATTCAGGAAGTAAGTTTGGATGTGCATCATAAACTGAGAGTGTTCACTGGGTCACTCTTTTTTTACTTGTTCTATATGGAAAGCCAGACCTGAACATTGATATCATTTCCCTGCTGACAAATGGTTCATCAAAAAGGTTGACAAATTGTGAAGATGATTTCTGTGGAACGCAGAAGAGGAAGTCAGTGGTGGCAAGTGTCGGAAAGCAATTGAGTTCCCCACAATAATATGGTGGCCTGGGAATAAAAAGTATATCCGCTTTCAGCCGTGCTCTTCGGCTTCGATGGGAGAATGGTACAGTTGGGATGCTGTGGACAGGCCTTGGAAGGGAACAGCGACACCGCGTGACAAAACCGACAAACGGCTGTTTGCTGCCTACACTATGATCTCCCTTGGCAACGGAGAGCGTGCAAGATTCTGGGCTGATCGTTGGCTCCATGGCGAGGCCCATATGGATTTTGCCCCGGACCTCTTCATGCTGGCTTACAGGACGTGCCCTGGACCTCTTCAAGCTGGCTTACAGGAAGAAGCTCTCGGTCAAGACAGCTCTGAACAATGGCACTTGGATGTCGGGGATTGCAGCGTCTGAACACTACTGCAGAGATGGACCAGTTTGTGATGCTGTGGCTCAAGATCCAAGATATTGCGCTTGTTGAAGCTCCTGACAGCGCCAAGTGGAACTCCACAGCAAATGGCCAATATTCAGCGACGTCTGCTTATGCAATTCAATTCCTTGGGCATGTGGAGAAGGTTGATCTGTCGAAGGCGTGGGCACTTAAGGTTGAATGAAAAATCAGATTCTTCAAGTGGTTGCTTCTTCAAAACAGGTGCCGATCGACTGCACAATCGTGGTTGGGCGCACGATGACAAATGCTGCTTCTGTGATCAGATTCTTGAGAGTGCCTGCCACCTGTTTGTTGCCTGCCCTTTCGCCAAGGAAACCTGGTGCCCCCTTCGCTGCACGACATTCAGGCTGGAAATGCTACAGTTCGACAGAACTCATTGTCGCAGTGGTGGTGCCTTCTTGGCTCCGCCTTCCCTACTAGCAACAAGGATGGGAAAGCAGCTCTAGCCTCTAGCTGCCTTTGTCCTCTGGAACATTTGGACTGAACGCAACATGCTCATTTTTCAGAAGATTTCCCTGACGCCGAGTGAGGTTGCCGTCAAAAGCAAAACGCAGGCTGAGCTGGATATGTGCCAAACGGCTCGTGGCCTGTAAATTCTTTCGGTTTTTCCCCTGTTATGCAATTGGCCAAGGCATTGCTCTGTGCACTAGCATTGAGGCAGTGCTCCTGCCGGTTTCTTGAAAAAATTATATCTGCAAAAGTGCGAATGCATTTGCTGGCACAAGTGACCATCTAATTCAAATCCTTGAGAAATTCGTCTGCTATTCTTACCAGTCGAGGATGTCCGGAATGCAGAGTTCCTTGAAGAGGTAGGTCAATTCTCTTCAGATGAGAGGCCATCGACAAAATTAAGCTTTACAGTTGCCGGTTTCTCTGCTCACATCAAGTTATCGAAGGAAAAACCTTCAGGTACACATATGCCGCCACGCCGAGTTCGTACCTGACGCGGGAACTCGAAACCGAAACAAACTTCGATTATCGTGGCTTTGATAAATCTAGCAGGAAACCAGGTAAATCAGACGCGCCTAGCTATACTCGCGTCGCTAAATTAAAATAGAGAAGGAGGAAGGTCCCAATAAAAAAAACAATAGAGAAGGAGGGGAAAGGCGCCGCCTTTTATCCTCGCGATGACCGGCGGCTGGTCCTCCCTCCCCGCCGATCTTCTCGAACAGATCTCGGCTTGCTTGATCGCCGACGCCGACCACCTCCACGCGCACCAGGTATGCGCCCATTGGCGAGCCTCCACTTCTCGTCCGGCTGCCTACCGGCCGTGGGTGGTGGCCGGCCGACAGGTGCCCGACGGTCGGGGCCCTCTCGGCGAGTACTCCCTCCTGCTCCCTCGCGGCGTCCAGCGCGTCGAGTTCGCGGCCTCCCCGCCGGGCCTACCGTACTGCTGCGGCACGCCTCGCGGCTGGCTGGCCCTAACGGACGATCTCCGGTCCCCCACGCGGCTGGTGCTGTGGGAGCCCCACTCCGGGACCGAGATCCCGCTTCCATGCCTGCGCCCGCCCCCAGCCGTCCAGGTCTTCCTCTCCGGTGATCCGCTCGCGTCGCCGCACTGGATGGCCTTCGCGAGCCAGCCCAGAGGCACCGTGGGGCACATGCTTTTCTTCTGGCGGCCCGGAGACGCCGCCTGGAGCGGGCCAGGCGTGGCTGCCCTTGCGACGATTCACAGCGTCGAGTTCCACGCGGGGAAGATATACTACATAGACAAGTCGTTCAACATCGCCATCTACGATCTCAAACTAGGCACAACGTCTCCTCCCGGATTTCTTCAGGCGACGGGCATGGCACCTTATCAGTCGTGCGGGTTATGGGAGTTGAACAGGAGGTGCCCCGTGCGTGCGACGCATGTGGTGGCCTGCGGCGGCCAGCTCCTGCTTGTGATGATGTTCCATGGCCGCGATGGGTTGTTCATGGAGGTCTACATGCCGGCGTGGACGCCCCTATGGGCCTTCCACGTCGGCGAGAGGGTGACTGACCTTGGCGGCTATGCGATCTTCCTGGGCCGTGGCGACTCTTTTGTACTCTCTGCCAAGGAGTACCCTGCGATCAGGGGAACTGCGTTTACTACCTGAGGCACTGTCTCAACATGCGCATGCAGCATTGGGCAATGGTGTTCGATCTGGGGACAGGTGCTGTGGAGGATATCCCTTACCCTGAGGTGCATAAGGAGCAGAATGGGGGTGACAACTGGTGGCCCTACTCGTGGTTTTGCCCTCGAAGGCCTCTCCTCGAGAAGAAGATAGCTTAACCAATAAGCAGGGACTTCGAATTGGTTCTCCAGGATTAAGCAATTAGCAGGGACTTTGAATCGGTTCTTCAGGAGTAGGAAAATTCCTGATGAATCGGTCTATTGGGATGAGTTTGTTGCCCAAATTGTAACCTCCATGCGGCTGTTTCCGAGGGAGTTACATCCCACCTGGTTCCCCGCCTCACGGGCGTCGCCACTGCTGAACTCGCCTCTCGCATGCTTGAACTTGCTCATGTTTCCCTCCGTAACGACGGGCCTGATATCCGCCTGTGCCGCTTTACGAACAACAAACTCTCTAAAGTCTAACCGCAGCTACTATGTCAATGCTGGCTTACTAGCTAGGCGGCCGGCACAACCTCGCCAGTGCGGGCTGATCGGCGAGTGGCCTCCGCGTCTACGGCCTGGTCGGTTGGCGACGGTGGCAGAGGCAGTGACGCTGCGGCAGCGAGCTCCTCCCCTTTCCCCGGCGACGACCCCTTGTGCTGGAGCCTGGAGGCACGGTCTCACTGACTTGAAGTCGTCGTCAGTGGCTTCTCTTGGTCAATGAAGTCTGCTCTCGGAGCAACAAGAAAACACGGACACACAAGTTGTAAAATACGAGCCAAGAAACAAGTTGCTAGCTAAAAAACGAACTGGAGGCCAAGAAACAAAGTGGAAAACAGAAGAAATTTCCCGCTAGCGAGGATGGATCAATTGGACAGATGGATACCCTGACTCGATCGGCCCGTGCGAATGCCATTGTTATTGCTGCCTGTAACTATTTGGAGTATTTAACTTTGTCCTTAGTCTTTCATCATTTTGTAATTCGTTTATTCTTTCCTGTCAGATTTAGTGTATGTTTTCTCAGTAAATATTTTCTTCTTCACCAACTTTGTTGAATATTTTTCTCATTCACCGCTACTCCCTCCGTTTTTTAATATAAGATGTTTTAGATGTTGCACATGTTGTCTAGATACATACTAAAGTGAGTGACATATACACTAAAACATGTCTACATACATTTGTGTACATGTGTATGTGGACAAATATTAAAACATCTTATATTAAAAAACGGAGGGAGTAGATGTAAACTTCGATGAAATCTCACTAAGAATGGTAAATTCTCGGTTGATTCTATGTATAGAGCTTTAATCCAGCCTGAAGTCCCAGTCGATACTAATAAGAAAATTTGGAAAATGAAGATTCCGCTAAAAACGTAGGTGTTTGCGTGGTATCTTCGTCGAGGTGTAATTCTTACAAAAGATAACCTTGCCAAACGTAATTGGCACGGGAGTAGAAAGTGTGTTTTCTGTAGTCATGACGAGACCATTAAACACTTATTCTTCCAGTGCGAGTTTGCTAGGTCTATATGGTCAGCCGTCCAGATAGGTTCTACCTTATATCCCCGCGCAGCGTTGCAAACATTTTCGGCAATTGGCTAAACGGGGTTGATTCTTGGTTTAAGCTACTTATTAGGGTGGGAGCGATTGCCATTATTTGGTCGCTATGGCTATGTAGAAATGATAAGGTTTTTAATGATAAAAATTCTTCTGTTATGCAGGTTATCTACCGATGCACAGCTACGCTCCGATCATGGTCGGCCCTGTAGCGTGTGGAGCACCGAGAGCTGTTTTTGGAGGTGTCGTCGCGTTTGGAGGCTGCGGCGAGGGGTTTATTCTCCCAGCATGGATGGCCACATAATCTCCGGATCGACCCTCCACCACCATAGACGTCTTTACAATTTCTCATCATGATATGTAATTCGCCTTTTTATTTTTCGCATACTACGGAACTTTGGAACTTGTTGGGGCCGTGTGCATTCTAGTTATGCAGAGGCCGGGTGTAATGCTTAATACTCTTAAGTAATAAAATCCCTTTATCGAAAAAGATGTGATTGGTTATAAATAATGATTTATTATTACTTCCACAAAACAAAAGATTAAAATAAGTTACATCATCCTGTAAAATACGAATGCTTATCAGTAAATATATTCCATCAGCTTACATTCACTCATATATATGATTGGCTCTAATAGTGACATTGTACTATAATACTTTGAAACGATAGAACGTTAACGTAAATTATGTAGTCTACTAAGTAGGTGAACATTCCTCTGAAATATACTTGAATATCATTCTGATGCGATGCAAGATATTATAAATATATTAACACATGGGAAATTTTTGTGATATAGATCTGTCGTAATAGTTTCTGCAGATTATGCTTATGTTTTCTAATACACATGAAGATCTACGTGTGTAGTGGACCAAATCCTAACAATATTTGGAACAACTTTTCTATTGTATCATAGTGTTAATTAAGCTAACTTCGGATGGAGCGAAGGGAGGTGACTTAGGGTTTCCACCGTTATATGTACCTCTTGTAAGCCGACGTTTGGGACAAGTCGAAAGTTGTAAATCTCCGGCGTTTGTAACCTCACTCGATCATATTGAAGATTTGCTGGCTGGCGCCCGTGGTTTCTTTCTCTTCCATAGTTAGAAGGGTTTTCCACGTTAAATCTTGAGCCCCCGTTGTGTTGATCTTTCTTTTGTTCATAGTTGGAGGTAAAATATGATGATGAGAATCTATCGACCTCTCCTACTTTTATGCTCGCTGCCTATTTCCTATGCAAATTTCCGAGATACCATATTGTTAAACCGTGATGAACTAACCACTGCGGGAGTATATGAGGCCTTACTTACCAGGGAAAAGATGAAAGGTATGGTACAGAAAGAAGGTTCGTCCTCCAATGGCGAGCCTTGCAGGTTCGTGGCAGGCCTGGGCAGAAAAGCTACAACCACATGATTAATTCAAACAACTTATTATCATGTTTAACTAGAAAATCAAAGGTTGTATCACTAAGCAATTTTATTTCCTCTTATGTGTGTGGCTACTTCCTAATCAATATAATCATCATATGGCCCATCAGTAAGTCATTCTTGTTCCATACTATATCCATCCTCAGAATTCACAAGCAAGCAATCCAAAAAATTATGAGCATCCGAGACTTTCATATTCATAAATGTTTTACTAGCTTCACCATGAAGAAGAGACATAGAGCTCATGTGCAGACCAACATAAAACGTATTTAGCATCATCCAACTCCTAAGTCCATGATCACTTCCATAAATAAATTTTCTAAACTTTTCTCAAGAATCTATAAGCGTCTCATCACTACTTTGTTTCAAACAAAAGATCAACTGTCTATTGTATGAGGTAGTATTAGGTGGGTAGATTTTTTCTACGAATGCTTCCTTCATGTTAAACCATAGGAAAAGCCATTGTGGATCTCAACACTAAACTCTTCATCAAATTTACCTACGTACATGTGATGTGTTGTGCACAAAGGATGGGCTCTTTTCGCATGGGCTTGGTTTCAATCAAATAAAGATTCAAGAAAGCCAAAATCAAATACTACCACCGATCCATATTAGTGGGCACAACTTTGTCTAGATACACATGTATCTAGTCTAAATACTTAACTAGATACATATGAATTTAGACAAATCTATGCCCACTAATATGGATCGGAGGGAGTATTACATTGGTTCGGTAACAAAATTACCGCAAACATGGAACATATGTCTCTGTGAAATAGGACTAAGCATGCTCCCAAATGTCCCCACGATCAGGTGTTTATTCGTGAGTTTATTGACGAAAGTGTTTGTTCGCCCCTAGTTTATCGACTATTAGCGTATTTTACTCTTTGGTTAGTTATTGTGGGAGTTAGGGTTTTCAACGAATTTATGCATCTGTAATGTGATGTTACTTTCCTCGTATCTGTGGGGTAGAAGATGGTAATAAGTGATTTCTAAATCTGATTTTTGTTCATAGGTTTGATTGGCAAGAGGAGAAAATTTCCAATTGTCAGGTCTTAAAACAGATGCGTTCTATCAGTGCTGATACCTCTACACATACTGGTGGACAAAGACATGAAAAACCAAGATCGAAATGGAGATTAAAGTGAGTAGCAGGCATGCCATAAAGCTACAAGAAATGGAGCATTTCATATGAGTGTTGGCTTGATCTACTGGCATGTACTCCCTCCGTTCCTAAATGTAAGATGTTTTAGATGTTACACATGTTGTCTAGATACATACATAAATGAGTGAACAGACACATGAAATGTGTCTAGATACGTTTGTGTACATATGTATGTGGACAAAGTCTAAAACATCTTATATTTGGAAACGGTGGGAGTAAATAACTAGCAACATCAGGAACATTCACAAAGAAACTGAATTAAACTCCAATTGACAAAAACAAATACTCCAATATGCAGTATCAGCCAAAGAACCCACACAGATAGCATCATAAAGTCTGCAGCAGTTTACCTGCCTCAACCAAAGTTCACAAGGACTCACTGGTAACCGATATGCAGCAACACCATTGCATTTGCCACATGACTACTCAAATTTTAAATTGCCAGGTCTTAAACAGATGCGTTCTATCAGTACTGCATTTGTACTCTACTTGCAGTTGTGATCTGCATAATTATGGTAATTTATATTTTAGGAAAACATAACTAGGGTAATTGATTCCTGCTAACTGTGGATGGAGAAGGGCGGGTGACAATGATTTGCCTGTCAGTAACCGATGGACCAAGAGAGGAAAAACCCGCCCAAAATTAGAAAAAAGGGAGGAGCAGACAGGGCATGGAGCATTTCAGAGAAGTGTTGGGTTGAATTAACGGCAAATAACTGGCAACACCAGGAACAATGATAGTATTAACAGAAATTGAATTGAACTCCATGGTTTCAGCCAAAATACACACAGATGACAGATATATCATCATAATATTTCCAGCAACTAACCTCCCTAAATCGAAGTTCGATAAGACTCACTGGTAGCTAATATGCAGCAAAACAACTGCATTCGCCACATTAATCGAGTTGAAAAAACTGAGAGTTAAACACCACACTAGAATAACACATCAGAGGATTCAGAACTCATGGTCGACGGTTTCAGCCAATGCCACCATCAACTGTAACTACGTAGCACCGACTCCATAACCGGAACTGAACAACTCCTTACTCTGTATATGGACGGCCGATGGATCTTCTTCACCGGACGAGTGTGGCCATGGGCGGAACAGACCGACGAAGACCTCAATGGTGGGCGGCGTCGCAGTACTCGCAGTACGGCATGCCGGCCGGGCTGAAGTGGCAGCGCACGCAGTGGCAGACGTGCATCTCCGGTACCAAGCGCACCGACGCTGTATGTGACAGGCAGCCGGAGCACCAGATGTACTCGCTAGCCACCATCGCCGCCGTTGCGGGTCCTGGCACCACCGCGTCGATCACGGACCGCTCGTCGTTGGGCAGTGGCTGCGGGGGCTCCGCCCCTGCGACGGGCTGATCGAGCAGTGGCTGCGGCTGTCCCGCCGCGGTAGCGAGCTCCTCCCCTGCAACGGGCGGATCGAGCTGTGGCTGCGGCTGTCCACCCGCGGCAGCGAGCTCCACCCCTGCGACGGGCTGATCGAGCAATGGCTGCGGCTGCCCCTTGGCGGCAGCGATCTCCTCCCCATTCCTGGACGGCGACGACGCTTCCTCACCGTCAGCTGCTTGATCAAACAATGTCAGTCCAAGAAACGAACTGAAAACCAAGAAACGAACTGGAAACCAAGAAACGAATTGGAGACCAAGAAACGAACTGGAATTGGGAAGAACTATCTTACCGGGAGCGAAGGGGTCGATCCGTCCTGAGTTGTCTGTCAGGTTGGCGTCCATCCCTGCCATCGGCAGAGGCTGAGGCGGTGGCACCACCTCCCCCATCTCGCGCTCTCCGCCGCTCCCGGAGCCTGCAAGAAACCAAGAAACCAGACCCGCACCGTCAAAATCGAAATGCAAGGAGAGCCAAGAAACCAAACTCGTGACGCCAGAAGAAGAATATCGCGATTCCTGCAGAGATTTTCTTGGGAACGCACCTCCTCCGTGGGGGGAGACGTCCTCGTCGTCGGCTGAGGCGCTCCTCATCCGTGCAGGTGGCCGTGAAGTCTCGGACGCGTCGCTGGAGGCTTTCCGCTTCTCGGTCATCTCGCCCGCTTCGGAAAGCACCACGCCCCCAAGTTGTCGATTGAACGCCTCCGCAAGAACCGAACAGGGAGGTGGAGAGGATCGAGCTCGGGAAAGGAAGCTAATGGAGGGAAGGAAATTGGTTTGCAGGCGAGGGAAGGGGAGAGGAGACAATATAGGCAGACGCTGGGCTTCGAGCCCCGAGAGTATGGACGTGCGAGTGCCCAGCCTCGAGTGGGCCTATACAACATAAGCCCAACATCTGGCCCACAATATAAGCCCAACATCACGCTCGACGCAACGCGTACCTGGTATGCGTTTGGGCCTGGCCCGTTACAGCGACCGGATGGTCACCTGCGCTTGAGACGGCGACGACCGACGTCGCCGGCGGAGGCGAGGAAAGGACCTAACCGTAGGTCGTAGCCGGCGGCGACGCGGGTCGCCGCGGTGGCGCAGGAGGAGGCGAGGAAGTCGGGTGCGGGAGCTCGCCGGAGAGGAGCTTAGGGTTCCGGGTTAGAGGGCTCGCCGGAGACTGGGGAGGGGGGATTTAGAGGAAGGTCTGGGATGGAAGACCGACGGCGGGCGGAGGATCGAGGAGGGCGGTGCGGTGAGAAGCCTCGAGAGGTTCGTCGGCCGCGAGTGGAGGAAGAAGGCAGCCTGGCCGGCAGCTGCGGCGGGGAGATGGAAGTGGCACACAGTAGCCATCTGACCGGTGGAGATTTTACGGCCGTCGCCGGGACGCCTGGGTAAAGCTGCTGGGCTGCGTTTGCTTTTATGCCGTACTGCGCTCCTCGCCTTGTTTAATTTAAGCGGCTTTGATTCATTTTCTCTTCCGCATCCAACCTGCTGGCTGTCAGTATTTGTACTCGAACCAACTAGATTCTCCGCTAAATTCAGAACTCAACTAGCTTTGTGCTGCTGCCACTTTGGCATTAAAGATTTGATTGTTTGTCTAGTTTGAACCCTACATTTCAGAGAGAAACCCCATTGCAGAAGATAGCAGTATGGAATCCATTTTTATTGCTACAACATTTGTTACAGCTTGCAAACATTCAGAAACAAACGCGCCACATTTCTAGCGGTATGTAAATAACCAAATTGCATCCCTCAAATTTCATTTCAGCTCTATCGATCCTTCGATGCGAACCTTTTTTCCTGAATCTTTGACCGGTAGATGGTCAACTGTAAACCAGTGGATGTCGTAGCCTCTAGTGCGAGCATCTCCTTCTCCAGCGCAAATACTGCGAGCTTCCACGAGGAGAGGGGCGGCCATGTCATCTCTAGGTAGGACATGGTTGTAGAGAAGGAGGAAATAGAAGTACTTTATAAACAGAGCGCAAGCAGAGAAGGAGAAACAAACATATCAATTTCCTTTTACAAAGTACTCCTTCTCTGAGAAAATGAAGTGGATGGGAAATCAATCAATGGGATGCGATCGAAGACACATACATATTTATTTGATGAGAAGACGATACGCTCTGTGAAGCTGAAACAAAAAGGAAAATGCAGCGAAAATGAGGAAAAAGAAGACGTTAGAGATGCGTGGCTTCACCGAAATTGTGGAAACTTTTAGTGAGGTGCAACAATTTAGGAACTTGATATGTGTCTTACTACTTTACTAGGCTATTATCTAGTGGCGACTTTCCGGCTTTCTTGCTGTTACAAATATACATGCATGCAATCGGCTTGATAGTCTTAATTAACGGTGTTTCTACTTGATGATGTGGCTCAAGATTTTTGAATAAAAATAAGAATGATGAGGTGGCATGTTTGGCGAGTTGGGAGAACTGCATGCTAAGAGAACTGAAATAATACCACAATTGACACTTCGAACGGGCATGGATATAGCATGTATAGGATAACTTCCATGTTCTTCTTGAGTTCCGTCTAATATCCACGATCACTCTTTGTCTATAACTCAATACAAAAAATAATGGGCTCTGTCAAGTTAGCTATAGGTTGTGACGTATCAACGATTTCTCTAGAAAGTGGTAAGATTATATCTTGAGCAGTTATGTATCTAGGGCCGTTGCAAAATGACGTGTTTCTCACTCCATAGAGATTACTTCTCAATACAAAAATTAGTGGGTTGCTTCTATTTAGTTATATAGGATTAGTATTTATTGTTTTTGTTCATGTAATAAAAAAATTACTAGAAAAAGGGCGTAGTCTTAGTGAGGTTGTTTTTTGTGCCTCTCCCACGGGACAAGGGACACGATGTGGAAGTCTTCTCGTGCCACTTGTTGTGCTTCGAGAGACTCGATGTGAGGGAGGACACGAGTTGAGTTTGGTAAGGTTTTTTTTTTCGTGTTTTCAAATATAAAATTAAAATATCTTCCGAGTCTCCAAATCACAATCCCTTTTTCATGGTCATGCTAGTCGCGTTTAACTCTTAAACCTATGATCTCCTGTTAGTTTTCTTTGCATAATTGTTTGTGCACTATCTTGAATGCAGGGTTTGCAACTCCTTGAGTGTGTGATAGCAGAAATATATATAGAAAATGATTTTATGTTTATTTTGTCTCTTAAGTTTTTTATAAAATCACCAGAGATATAAGAGTATCTCCAACCTCATTGGACAAATTGATCTCCCATATGTCCGTGGACACGTCCGAATATGTCTGTGGACAGAGTCTGGACAGCTCCCGTTTTCCCACTCCCGTAACCACAACCCCCATTTTTTATACCTAATTACTACAAAGACATGCCACATAGATCGCTAAAAATGTACAAACTACGTAGATCGATAGCCTAATTTTCCTTCTACTACTCGTCGTCCTCGTCGGAGATGACAATGACCTTGGAGCCGTCGACCCCGTCATTGTACAGCAGAGGAATTTCCTCATCCTCATCGGAGTCGGTGAAGTCCTAGTCGTCGTCGTCCTGCGTCTATCTAGAAGGACTCGAGGATGGCGCGGTTCTTCGTGACAAAGGCGGAGTCAGCCTTCATCTTGGAAATGAGGGATTCGTTGGCGAGTTGCCGCTCCTCCACCCGGTGCTCCACCTCTAGATAGAAAAAGCACTTTGCTTCCATAGCGATGCGGAACTCCTCCCACGCTCGATTGAGCGTCATTGGGACGTACCCAAAGGGGGGCACGACCTCTGCCTCGGCTCCACCCACGCTGGCGGCCAAGCCCACGTCCGCCTTGGCAGCTTCAATTACGCATCTCGGCCTCGCGTGTGCGGTACTCCGCAGCGTGCTCTTGGCTTAGCATTGCGTTGTTATGTTCTAGGTATTGACTCTGGCGAAGGCAAAATAGCCGGAGAGAGGCTCCATGCCATGAATGTGGGAGCCTGAACAATGGCACCAGTCAGCCTCCGGCTTGTGTCGGCCATGTCCGCCAGACATGGCGGATGCGTCCGGACGACCCCAAATCCGACCCACAAATGGGCTGAGTTTTGGGGATGCCGGACAGTCCAGACGTTTGGCCTGGGTTTGGGGAGCCGGTTGGGGAGTGTTTTCTGTCTGGACTATCCGACGGGATATATGGTGTGTGTGTGCGCGTGCGCGCGGGGTGGGGGGGTGGGGTGGGTGGTGTTGGAGATGGAATCTGTGACCTCTTTCAGCAAGAAGCCTACTTTGACATGTTTAACTTTTCAACCTTGGATCACATATTTTGGAGAATAGATGAAAAGAATTGGTGCTAAACAGTTTGGTGAGAAAGGAGCGGATAACAAAAGTTTGTTTTGATTGAGTTTTCTAGAATTGTGTTTTAGAAAGAAAAAACGAGTATTTTTATTTTTTCTTACCTCATTTTCCTGATTTTGTGGAAACCACGTCCATAAAGAGATTGGTTAGTTTTTTTTTTTGCATGGTAATACGATTCTCATTGATAAATAAAAGGCGAGATACAAAGTACGTATACACCGATCTTACAGATCTGGAAAGATAGGATAAACCTATGTGACAAACCAACGTCTATCCATCTTTTTCGGCACCACCGTAGCAGCCACCAAGGAAAAAATAGACAGATCACCTATTCACCCGAGCTCGACGCGGCTCCATTGCTGATCATCAGCTTTTCGGATCTCCAATGTAGTTTGCCATAGGACAAACCATTGCCGTTGAAAGAATCAGACCGGGGCAGCATGTCCCCGGACACGCCATCGAACTTCAGCACTGGCACCCACGCACGACGATGTCGGAGTAGGGAACCAGAACCATCAGCCTTCAACCACGAACCCACCACAAGGTGCACCATCTTCCAGCTGTCGCCAGTGCAGACCACCGTCTGCACGTACTCCTGAACGAATCCTCTCTGCTCCACCTTGGCGCCGGAGACAACGCCGCAGCAACGGGGACAGAGCAGGAGGAAAAAACCATCTGATGGAGTCGTCGCCGCCGCCTCGCCGACACCATCCATGAACTCTAAAGCCACCAATCTGAAAGATCGGCAAGCACACAGTGCCACCAACTCCGAGACGCCGCCATTAAGGACAACGCCGGTGTGGGAAAAGAGTTGAGGCAGATTTATTTGCCCGGGCGCCGCTCCCACCACCCCAACGACACGCCATGCCAGAAAACTCCTAGCTCTAAGTACCATGCAAAAAACGGGGTCCCCCTCCCTCCTGCTGCCGGAGCGGCAAGCGGAATGTTACAGTTATCCAAGGCAAGGGACATGGAACTACGTAGTATCACGCAGACGCAAGTCCACGATAGGTAGTCGGATTATACACCGAGACCTGCTCCGACACACGTCCCTAGAGGAACAAGATAGGAGTAGCAGATACTTACTCGGACAAGAAAGCATCACCCACTTGGATCCGTACCCGATTCAGGTTCATTCCGCACTCCGCAGTGACCTAGTATATATTTGGCTGCAGAGGTGTGCCAGTCAGCCAAGGGGACACAGGTCGATCACTTGACGGGATGAAGCATGCGAGGGGCTTGGAAGCATCAACGAGCAGGACGACCAACAAGCGGACCAAGAATGAACACTCTCCGGCGCCGCGGCCGCGGCCGCTGCCGCTGTTACCGGACGAGATGCTCGGTGAAATCTTCGCTCGCCTGCCAGTCAAGTCCGTCGGCCGCTTGCGCTGCCTGTCACGTTCATGGGTGCCAACCGGGCAGGAGGAGCAGGCCCGCCCAGTCTGTTCTTCACGGCGGCGCAGTACTGCTTCCACGCATGGCACGATGGCGGTCCGATGGAGCAGCTCACCGGGGCTCTCCCTATCCCGCGATTACAGCCGGACTGCGCGCTGCAGGTGCTCACCAAGCCCTGTCGCGGCCTCGTCCTTCTTCGCCGCTGGCCCTTCCATGGGCACTACGTGTGCAACCCATCCACCGGCGCTCTGTTGCTTCTTCCTGACAGCGAGATACCGTACAGCATGCTGGGGCGTCCAAGTAGGCCGTACACGCGCGGAAACGCCGTGTCCTATGGCATGGGCTACGCCTCAACTACCAAGGAACACAAGGTGGTGCGCCTGTTTTACCGGACTGACGGAGATGGCGCGTCCGTCGTCACGGCATGCGAGGTCTTCTCCCTCAACGCGTCTACGCGCTGGAGGCCAGCCGCCGAGCGGCCACCCAAGTGCACCTTGCGAGAATGGTCGACCGCTGTCGTCTTCTTCAATGGATACCTGCACTTTGTTCAGCGGGAACGTGGGAGCATGATCATCACTTTCGACGTTTCTCACGAGGTTTTCAGCTCATTGTTGCCGCCGCCTGGACTAGACGTTGACGCCCTACAGATGGAGAAAGTTCAATTCGAGCTGACTGTACTGGATGGCTCCTTGTGCCTTCACTATGGAGACCCTCTCAGTGATGGCCCTTACTTCATCTGGCGGCTGAAATGCTACGACGAAGGGGGAATGGGAGCAGCTCTGTTGCATCGAACGGCAGGCTTGGCCCGAAGCTCAGCGTGCTCTGCTACGGTCGAACTGCCTCTCTCTGCTTGAATTATACCGTGGGGGCAACGGACAGAGGAAGATTATGTTTGCCACAGCTTCGTTGGTGGTATTCGTCGTGGACATTGACGGTGGCCGAAGAGAACCGGAGATTCTACTCTCGGCGCCGCCACTGGGGAGCGACAAGGCCGTCACTGATAGCTTCATCAAAGTCAGTCCCCCTTATACCATTGGTCTGTTGGAGCAGAGCCTCGAGTGCGTCGGCCGTACGCACGAGGAGATCATCTTCTCGCCGCCGTCAACAAAGGCCTGGTCAGATATCCTCAAATGGCTGCCAACACGCTCAGTAGTTCCATTGATGCGTGTGTGCAAAGACTGGCGTGCAATGATCGAGAGTGATCGATTCATTCGGCTGCACACACTCCATGCTAACCTCGGCAAGAGCCCCCGTGTTATGCTCTTGGACACCCACCCTGGTGGTACTGGTTGGTTCTATCCTCTGGATGGCTGTGGGAGGGTTCTACCCCAACTGAATTCATTCTTGTCTGGTCGTGGTAGATCAAGAGCGGTGTGTTCCAAACCTTGCCACGGCCTCGTCGGAGGCACCTGCATGGACATGATGGGCAACTCCCAGGATTTCATATGTAATCCTGCCATGGAGTACTACAAGCCCTTAGATACATATGTCGAGGAAGAAGACGATTCTTTTCTTGCGGGCAGGTTCGGACTGGGGTATGACTCAAAGACAAACAAGCATGTACAGGCGCGTCTTGTCTACTACGAGAGAGACCTGAATACTCGAGATTACAAGTTGCGGTGCTACATTCAGCTCGTAGGCGCGGAAACATGGACGGAGATCAACACTCCACCAAGGCCAGTGGCTGATATGCAGCCCGCCTACGCCGACGGCAAGCTCTACTGGATGGTAGATCCTAATCTTGGCAAATTCCCATCAACCTCGTGTGAGATATTGGCACTCGATATTTCCACACAAGAGTTCGAGATATTGCAAGGGCCAACTCAGTGCGTACGCGACCAGATCACATCCATCGTTGAGCTTCAAGGTTATATATGCATCCTGTGTTCGGACAAGACGATGAATGCCATTGATCTATGGAGACTCGAAGCCGGCGTTTGGTCTGTGTGGTGCCGGATAGAGCTTGGGGAGTTCTCAACAGAGTACTCCTCGGAGCATGCAACTCCATTGGATGTTGACCCCAAGGATGGGAGAATGCTTCTCAGCACAGGGAGCGCTTTAGGGTATTACGACCATAGAACTAGTACATCGGAGACCATTCATCATCTTGGGGAGGGCCATCATGGCCTGAGGTTCCTACCCGTACTTTGCCATGAGAGCTTGATCTGTGAGAATATTCGCCGTGCTGGGAGAAGAAAATTCTCCCTTCATTCATAAGAAAATGATGTTTTCGATCTCCAGTATGTATTTCGAACACTTACTTTCTGTGCATATATGTTAGTAGAAAATTACGATGTATAATCACATTATTCGAACAATTATGATCGTCATGGAAAACAATGTCATTGAGGCACTCTCCTCTCCAACGTCATTGAAAAAAGAAATTTCAAGGCCAACATGGCGCTCTCCTCTCCAACGCTCCCACCCACCCGCCCCCACCGCCGCAGCTATGGACTCTAGATCCTGGTCGCCATGGAAGCCCTCCTTCACTGGGATTTCTCCCCGGGCTGGCTGTTGCAGATCAGGTGCGTAGAAGATTTGGGTTGTCGGTTCATTTCTCTCCCTCCCTTGGCGCAAAGGAATTCTTTCTTGTGGTGTCCTTTTCGTCGGCTTCCTTTCCTCTTTCCGAAGAATCAGTTGGATTGGCTTTGCACTACAGGAATGGCGAACTGTGCCGACGGCTATTATCTGTGCCGACGGCTATTTATCGGAGCCGTCGGCACAGGGGCGACCCAGGACCAGCCGTCGACAAGTCCGTCGGCACAGAAACGGCCGTCGGCACAGACATTCTTTCCCGACGGCCACCGTCCGGACACAGGAGGCCGTCGGCACAGCATATGAGGTGACGTCGACGTTGCCGTCGGCACAGGCCTCTACCATTTTTATTCATTTTTATGTACATAGATGGGTGTCTATTGCGTCGTCCAATTGGTGGGTGTCTATTCACAAAATTTGAGAAACAATCCTTCAGAAGTCGTCTTGAGTAGAATTTTCCTTCACGGTAGAGCTGCAGACCCACAAAACCAAGTTGTTGAACTACTTTTGACACCGAGGAGTCGCTCTTTGGGTCAATAAGAAGACCAAGATGAGAGGATTTCATCTCTATAGGTCAAACAGTCTCCCTTGTCAACAATCTCTTGCAATTTGTTAATGTTGATGTTTGTCACATTCCCATGGCCTAACCTAACACAGCCAAGCAAAAAAGTCCACTGGGCTACCCCCTTTCGACGCACGTCATTGGGGGTAGACGAAAACGTTAGGAATTTTTGCTTCTGCATGGTTTTAGTGTAAGTTTGCAAGATTTTAGTGTGCCCAAGATTCTGTTGATCTCGGGACTCCGAGGTGTGACCGGCCTTTCGACTACTTTTCTACCCCTTTGAACTACTTTTCGCATTGATATTAAACAAACCATGCAAATTACAGTGACAACATAAATTACACAGAGAACATTCTTGAACCGCCGATACATAATTGACTAAGAAACAAGTAAACATGCATGTAGAACAAATTACAACAATCACGAACAACTAACAAATTTCTCCACCCTATGCCGTGCGTGTGCTGCCACCCTTGCCCTTTGACGAAGATTCTGCCTTCTTGCCTTTGCCCTTGGACGAAGCTTCAGCCTTCTTGCTCAGTGCTTCAACCCTCCTTTCCTTTGACGACGGCATGAAATCGTCGTCATCATCGCTGTCAACTACCCAGAGACAGGAACGACCGTACGAATTACGGTCAGCTTCAGTTCGGTAGAACGGACTATTCGTAACTTTCCTGTCAAACTTATCTGCAAGCCTGAGCATTTCTGCACGAATTTGGAGCGGGGTTCTATACGGAAACCCATCGCGGCATAGCTTCGCCCCGAGTGAAGCGAGATGACTCTCAGTGTGCAAAATTTCTTCAATTGGAACTACCCTACCATCTACCTTCAAATTGCTTGAAAGCCTAGCGAGATGCTCGGATGCGGAAATGTGAAACCCAGACACACTTCTCGCAAGGACCAATACACACCATGCTTGCGCTCAAGTGAGTACCATGCCTACCTTCGACTGGGTTATATAGAACTACCGGTGGCGGGAAATATTTGGGCGGGAAACGGTGGCGGGAAATATTTGGGCGGGAAACGGCTCAGAAGCACACGAAGGAAACACACGATCTGTGTGCTTCTTCTGGATCCAACGGCTCACAAGCGCTCGAAAGAAACACACGATCCGTGTGCTTCTTCCTGATTGGGCAACAAAACACACGGTTTCTCCTAGCTACAGCCCGACACTGATTCACGGTCGAATGTCGTTGCATTCAGTGTCGGGCATAGCTAGGGAACCCGAATGTTTTGTGTTTGAGGGTCACTTCGATCCGGCAAGACATCTCTGATGATTACAACCGTCCGGCAAGACGTCTCTGATATTCTACAACCGTACGGCAAGACATCTCTGATGATCTGCAACCGTTTGGAACGGTCACAGGTCATCAGAGACGTCTTGCCGCTGGTTGCCCAAAGATGCCTCTCCGAGTGACGCTGGAATGTTTTGTGTGAGTGAGTAACCTGTCTGAGGAGGTGGGCTATATATAGGGTCGCAAGCCCTTTCGAGTGACTCCCTCCAGCTAGCCAATCAGGAACAAGTACGCGGATCGTGTGTTTTCTTCGAGAGCTTGGGAGCCGTTGGATCAAGTGAAAGAAACACACCGCTGATCCAACGGCTCAGAAGCGCTGAGAGGAAACACACGATCCGTGTGCTTCTTCCTGATTGGGCATACTACAGCTCACAAGCCCTTTCGAGTGACTCCCTCCAGCTAGCCAATCAGGAACAAGTACGCGGATCGTGTGTTTCCTTCGAGAGCTTGGGAGCCGTTGGATCAAGCGAAAGAAACACACCGCTGATCCAACGGCTCAGAAGCGCTGGGAGGAAACACACGATCCGTGTGCTTCTTCCTGATTGGGCATACTACAGCTCACAAGCCCTTTCGAGTGACTCCCTCCAGCTAGCCAATCAGGAACAAGTACGCGGATCGTGTGTTTCCTTCGAGAGCTTGGGAGCAGTTGGATCAAGCGAAAGAAACACACCGCTGGGAGGTTTCTTCCGGGACGCGTAGTTTGGTGAGGAATCCGGGTGACGTCGTCGACCCGGATCTTGTTTGGTGGCCGTCGCGTGGGCCAGCCTCGGTGCAGAGGCCGCCGGCCCCTGAGGTGGAGGTGCGTCGCCGTATCAGAGAGGAGGACGAGCATGTCCGTCGCTACCTGGTTAGGTTGGATACGCAAGCGGTGCATGACAATATGTGGTATACACTTTATAGGGATCCTCCTCATGTGAGTATTGCCCCAGTGATGGTTCCTTATCTTTGGGTGCAAGCCGCCGGCCGCTCAGCACCTCGCGGCTTAGGACCCGGCAAAAGTTAGTTACATTATTTGTGATGTATTATGGATTAAATAAAGATGTAGACTGGTGGCTATAAGCACATTCCTACTAGTGCAAGTTTGTTGTCACTCGTCTATGTACCCAAGTTTGTTGTCATTCGTCTAGTTTAGTTTTCTTATGTTCCATGGTAACGTGACTCTTTTGTTTTGAAGGGTCCTCAAGATGCAAATAGTTTTGCAATTAGCACTGATTCATCTCATACGCAATCACTGTAGGATCGCAAGGAACCCCACCCAAACCTAGGTTGTGCCATACCATATGTGTACAAGTGTGTTGTGTGTTTCAAATGTCCAAGAATCTACTCCTAGATGTGACCGACATCACCGGCTTCACTTTCTCTCTAGTGAGTTTCTGCACTTAGAGGTGAAAACTCCCTTTCGGGCGAACCGGATGGAATCTTGTGTCGATTTGGGGTAGACTTTGGTTTCTCATGTTCCTATGGCCTGACCTAACACAACCAAGCAAAAAAGTCCACTGGGCTACCCCCTTTCGACGCACGTCTATGGGGTAGACGGAAACGTTAGGGTTTTTCCAGCGGATTCAGGGTTTCGCCGAAGCGGGGCCCCGGAGCGTCGGAACCCCACCCAAACCTAGGTTGTGCCATACCATATGTGTACAAGTGTGTTGTGTGTTTCAAATGTCCAAGAATCTACTCCTAGGTGTGACCGACATCACCGGCTTCACTTTCTCTCTAGTGAGTTTCTGCACTTAGAGGTGAAAACTCCCCTTTCGGGCGAACCGGATGGAATCTTGTGTCGATTTGGGGTAGACTTTGGTTTCTCATGTTCCTATGGCCTGACCTAACACAACCAAGCAAAAAAGTCCACTGGGCTACCCCCTTTCGACGCACGTCTATGGGGTAGACGGAAACGTTAGGGTTTTTCCAGCGGATTCAGGGTTTCGCCGAAGCGGGGCCCCGGAGCGTCGGAACCCCACCCAAACCTAGGTTGTGCCATACCATATGTGTACAAGTGTGTTGTGTGTTTCAAATGTCCAAGAATCTACTCCTAGGTGTGACCGACATCACCGGCTTCACTTTCTCTCTAGTGAGTTTCTGCACTTAGAGGTGAAAACTCCCCTTTCGGGCGAACCGGATGGAATCTTGTGTCGATTTGGGGTAGACTTTGGTTTCTCATGTTCCTATGGCCTGACCTAACACAACCAAGCAAAAAAGTCCACTGGGCTACCCCCTTTCGACGCACGTCTATGGGGTAGACGGAAACGTTAGGGTTTTTCCAGCGGATTCAGGGTTTCGCCGAAGCGGGGCCCCGGAGCGTCGGAACCCCACCCAAACCTAGGTTGTGCCATACCATATGTGTACAAGTGTGTTGTGTGTTTCAAATGTCCAAGAATCTACTCCTAGGTGTGACCGACATCACCGGCTTCACTTTCTCTCTAGTGAGTTTCTGCACTTAGAGGTGAAAACTCCCCTTTCGGGCGAACCGGATGGAATCTTGTGTCGATTTGGGGTAGACTTTGGTTTCTCATGTTCCTATGGCCTGACCTAACACAACCAAGCAAAAAAGTCCACTGGGCTACCCCCTTTCGACGCACGTCTATGGTTTCGCCGGAGATATAATACAATATGTTTTTTTGTCTTCGGTCAACTGTCTAGGGTTTCGCCGGAGATATAATACAATATGTTTTTTTTGTGTGGCCCTACCATATAACTGTAAAAATTTATAACAAAATTTATTAAAAAATTGTACAAATTTATAGCAAATAGGTGCTGTCTGTTTTTTAAATGGAATAAAAAAAAAGAAAAAGCCTAAGCCGACGGCAAAGCCGTCGGCATAGGTGCTCTCTGTTTTTAGACAGGGCACGCGCCCGAATCGGCTACCTCAGTTCCAAATCGAAATCCAAATCGAGCACCCGCCCGAATCGCTTGCTCCGGCGACCCTCCCCCCTCCCCCCTCCACCGCACCACCGGCTCCTCCACCAGATCGAGCGGCGGCGCGGCCGGGCCTGCTCGCCGGCGTCCACCCGCATCTCTCCCCCACCCGCTTCTCTCCCCCACCCGCCGCTGGGCTCTGGCCATTCCACCTCCTCCTCCACGCCTCCTCCGTCCACCCTCCACCCCGTCGTCCACCCTCCACCCTCCACCGCGACGCCGCCCACCCTCCTCTCGAAACCCTGCAACCACCACCACCACCACCAACGAAAGGAGCATGAGGGGAAGGTGGGTTCCTCGCTGCCGCCGCCGGTAGAAGCACAACCTGAAGCTCCTCTTCCTCAACTCCTGTCGCTGCTGCTGCTCTCCACCAACCAGAAGGTGGGTTCATCTCTTCCTCTCTTCAATTTCTGCAATTTCCCGTGAACTAGTGTTGTGAGCAGACTAGATTGGAATACAGAGACATGTACGTGCTAGTTTGGTAGCTGTTTCCTAAATCTGAAATGTATGTGAATTTGTGAGCAGACTGCTGCATTTTTTTTCGGTTGTTTAGCTACTAGGCACATTTGTGAATTTGTGTAAGAACAATAATTGCTAACAGATTCAGAATTTTCAGATTTAGGACTTAGTGAAAATTTCTCCCTGCTGCCATACACACAAATCATTCTGCTGAAGCAAACAATCTTTTTAACAATGGCCATTTATGACTTGTGATATAGCTATGCAATGTTGGATATGATGCTCTTGTGCAAGTGCATTGGTGCAGTCTATAGGTAGCCAAAAACAATTACATGTGTATGCCTGATTTTGCATTGACTTGAGCAGAAACATTGGTTAGTAGAATTTGTAAAATTTGTCATCTAAATTGCTATTTGTAAAATCACCGGGAGCTTGTACTTATGAATGATCCCTGTGGAAGAACGATAAAAGGAACTATATTTGTGACGATCAAATTTCCTCTCTTTTTCTTTTTTGTTCTTTAGTTTACTATTTGCTTCAATATTAATGTTGTCATACTTGTGTGCTAATATTTATTGTTTCTCAATGCAGTTGATTGAACAATATGAGTCAGGGCAAGGAAAGCGCAGCTACCTTGGTTAGTACGCTGAAGGCACAGAAGTCTAACCTTACACGGAGTGGACGACCTACCACCTCGCGTTACGCCGCGGACGAGGGTGCACGAGTAGGACGAGGTGGAGGACGAGGTGGAGGACGAGGTGGACGGCAAGGTGGAGGACGAGGTGGAGGGCGAGGTGGAGGACGAGGTGGAGGAGACGTGGAGCACCCACCCTCCGCTTCTGGCGACGTGGATTCCGAGTTGCCCTCCGCTTCAGGCGACGTGGCTTCCCAGAACCACCTGGAGGTGGAGGTGGAGGACGAGGTGGAGGACGAGGTGGAGGTGGAGGTGGAGGCGGCGCCGAAGCGGAAGAAGAGCCGTGGCGAAGCAGGAGTCCCCGAGGAAAAATACTGGCCTAAGACCGAGGAGGCGAAAACCCTCATTGAGCCTCATGGCGTTGAGTAAGTGTACTAGTTTTGTAATTTTGAACATGAAATTTCATTTTGGTCATAACAATTTGGCATATGTACTAATGTTTACTTATTGTGCAGTTCATGGACATGGACAGGCCCTAAGATTCCACGCACTCCTGGGAGCTTGCTTGGAGCTCTGATTAGGAAATACTGGCCAGGCTTGTACACTACAGGGCCCGAGGACGAGCTGAAGTTAGCCACGAAATGGGCGGACTATGAGGCTGCGCCGTCCCCACCGTTCGAGACAGCTGCTCACGCCGTGATCACCACTTTTTGGGTAACACATATTTTTCGAATTTCGTTCATAGTTAATGACCCCACCGTGATAACTCATGACTCACAATTTTTTTATGCATGGTTGAAGCGGTTTTATCGTGTGCTGGACCAGCAAGCCGCGGATAGCATTTTGCATGCTCATTGTGTGAGGTTGACACGGCAGCAATTCTACAACCAAAAGTTTACATCCGCCAATGACTTTACCTATGAGAAGACGGGCAAGAGGGCCAAGAAGGCGGATAATGCCAAGAATGCAGCGGAGATGACAAAGGAGGAGTACATTTCGGTAAGTACATTGTCAATGGAATTCTATATTGCTGCTAAGTTGCCATTGCACTTAGCTCTTCTTGAATTGCATTTTCAGGTTATGCCCGACTGGGCCGACCGCAAAGAAGACGCATGGGATGCGTTGGTTAGGAGGTGGGTCGGGGAAGACGAGGATTTCAGCGCCGTGAGCCAGCGGAACAAGGCAAACCGAGGCTCCGAGGGAACACACAGTGCGGGAAACCGCAACCACTTCCTCTTTAAGGATAAGATGGTATATATATACATGGAACGACGTGCATTTATTTTTACCGCATGTTTCTACTTGGTATGAATAACATTTCTTTTCGTGATGCAGGACGCCGAGACTGGGACGGTAAGCACCCACATCGGTGCGTGGAAGAAGATGAGGGAAAAGAAGCCCGATCCAAAGAAGCCTCAGCCACAGGCTCCTGAGTACTACGGCAGAAGCGAGGAGGCCGTGAACAGCTACTGCACGGCGTTCCAGGGGTTTCACCCGGAGGTGGATGACCCCTTGAGCGAGGAGGTCGACGAGAGGTCGGTATATATATATATATACATGGAACAACGTGCATTTATTTTCACCGCATGTTTCTACTTGGTATGAATAACAATTCTTTTCGCGATGCAGGGCGGTGGTCCTCTCGGGGCACGGAAGGCCGCATGGCCGTAATCGCACTCTTAATAAGGTGGTTAGGCCTGCCATGACCTTCACGCAGGCAAAAGCTACTCTCCCTGACAACAGCCCACTGATCCCGCCTCGTCCACAGCCTCGTCGATCCACTCCCATCGATGTAAGTTTTTTTGCATCCTCTTTCCGACATTCGTTCTTCCATGGCTAAGTTGACGAGATTCATTCTTTTCGAAATTGTAGCCCGATTTTGAGGAAGCCTACGCTGCCGCTCATGCGCAGTATGAGGTGGCCTTTGCCAAGTGGGAGGAGCAGAATAAGCCTTGGACCGAGTATCAAAAGTTGTTCCGAACTGTAAGTTTTAACCTTTACTTTTGTCAAATATGACAAGTCCCACTTCCCTAGTTTGAGCCTTCATTTTTGCAACACCTGACATCTAAACTATCTTGCAGTCGGTGCTGAACTTTTTCACCACTGGAGTGCGGGTAGCCCCTCCTATGGAGGAGCCTCCGGAGCCGGGTCCGACTCCACGGATGCCATCGAGGGACGTGTTCGCTCTCTCCTACTACAGAAGAATCCCGGTATGTTTGATCCCAAACCACTGGTTACTGCTTTCCTTTGCCTCGCAGTTGCTAACTCTTGCTCAAACATGTAGGAAACGGGAACCTCGTCGGAGAACCCACACATTGATCCTTCTGCTTCTCCTAGTTCCTCGACGGGTTCGCCTCGCACCACACCGTTACATAGCGGTGGTCCTTCTGCCGGTGCTTCAGCTTCTCCTCGTGCTTCCGGTGATTCGCCTACTTCCGGTGCTTCTGCTGCGGCGATCCGACGCTCACCTATTATGAGCCGGGGAGATATGGGGTACACCCCGTCGCCGCAATAGATGTAGGGCTTTCGGCGTCTAGACATCTTCCTATGTATGTATATACTTGATGATGGTCCTATGTGTATATACTTGATGATACAGCATTTTGTGATCCATTGTGATCAATAGATGGAGCCATTGTGTGATCTTGCTTGTTGTGAATTTGTCGTGATTTTTGATTATTTTACTGCTATTATTGCTGCAAAAAACGAGCTGCTGGATGAAAAAAATTCTGGTAACACCTGTGCCGACGGCAATGCCGTCGGCACAGACCCCTAAATGTGACCAAATGGGCACACCTGTGCCGACGGCATTGCCGTCGGCAGAGGCCCCTCCCAGGAGCGCCCAGCAACATCCACGTGTCCACTCTGTGCCGACGGCATTGCCGTCGGCACAGGCCCATCCACCTCGACCGGCCTGTGTGGGCCCCACACGCCGCTGTGCCGACAACCTAGGTGCCGACGGTGCGTTTCTGGCCGTCGGGAAAAGCTGTGCCGACGGTTTATACCTGTGCCGACGGCCAGGTGGCCTGTGCCTACAGTGGTCTATGCCGACCACCCTGTGCCGACGGTGGCCGTCGGCATAGGTATGTGCCGACGGCATTTGGACCTATGCCGACGGGCTGCGGCCGTCGGCACAGGTGGCCATTCCTGTAGTGTTGCAATGCTGTATTGGTGGCGATCATCATGGTTTTAGGGTTTTCCAATTAAGTGATCGTCGATTCAGGTTTTCTCTAGCCTCTAGTAAGGTGGGCCATTTCATCTACGGATTCAAAGATCGTATTTGGCCGGATTTTGTTTGCCACTTTTCTCTATTTAGAGGTGAATTACCCTCCAGCTCTGGTTTGTTGTTTGAAGCCAACAAGTGGTTTTCGTCTGAACAAGATCTTGACATTGCGCAACGCAGCCCTTTGTGTCTTCGACCAAAGTTGGGATTCTTGCAACAAAGTGCTAGAAATGACAAGTCATCCTCCGTTAAAGAGCTATCTAAATTTGGTTTTGTTCATTCTGATGAGACTGCTGACTCTTCGTCGGAACCAGTGATTAAGTTTGGCTCCTTCTCGCCGGCGAAGGTGGTGGCTCCGGCCACCGGAATTGATCATTGCTTAGGTGACGTCACTACCTTTTTTGGTAGTTTTCCAGATCCGGTTTTATTGGATCCTTCTCCTTCAGCCAAGCAGTTATTTGTTGGAGATAATTTTGTGTGGAATTTCTGCTCTAACCTCTCTAAGGAAACTCTCGAGCATATCCAGGATTTGCGGGTAGCTAATTACTCTGATAAGGAAATCAAGGATTTTTTGAATCTTCCGGTTCTCCCGCCCACGAACCTGCTATATCAATTGTTGGGCCGCTGCTCTCGATGTGGGCTTTATGATCATCTACGTCCACAATGTCCGGGCATTTGCGATTCATGCCAATTTTTGAGCCGCAAGTGTGAGAGCTGCTCTGCTGATGAATCGTCTCGACTGAATTTGAAAGATGGGCCCAAAGTGATGGTCAGCATGCGATGCTGGACATGCAAGGCTTTAGGGCATCGGGCACGTGAATGCGTGGCGCGCAAGCAATGGAGGCCAAAAAAAAAGACCCGTCACGCTTTCGCCTCGACAAATATGGGTAGTTAAACAGAAAAAGGAAGATGATGTTTTACCCCGGATTTCTCAAGATACTTTACCCCTGATCGTTTCATCTCCCGCTACGACCGTTACTCAAGCTATAGTACAACCTTCGTTGGCGGAGGAAGCAGAGGCTGGGGTGTCACCGAATGCTTATATTCTTGCTGACAGTCCCATACAAGCCTGGACGGATTTGGTCAGTAGCCCAGAGTCAGAGCATGATACTGGGACTATGGAAATCAGTAAAGACTCAGTATATGAAGCTAATTCTTTGGCTCCTTTCAGTATTTCTCTGCCAAAGATGTTTGACAGATGTTTCCTGGCTGAAGAAATTGATAGCTTGCATTTTGCTAAAGCAATGCTGTTGGGCCTCACTCCGTTTGAGTCGGCAACCTTGGCTAAAACTTCTTTGGTTGAGGCATGTTTCAAGAAAGTCCTGTTCCTTGACCCAACTTTATGTAAGAGGCCCCCTGTGCCTCGTTTCTCTTTCATTACCATTTTATCTGGCAAGAGAACAGCACAGCTTGATTGTTTCTTTACTCAGCCTCCCAGGCAAGTTGCCCAGATTTGTGAAATTTCAGAGGATCTTGGTGTTCAGGAGAATCCCAAAGTGTCGGGTCTGGAACTTGCCATTCAGCAAGCTGATGCTTCCCGCGCTGCTGCAAGCTCTGTTCGTGGCACTAGTACAGAACGACACATCGGAAATGGGCCAAAAACCCCATCGGAAACGGAAAAAGGGTCAGTGTCCCCGACCCCGTTACTGATGTGAAGGCCCTCATCGGTAACGGAGGCGAAAAACCGTCGCTGATGAGGCGTCGGTTTGGCAACGGTTGTGCACAACCTCCGTTTCTGATGTGTCGGAACATCAGTAACGGAGATTCTGTTTCTGCTCGTTTGCATTGAGGTTTCTTCATAAGCCTAGAGCAGGAATAGATTTGGCACTGGACATTTAAAATTTCACAGCAGAAGCACAAAAAGGCTAACAAATCCATTCATTCATAAGGTATAACAAATGTCACCGATACATTGCATCACAAGACAACCAATTACTTATCTTCATTGTCATGCCTCTCTAAATCTATCATTGACATGTCTAGCTAAATCTATCTATGTCATGCCTCTCTAAACTTATCCTTGTCATTTCCAACTTAATTTATCTTCATGATTTGCTGTTAGAGTTCATGAATTCAATCTTCTTCTTGGACGGTGTCGCCAAAATATAATCAACTCGCCGCTTTGTCCCCGACCTTGTATTTAGCTCATTTAAATGAGCTAAACGGATCAGCACCATGCTCTGCACATAGTGCAATAAGCGAGTGCTGATGTACTGAAGGTGCCTCTTTTGTAAAGTGGTCACTGAAATGCAAAGAGAGAATATATGACTCCATGTTAGCTCACTATACATCTAGCATAAAGGACATACAACACAAAAGGATGCATAAGACAGAATAACAAACTTACAAATCCATTGCATAGTTGTTGTGTACCAACAATTATGCCGGACGACAAGCGCACCTTGGCTAAGGACCCGGCTTTTTATACAGTGTCACCGAAATGTACATCTGTTTTGCAAAGGAGATAAGTCAGCCATGAGTTTCATACACTACCGATTTGTGCTAGTTATGTTCTTTTCGAGCGACACTACGTAGTCGTCCTCAGTGGCGGAGCTAGAACATATTGAAACAGGATGCACACATGTTACCACAATACATTTAAAACAATTTTTAGGGGTGCATATGTGATGAAAAATTGCTAATTTACAAAGAAAAATTCCTTCTCCCGGTGTCCTGTGCACCCGGCTGGCTCAAGATGGATCCGCCAGTGGTCGTCCTCATCGTTCTCGGATGTATTACAACCCTAGTTCTAGTTCTGTTCATGAGTGTCCTATGGAAGAAAACCTAAGCAGAACAATGACAACAACCCTAGTTCGTCGGCACGACGGCCTGTCACAAATAGATGTATTACCTTTGGATCTGGCGGCGGGAGTACGTAGTCGTCCTCGTCATCCTCGGATCGACACGCCATGCGCCCTCCAGCTACAGATCAGGCGACAAGATCTGCCCGGGTGGAGCAAAGAACGGGTACGCGCTGCCACGGTTGGAGGAGAGGAAGATGCGCGCCGACACGGTCGGAGGGAGGGAGATGCGCGCCGCCACGGTCGGAGGAGAGGAAGATGCGCGCCGCCACGGTCGGAGGGAGGGAGATGCGCGTCGCCACGGTCGGAGGGAGGGAGATGCGCGCCGCCACGGTCGGAGGGAGGGAGATGCGCGCCGCCACGGTGGAGCTAAGATCTGGTGCTGCGTGGAGGCGCCGCCACACTTTGAGAGTGAGTCTGAGAGTGAGCGATAGAGTTTAGGGCTGTGTGAAGGGCGCATTTATAGCAAAGTAGAACATCAGAAACGGAGGGTATAAACAACCGTTTCCTTTGATTTTTTCACTGACACAGGGCTTATACTGATCTCTACTAGTATTGAAGTTGAAGAACATAAAAATAAATAACTATAACTACTCCTCGGCCTCCGCCTTCTCCTGCTCGTATGCGAGGAGAGCCGCGTAGTCATCCGCATCGTCGCGCGGCTCCTCGCCGACGATGTCATCGCCGCCCGTGCGCCCCTCCCACATCTCGTCGTCGTCGTAGGCAGGATCGTCGCGTAGCTCCGGCGAGAGGAGGAGCCGGCGGCTCTGAAGCAGCTCAACTCTTTCCGGCGGCATAGGCACCGACGCGCGGTTGAGGTGCCAGCCACCGGGTAGCCGAACCTTTGACCATGGCACTGGCCTCCTATATTGCCAGTGCCGCTCCGCGACGGCCTGCCCGACGATGACGCGGTTCCATCCAGGCGACCGCGGACGAGCGTCTCTCCGCCGCGGCGAGCGGCTGCGGTCGCGGGCGCCAGAGGATCCCGCGTCCTCTTCCGGCGGCATAGGCACCCTCCTGTGGCTGACGCGCCAGCCAGCGGGAGGCTAACATTTGACCAGGGCACTGGCCTCCTATATTGCCAGTGCCTCTGCGCGACGGCCTCCGGCACGACGACGCGGTTCCAATTCAGCGAAAGCGGGAAACTGCTGCGGCGAACGCCTGAGGAGTTGCTAGGAGTATCCATGGCTGCGGCGAAGTGGCGTACTGAGATAGCAGGGAGATCGTGGGTTTTTAAGGAGTAGTGGGCGGTGCCGCGGCGTCACTACGCCACTACGCCATAGCAGTTACTCCGCTCGCATCGAATTCCAAGAAGATGGAACGTGTCCACATTGCACACGGACACACAAAAGTCTCCGTTGCTATAGAGGCACATATCGGAAACGGAGCCAGAATTAAGACCGTTGCCAATACTATGGGTAACGGAGTTAATACTTTCTCTGTTACCTATGTTGACGGGCCAGCCACGGACCAGGTCAGGTTTGTACGCACTGGCCGCGCGGAAAGCGCGATTCTCCGTCGCCTAACGCCTGCCGTTTCCATAGAGGGGTATCCGATGTGTCGTTCTGTACTAGTGTGGGAGTCCTAGGAAGAATGCTGTGAAGCTGGTTGAATCTGGTGAGCGCCGCCCTACCCGTCAAAATAACAAGGGGTACAGGCACGAATCCATTCCAATGCTACCCCCTCGATCCACTGCTTCTAAGGCCAAGAAACCTGAAGTTCTGCGACTTGAAGAGATGCGTCGCATGGGAGTTGATCGGTGCCACATCGATCCTGAAGAGTTGACTGATGAGAAGCTGCTCTAGGAACGCCCCAACTGAGATGCTGACGAGCTGCTTCTTCTTTCCGTGTCCTTTGGACCTCTGGTGTGCTTGTCTTCTTTATCGTGGAACTGCCCTTGTGGCTACTTTTGTGTTATCTTATCGTAATGCAATCTACTCTGAGAACTAGAACCTGGAATGTTTTGAGTTGGACTGTTAGGGGTATCAATGACCCAGCTAAGTGGCCGCATATCCGCTGCAAAATTGAGGAGAGTGGGGCCTCTTTTATATGCTTGCAAGAGACAAAACGTGCTTCTTTTGATCTTGCCTTGATCTCGACAACTTTGCTTATGTCCCCTCCGATGGTGCTTCAGGGGGTCTACTTATTCTTTGGGCAAGTAAAGCCTTTACTGGTACTGTGTTGTTGGAGGAATTATGTGGTCTTGTTATTTCCTTCAAATGTCTGCAATCTCAAGATACCTTCACCCTAGCAAACATTTATGGTCCTTGTTCTGGTCCTACCAGAGCAGATTTCATTGCATGGCTTTTTCACTTGGATATTGATAATGAAAACCTGTGGCTCTTAGTGGGTGATTTCATTTTTTACCGATCTATTGAAAATCGGAACAGAGAGGGGGCAAACATGGCTGATATTGAGACGTTTAACGAAGTAATCAGCTATCATGGTTTAGTGGAGCTACCAATTAAAGGAAGATCCTATACTTGGTCAAACATGCAATCTGATCCTCTTTTGGTCCAGCTTGACTGGTTCCTGACTTCCACTGCTTGGACTCTAAAATATCCAAATACAGTCGTTACTCCACTAGCTAGACCCACTTCTGATCATGTTCCCTGTGTGGTCTCTGTGGGCACTGCTATTCCCCAAGCTGCCATTTTTCGTTTCGAAAATCACTGGGTTTCCCTACCTGGCTTCATGGAGGTGGTAGACTCCATCTGGCAAATTCATTGCCCGGGTGACAGTGCTAAAAAACTCTCTGCTAAATTCAAGCTACTTCGGAAAGGTCTCAAGAAGTGGTGCACCACCATCTCTCAGCTCAATAAAATCATTGATAACTGCAACGAAGTAATCTTGCTAGTTGATGAGCTGGAAGATCAGCGATCTCTGCACATCTCTGAAAGGAATTTTAGGGACATTGTCAAGAGAAAGCTTGATCACCTCCTTAAGAGTAAGCAAACCTATTGGAAGCAAAGGTGCACGGCTAGATGGGCCAAAGCTGGGTGAGGAAAACACTTCTTATTATCATGCCATGGCCACCATTAGCTTCAGGAAAAACTCGATAGCTTCTCTAGTTCGTGATAATGGTTCTGTGGCGGTTGAACATGAGGAAAAGGCAGGAATTCTTTGGCACACTTACAAGCAGCTCTTGGGTATTTCTAATGGAATTGACGCCAATTTTGACATCTCAAAATACATCTCGGTATACCCCGGATTGGAGGCTCTATCCTCTCCGTTTACTATGAGAGAAATTGAACAGACCATGAAAGAATTACCCAACGCAAAAGCTCCTAGCCCTGATGGATTTATATGCCTATTTCTGAAGAAGTGTTGGCATATAATCAAATGGGAATTTTATGATCTCTGCAGAGAATTCTGGAATGGGCAGGTTAATCTTCAGAGTATCAATGACTCTTTCATTACGTTGATCCCTAAAATGAGTTCCCCGGAAGGACCCAATGATTACAGGCCAATTTCTTTACTAAATTCCTCGCTGAAATTCTTAACTAAAATCCTTGCAAATAGGCTCCAGTCACAAATCCTGAAACTTATTCACAAAAATCAGTATGGGTTTTTAAAAACCAGAACCATCCAAGATTGTGTTGCCTGGGCCTATGAGTACATACATCAATGTAAACAGTCTAAAAAAGAATGCATCATTCTAAAGTTGGACTTTGCGAAGGATTTTGATACCATCGAGCATAAAGCTATCCTTGAAGTCTTGAGATGCAAGGGTTTGACAATAGATGGTTGGGATGGATCTCTAACATCATGTCAAGTGGATCCTCTTCAATCTTGCTGAATGGTACTCCGGGAAAGAAATTTGCCTGTAGGCGTGGTGTGCGTCAAGGGGATCCGTTGTCACCCACTCTTTTTGTTGCTGGCTCTGACCTACTGCAGTCAATGGTGAATTTCATTTTCCAAGAAGGGCAGTTGCAAGCACCTCTTCCAATTCCGGGAGCTGATTTACCAATTGTTTAGTATGCCGATGATACCCTCCTCATCATGCAAGCCTGTCCGCAGCAACTCTTGGCTCTAAAATCCCTGCTACATGAATTTGCAAGTGCCACTGGACTGCAAGTTAATTATTCCAAGTCATGTATCATGCCGATAAATGTCTCAGATGCCCGAATGGTTGAACTGGCGACTGTTTTTGAATGTACAATTGGCACACTACCTTTCACCTATCTTGGTTTGCCTTTGGGCACGGCAAGACCAATGATCAGAGATCTAGCTCCTGTTAGTGATCAAATTGAGAGAAGACTGAATGCTTGTGCTCGTTTCTTACCACATGGTGGCCGTCTGATGCTCGTTAACTCTGTTTTCTCGGCGCTTCCAACTTTCCTCATGTGCTCCCTGAAGCTGCATAAAGGTTTTATCAAAACAGTAAATAGGGCCCGAAGGCATTGTCTCTGGGACAAACGTGAAGACTCCACCTCTTTTGCTGGACTTGCCGCTTGGGACAAAGTCTGCGTCCTAAAGATTGTGGAGGTCTGGGGATCATAAACTTAGAACTGCAGAACATTGCCCTTCTCCTAAAGCAATTGCACAATTTTTTTGCTAAAGAAGACATCCCTTGGGTGCATTTGGTGTGGTCACAATATTCGGAGGGAGCACCACATGCACAAACATCTCGTGGTTCTTTCTGGTGGAGGGACATCTTCAGTCTGGTGGATATTTATCGAAGCATCATGGCTAGTCGAGTGGGCGATGGATCCACAATCCTTTTTTGGAAAGATTTCTGGCTGAACAATGAGTTGCTTGCTGACAAGCTTCCACACTTATTTTCATATGTGGAAAGGCAAGACCTGACGGTTAAAAAATTGATGGCAACATCAAACATGAGCTCTCTCTTTCAGCTGCCTCTTTCTATAGAAGCTTTCGAGGAATTTCAGGAAATGCAACAGCTTTGTGAACACAATGCAGTCGTCCCTTTTGAAAAAGACATGAGATCTTTCGTCTGGAATAAAGAAAAGTACTCCTCAGCTGACTTCTACAGGTTTATGTTCCAGGAAATACCCAAAGATAAAACCCTATGCAAAGTATGGCAGTCTAGATGTCTTCCCAAGCTGAAAGTGTTTTGCTGGCTGTTGATCAACGACCGCCTAAACACTAAAGACATGATGCTCAGAAAACATTGGCACGTGGAAGGGGGCCCAAACTGTGTTCTGTGTGATCGCGTCGTCAGAGAGGATCTTGATCATCTTTTCTTCGACTGCGAGTTTGCAAGAGAATGCTGGCAAGTTGTTGGTCTTTCGTGGGATCTCTCTAGATGTCCCCGAGATAGAATTCTACTGGCTGTTGGTTCCTACCCTCACCCAAACTTCATAGAAATCTTCGCTTCGGTGGCGTGGAATATTTGGAAAGAACGCAACGACTACATCTTCGAAGGGGTGGAGCCATCTTTGGATTCCTGGCGTCGCCGTACTAAACAAGACCTTCAACTGCATCAATTCAGAGTCAAGAGTTCTCTGGTTCAGAAACTGCTGGATAGCATGTCACACTTCTTCCCCTAGCTGATTGACAGTGTTACACTCTTCTGTCTGCTACTTGTTGAGCTTTTAAGCTATTTTAGACCGTTTTCCTTTGTTCTCTGTTCCCTGAGTTGGGTCATTATGTTGTGACCCCTCTCTCTCCCCTTCTTTGTTCACCCGTGTAAACTGTTGTTTTTGTTTATTATTGGAAAATTACACCGTAGGAGTTTCCCCTAAGGTAGCACGGTCTAAAAAAATTATGATCGTCGTGATTATCATTTTTTGTAATTGCGGTTTCAGGTTTTACCAAGAAAATGGACTGACGTAAACTTATGCAAGCAATACTCGTGGTTCTAGAAGATGTGGTGGCAAGAGATCCCACACAAGCCCGTCACAAATGGACACTAGCTTATGCGCGTGCAACCAATCCTGATCTGTGATCGGTATCCCGACCAGGTGGTTTTGCTATAAACCGAAAGAGTAGGATTCCACCGAAAGAGTAGGATTCCACGTGTCCCTGGTCAGAACTATTCCTTTTTTTTTTTCACGTGAGCGCTGGTTTGACGCCCGCAATGTTTCCGACGCAATGAATTTGAATGACATGGGAGCAAAACAATTCCCTTTTGGCGGCAAAACGAGAAAAGATTAGAGTTTTACTTACAAAGAAAAACCTGACGGAAAAAATAATTCCTTTCTGGGCTAGTGATTTTTGAAATAAAATGGGTGTGAGATCAGAAAATCCCACTTCCAACTATTCTAAAAAATTGAACAAAGAAGACCTGACACTTCCTGGTAGTGTAAGAAGTTTGAACAGAAAAAAATCCCATTTCGTGTTAAAATGGAAACAAATATTTCACAAAAAAGAAACCCAAAGGCTAAGAAACGCACGCGCGATCTGTGAAAACGAGCGGCCGAATCAGAGAGGTCCGATTCAGGTCGTGCTTGGCACGTGTTGACAGGCGGGACCAGGACTGGATGATGGTTTTGTCCGCACGTGCATTCCTTCCCAACAAATCCCCACCTCCTCCCTAGCGTCTCCTCCCCGCTGCATTTCGATTCTAGGGTTCACGCCGGCACCACAGATGACAGAGCGGGGGTGGGTGAGCCCAGTATTTATGTTTCCCATACTCCCCCAAGCATAGACGGGATCATAATTTTTTTATTGTATCTCTCTATCTTTTTTTTAGAACATGATCTACAATATAAGAGGCAAACAAGCTTTATTAGCATTAACAGTGGGTCTTGGACTACTTTTTGTAAGATAGGATTAATTCACGCAAGGTACGATAATCAAGTTTAACTAGAAAGATCAGAGGTAATATCACTAAGAATTTTTATTTCCTCTATGTGTGTGGCTACTTTCTCATAATCAATATATTCATCGTATGGCCCATCAGTAAGCCATTCTTGTTTCATACTACATCCAACCTCAAAATTCACAAGCAAGAGATCCAAAAACAATTATGAGCATCCGAGACTTCCATATTCATAACTGTTTTACTAGATTCGTCATCAAGAAAAGATATAGGACTCTAAAATGTATTTACTATCATCCAACTTCTAAGTCCTTGATCATTTCCACAAATACTTTTCCTAAACCTTTCCCAGGCATCTTCAAATGTCTCATCACTACTTTATTTCAAACAAAATATCATTTGTCTATTGTATGAGATAGTAGTAGGTGGGTAGAATTTTTCTATGAAGGCTTCCTTCATGTTAAACCAAAAGAAAAGCCATTGCGGATCTCAACACAAAACTCTTCACCAAATTTACTTACGTACATTGAGATGTGTTGAGTACAAAGGATAAACTCTTTTCGCATGGCCTCGGTTTCAATCAAATAAAGATCCAAGAGACCCTAAATCAAATATTACATTGGTTTGATAACAAAATTACCGCAAACATGGAACATATGTCTCGGTAAATATGACTAAACATGCTCCCAAGTGTCCCCACGATCAGGTGTGCATTTCGTGAGTTTGTTGACGAAAGTGTTTGTTCGCCCCGAGTTTATCGACTATTAGCGTATTTTACTCATTGGTTCGTATATGTGGGAGTTCGGGCTTTCAAAGAATTTATGCAGCTGTAGTGTGATGTTACTTTCCTGTATTCTATCAGTACCGCATTGGTAAAGGGATTTCTGAATCTTGTTTTTGTTCATAGGTTTGATTGGCAAGAGGAGAAAATTTTAAATTGTCAGGTCTTAAACAGATGCGTTCTATCAGTACTTCATTTGTACTCTACTTGCAGTTGTGATCTGCATAATTATGGTAATTTATATTTTAGGAAAACATAACTAGGGTAATTGATTCCTGCTAACTGTGGATGGAGAAGGGCGGGTGACAATGATTTGCCTGTCAGTAGCCGTGCGTGACAGAGCATGGAGAGATTACACATACCGATGGACCAAGATAGGAAAAACCCGCCCAAAAATAGAAAAAAAAGGGAGGAGCAGACAGGGCATGGAGCATTTCAGAGAAGTGTTGGGTTGAATTAACGGCAAATAACTGGCAACACCAGGAACAATGATAGTATTAACAGAAATTGAATTGAACTCCATGGTTCCAGCCAAAAACACACATATATATCATCATAATATTTCCAGCAACTAACCTGCCTAAATCGAAGTTCGATAAGACTCACTTTTTTTTTTGAAGATCAAGTTCGATAAGACTCACTGGTAGCTAATATGCAGCAAAACAACTGCATTCGCCACATTAATCGAGTTGAAAAAACTGAGAGCTAAACACCACACTAGAAGAACACATCAGAGGATTCAGAACTCATGGTCGACGGTTTCAGCCAATGCCACCATCAACTGTAACTACGTAGCACCGACTCCATAACCGGAACTAACAACTCCTTACTCTGCATATGGACGGCCGATGGATCTTTTTCACCAGACGAGTGTGGCCATGGGCGGAACAGACCGACGAAGACCTCAATGGCCGTCGCAGTACTCGCAGTACGGCATGCCGGCAGGGCTGAGGTGGCAGCGCACGCAGTGGCAGACGTGCATCTCCGGTACCAGGCGCACCGACGCTGTTTGTAACAGGCAGCCGGAGTACCAGATGTACTCGGTGGCCACCATCGCCGCCGTTGCGGGGCCGGGCACCACCGCGTCGATCACGGACCGCTCGTCGTTGGGCAGTGGCTGCGGCGGCTCCGCCCCTGCGACGGGTTGATCGAGCAGTGGCTGCGCATGTCCCGCGGCGGCAGCGAGCTCCTCCCCTGCGACGGGCTGATCGAGCAGTGGCTGAGGCTGTCCCGCAGCGGCAGCGAGCTCCTCCCCATTCCCGGACGGCGACGACGCTTCCTCACCGTCAGCTGCTTGATCAAACAATGTCAGTCCAAGAAACGAATCGGAAACCACGAAACAAACTGAAAACGAAGAAACGAACTGAAAACCAAGAAGCGAACTGGAGACCAAGAAACGAACTGGAATTGGGAAGAACAAACTTACCGCGAGCGAAGGAGTCGATCCGTCCCGAGTTATCTGTCAGGTTGGCGTCCATCCCTGCCACCGGCATAGGCTGAGGCGGTGGCACCACCTCCACCATATCGCGCTCTCCGCCGCTCCCGGAGCCTGCAAGAAGCCAAGAAACCAGACCCGCACCGTGAAAATCGAAATGCAAGGAGAGCCAAGAAACTAAACTCGTGACAACAGAATCCAAGAAACCGCGGACGCCATAAGAAAAATAGCGCGATTTCTGCATAGATTTTCTTGGGAACGCACCTCCTCCGTGGGGGGAGACGTCCTCCTCTTCGGCTGAGGCGCTCCTCATCCGTGCAGGTGGCCGCGAAGTCTCGGGAGCGTCGCTGGAGGCCTTCCGCTTCTCTGTCATCTCGCTCCCCTTGGAAAGCGCCGCGCACCCAAGTTGTCCATTGAACACCTCGCAAGAACCGAAGAGGGAGGTGGAGAGGATCGAGCTCGGGAAAGGAAGCTAATGGAGGGAAGGAAATTGCAGGGAGGGAAGGGGAGAGGAGACAATATATGCAGACGCTGGCCTTCGAGCCCCGAGAGTTTGGACGTGCGAGTGCCCATCCTGTGACTGGGCCTATACAACATAAGCCTACCATCTGGCCCACACCCATTGTCTCCTGTCATGCTAGCGCTCCGGGCGATTCCTATATATCGACCAGGTCGATATTAACCTGGGATGGCACATCCCCTGCGCTCCGCGTACACCTGCGCTCCTGTCCTGGGCTTGGCCCATTTAGTTGTTGGGGGGGCGTACTGTGTTAGCGCTAGGTCTTCCGCATCCTTTTAGCGCCAAATCTTTTTCTTCCGTTTTTGCGTCTGTTGTTTTCTGCTTCGCTTTTTGTTTTCTTTTTCCTTTTTGTTTCTATTTTATTCCATATTTCTTTTCGTATATTTTTCCCTTTTCCTGCTTTATTTTTATTTTTCTTTTTATTTTTTGCCCATTTTTCTTTTGTAGTACACAGTTTCGTTTTTCTTCTTTCTTTAATTTTCTATTTTATTTTTTGTTGTCAATAAAAGTTTTATTTATTTTTTGGAAAAAGAAATGAACGAATGTTCACCTTTGTTTGTTTTTATTTTTTTGCATTTTCTCGTTCTATTTTTATTTCTCTTTCTTAGTATGTTCATTTTTAAAATTCGTTCAAAATTAGTTTCCGTTCACCAACTTTTTTGTTCATTTTTAAAATCGTTCAAAATTAATTTTCGTTCACCAACTTTTTTTGTTCACTTTTGTAATCGTTTAAGAATAGTTTCTGTTCATCGACCATTTTCCGTCGCTATTTTAAAATTCGTTCAAAATTAGTTTCCGTTCACCAACTTTTTTGTTCACTTTTAAAATCGTTCAAAATTAATTTTCGTTCACCAACTTTTTTTGTTCCCTTTTATAAATGTTCAAGAATAGTTTCTGTTCATCGACCATTTTCCGTTCACTATTTTAAAATTCGTTCAAAATTAGTTTCCGTTCACCAACTTATTTGTTCACTTTTAAAATTGTTCAAAATTAATTTCCGTTCACCAACTTTTTTTGTTCACTTTTATAATCGTTCAAGAATAGTTTCTGTTCACCGACCACTTTCCGTTCACTATTTTAAAATTCGTTCAAAATTAGTTTCCGTTCATCAATTTTTTTGGTCACTTTTAAAATCGTTCAAAATTAATTTCCGTTCGCCAACTTTTTTTTGTTTACTTTTGTAATCGTTCAAGAATAGTTTCTGTTCATCGACCATTTTCCGTTCACTATTTTAAAATTCGTTCAAAATTAGTTTCCGTTTACCAACTTTTTTGTTCACTTTTAAAATCGTTCAAAATTAATTTCCGTTCACCAACTTTTTTTGTTAACTTTTATAATCGTTCAAGAATAGTTTCTGTTCACCGACCATTTTCCGTTCACTATTTTAAAATTCGTTCAAAATTAGTTTCCGTTCACCAACTTTTTTGTTCACTTTTAAAATCGTTTAAAATTAATTTCCATTCACCAACTTTTTTTGTTCACTTTTGTAATCGTTCAAGAATAGTTTCTGTTCATCGACCATTTTCCGTTCACTATTTTAAAATTCATTCAAAATTAGTTTCCGTTCACCAACTTTTTTGTTCACTTTTAAAATCATTAAAAATTAATTTCCGTTCACCAACTTTTTTGTTCACTTTTATAATCGTTCAAGAATAGTTTCTGTTCACCGACCATTTTCCGTTTACTATTTTAAAATTCGTTCAAAATTAGTTTTCGTTCGTCGTCATTTTTGAAAATGGTTCAAATTTTCAAAAAATATTTAACACATCCAAATATTAAAATGTTCATATCTTGAATTTAGAACCATCTAGGTGACAGCACCATGAAGTAGCGTGAGGCGGCGACGACGCGGAACGTCGGTGGTGCAGCAACCATGGCGGAATTGGAGAAGACGCACAGAGTGTAAACACGTTCAAACATACATTACAAGATTATCTCATATATGACCGTCGAAAAGAAAAACTTACAACATGAAAGTTGTGCGTTACGTTGAGATTAACATCCTCGTCAAATGATATTTCAATCGGTCAACGAAGTGCGACGAATTTAATAAAATTCTTCTAAAAAAGTTTCGAGCATCGATTCAAAATTAAAAAGTTACAATCGACGAAACTGGAAACTAAGTACAGGAATGGAACCTATTCATGGACGCGCATAATTTTCATATACACATTATTTTAAAGTAGTTCAAACATGCACTGACACATATACTGCATTTGGAAAGCAACATATGTGTCAGTCGTAAACATATGTGTCACCAGGGTCGAGCGTTTCAATCAGTCCTAACTCGTTCATGGGCCAGGCCCAATATCGCCCGGGGTATGCGAACCTCACCCTATCGTCGACCAGGTCGACGTAAAGGGGATCCCGCGCTCCGGGGGAGCAATTCCTATACGACGCTCGATGCAAGGCGTACCTTGTATGCGCGTGGGCCTGGCCCGTTCCAGCGACCGGATGGTCACCAGCGCTAGAGACGGCGACGACCGACGTCGCCGGCGGAGGCGAGGAAAGGACCTCACCGTAGCCGGCGGCGACGCGGCTCTCCGCGCAGGTGGAGGTGAGGAATAACTTGGGGTTCGGGTGAGGGAGCTCGCCAGCGAGGAGCTTAGGGTTCCGGGTTCGGGGGCTCGCCGGAGACTGGGGAGGGGGGATTTAGAGGAAGGTCTGCGGTGGCAGACGGACGGTGGGCGGAGGATCAAGGAGGGCGGTGCGGTGAGAAGCCTCGAGAGCTGCGTCGGCCGCGGGTGGAGGATCAAGGAGGGCGGTGCGGGAAGATGGAAGTGGCACACGGTAGCCATCTGACCGGTGGATATTTTACGGCCGTCGCCACGGCGCCTGGGTAAACTTGCTCGGCTGCACGCACCGCCCTCGCTAGCCTTCGGTATGTCGCCCTCTCTGCGTTTGCTTTAATGCCGCATCAAGCCATCTGGCTGTCAGTATATTTTTCTCGACCCAACTAGATTCTCCGGCAGCTAGATTCAAACAGCGTGGAGCTTTGTGCTGTTGCCACTTCGGTATTACAGATTTGGTTGGTTGTCTAGGTTGAGCCCAACATTTCAGAGAGAAACTCCATTGTAGAAGATAGTGGTATGAAATCCATTTTTATTGCTGCAACTTTCGTTACAGCTTGCAAACTTTCAGAACCACATGCGCCGACATTTCACGGCACATTACATACACACTTACAGATTATTTCTAGCGGCATATAAATAACCAAATTGCATCTCTCAAATTTCATTTCAGCTCCATCGACCCTTAGCTGCAAAACCTTTTTCCTGAATCATTGACCGGTGGATGATGGACCGTAAACCCCAATACGGACTCGGCTATGCTTTCTTCTACAATTTACTTTGGCGTCAGGATGTACATCTTGCAGTCATGAGGCGCCACGGATGCAGATAATTGCCCCTGAGCGGAGGATGAGGAGTGCTGCACAACAAGACGGAAATTGTTGTTATGAACCCTGGAATCTGCAGTAGATTGTTAGAATGAGAGAAAGCTGAGCTTACCGCCCATAGATCGCGAACAGTGACGGCGGCGGAGGCAGGAAGCCCAACGCTTGACCAGGCTGCAGTGATGGTTGCCTGGTACCCTTGCCTGTTCCATAGAACCACGGCCTTCCTATTGCCGCTGAGGGGACCAGCCCATACCTACAAACAATCATGACAATTTCAGCTTCAGAATCATGCTAAAGCTTTTAGTAGCTGTGATTTGGGTCAAAATTCGTAGTGGAAGCCACAACCAAGAGGTTAGAACTGAGCAATACCTCCAAACCATTATCAGACTGCACCTTCTTTCCCTGGACGCCTAGGCTATCTGTTATGACAATTGTAGTTTGAGTACATTGAAAAACCCATTTGAAGATGGTATCGAGGGAAAGTAAGTGGAAGAGAATACTTGCCTTGGTTGACGGCGATGACCTCCGCGTTGCTGATTATGTCCTTTGTCTGCTGGCTCATCGAGCGCACATCGCACCCGATCAGAAGAGGAGCCTACACCATTCGAACCAGGATTGCAGTGAGGACACGCAGAAAGTTTGGTAATTTAAACAGCAGTATTTATCACATATGGGAAAGCATGAGTACCTTGGCAAGTGCCCAGATGCTGAAGTGAGAGCGATACTCAGCATCAGTCATCCCACCATTCCCAACTTCAAGCATGTCAGGATCTGAGATTGGAGCAGAGCATTGTCTATTGATCAGTTCGAATCTATCAAATGGTCAGGCAGTTGCCAATACTAGGACAGACTCGTCTGAAACCCTTACCGTTCCATCCACCAGGTCCAGCATAGGAGGCCCATTTGTCGTTCTGGTCCGCGCGGGATGTCATGCTGAATTTACAAGGTAAATTATGATCAATCATGCTAATTCTTGTACCTACATGACCGAAATTCTAGAGTTTATGAAATGAGCAGCACCTGCCCCAGTTGTCGGCAATGTCGCCAGTTGTCCTCCAGCTATTACCACCCATGCCACCTGCCCATGTAGCAGGGTTGTCGTTTCCCCTAAACAGCAAACCACAGTAGAGTGAATCAGCAATGCTTGATGCTGCTACTGTCCATCCTAAAATGTTATGAAGAGCAAACTCACCATTCACAGAGTGAGAAGAAGATGTTCTTCCCGTATTTCTTCATGGCGTTGCTCATCTTAGTATATCTGCATGAGCCATGGAAATTTACTTAGAAACCTAACACATCAGACTCAATGGACTGGTACTGTTTGCGATATTGTTCTCATTACCTTTCCAACACATTCCTGCCAGCATCATTGCAGTTGTCATACTTCAGATAATCAACACCCTGTTTTGAGAAGGCAAGAATTACAAAAACATCGGAATTTACGGTGTCAGTGTTGATTTAGCCTAAGGCACAAGGTAGGTAGTTTTAAGGCGCATACCCAAGACGCGAAGGTTTGCACATCTTGCTCTTCGTGATCGAGGGATCCTGGCATTTTGTTGCTGCATGTTTGTGTCCTGCCATACACGATCACGGTTAGTTTCAGGTACATGGCCAGTTTGCACTATGCAAATTCTAGTTTTCTTGGGCTAATGCATAGTTCAGTTGCCTCAGTATGATAACAGATTAGTGTTTTTGCTATGATAAATTGGATAGATAGCATACCCAGCATCACTGTAAACGCCAAGCTTCAACCCTTTAGCGTGCACATAATCTGCAAGCGCCTTGATGCCAGAGGGGAATGTTCGCTTATTTGGAACCATGTTACCCTGAGAAATAGTGACACGACACTGTCAATACTGACAGCAATAATGTTGAAAATGATATTCATATGCATAATTCTCGGTAGTGTATCTAAAACGTCTTGAAACACAGTATGCATAAAGCACATGATTTATTTTGCACAATATAGCAGTTAACAATAATCTCTTGATGTTTATAATCAGATTAGATGAATTTCTCGAATCCGGTAAAAATATACTTTCACAGTTGCAGTGCACTGAAAATAAGCAAGTGGTTAGCAATGCTTTTTGTTATCCCCATACCTGGTAATCCCTTGTCTGTTCTGCCCAGCAATCATCTGAAAGAGAGGAGGGAAACATATATGAGTATGATTAACATACGGTTGAAAATATTTCAGTAATTGTATCCAATGTGTCATTTGAAACATGGATTAGAGAACAACCCGTACCTATGTTAACATATTGATAGCCCAATTTGGCCAGACCAGTGTTGACAATTGCATCAGCTGAAGGAAAGGAAACATGTTAATCTATAAGAAAATAGCTTTGCATATAACAATGACGCAATTATTACAACAGAGTAATTTGGTTGATCCATTATTGTTGTAGTGAGATAAGGAGATCATCACGGGGTGATGATCTTGGTCCAGCACCAACAACCCAACTAGTGACTCGGTGGTTCTAGCACTAACTAACAATAGTCATGAGTCCGTCAATGGGGGTCAGTACAATAGGAGCAGGTGCATGCCTCCTCTTATTAGAACTGGGTAGTTAGGCAGCCTGCAACAGTTGGAAGTCTGACCCAACTTGTTAGTTCAAAAGTCCCTATCCTGATATATGTGTCCATCTATGAACAACGTCACAGATTCTAGGGACCATGGTGGTATGTGACACAATGGTCAATTGATTTATTTATTGATATATCCACCAGACATGAAAACATGATCTAGATTTGTTCAGAGCATGCTGTCACCGTAAACGATTAATTCATCCCAATCCTCTTTTGGAACATGAACATGAGATTCAGAGTTATTCTTCTGCACACGGGCTTGTTCAGGTTTAGGCTGGTAGACCATCTTCGTATCTTATACTCCTCCGTATAGATAGATACAGAATTCTGTAGCACATGTGGCTTGTGAACGTGCTCCTCTCAATGGGTAAACATGCTTGGGATCTTTCCATTCTTGAGTGACACCAGTAGTAGATTGGACCGATTAAGCTACTACTATTACAAAAGCTACTCCTAAGTACCATCACATGGTTCCACTTGCTTGTTTTCTTGTGCAGATTTCCGGGACAAAAGGCGGAAAAAAGGCATCTCCGAATCATTCAAAGGCGGAAAAGCGTCTCTGGGTGTATGGATGGATGCGTGATTCCCAGATCAGATCCGGCTGCTGCTGCATCTCAAGGAATAAAGATATGGCAGAGGTTTTGGAGAGAGAATATGGCAATGTGCAGCGGCTGTCGTGTTGCTTGCACGGTTCGTCCAACTTGCTGCTTGCAAGCTGGAACAACAAACGACCAACAACAACTCGCCGCTCGGCTGCTAGCGAACTGGAGTGCTTGCTAGCTACTCGGCTAGTGCGGCCGACAAGTGTGAGGAGAGGTCTCTCTGGCTGGCTCTTGGATGCAACGCCCAGTGCCGAGCCGACGACGCCTCCGAGTCCGCACCAAAATCTCTCCGGTGTCTCGGCTCGGTGCACCGACGACCCAACCACCGCACTAGAGCCGGTGTCACGGCGGCTGGTTTGCTCGATCGGACAAAACGAATCTACGTGTTCCTCGGCTGGCTCCTAGTGAAGTGAAGCTGATTAATCGGTTTGTTTAGTCTTGTCCATGAATCTTATCTTGTTTTTCTTAGGCAAACAGACACACATGAGTTGCTCCGAGGTCAGCATCAAACATAAGATGCCTCCTCGAATGTTTGCTAACTATACTGTTATACGTACTACAGAGTTCGGACATGTTAGCAATGATAACGACATGTCGAAAAACAGCAACTTAACAAGTGATTGGACCGCGGCATGTGCATTGAAAGAACTGAAAGTGAGACCTACGGCACCATGGATGCGAAAGAGCAGATAAAGAGAGAGTTGAGCAAGTGTAGAGTACCAGTCTCCCTGATGATCTCCTCGTTAACATTGCAGAAGAAATGGTTCCAGCTGTTCCACCTGCCACACATTTTCGTCAAACAGGATTAGATTGAATACAAGAGAAATTCGAGACCCATGACGACGTCCGTCAAAACAAAAGTCGCGACGTGTGACCGGGATCATCGCTGATATACTTTAGGTACCAATGCAACATGGATGCATCAGTTAGCAGTACAAATTACCGCATGCCATGTTGAGCATATTCACTGAAAACATGGGCCCACCGAGGCACCGACACGCCGAATTTACCCATCCATGGTATAAAAAAAAAGGTGGCAAGTCGCCTGATACGTACTACGTCACGATGATTCATGATCGATGAAAATCGAAAAAGACACCCGGTAGGCGGGTAGCGCAAGGACAGAGGTAAGGGACAGGGACAAAGGTCAACAGAGGAAAGGAAAAAAGAGAATAGACATTTCTCCTTTTCTTTGGGCACGCTTGCTTGGTTGTTCCCGTAGTTTTCTCTATTCATTCTTAGATGTCCCAGCTGATTTTAACATCACTGAAAATACAATGTCAAAAAAGTGAACAGTATATGGCCGTGCCTATATTGATGCCAGGGGAAAAAGAATTCCTAGACAGATCTTGGCGTAGACGAAGGGAGCACAAAAAACTGGCACCACGTGCGTCCGTGGCCAAGCATTTATCTCATCTTATCGATCTTAAAGAGAGAAAAAATCTCAATCTACATATGAAAATGGAAGTATTGCGTGCAAGTAGGGAAGGAACAAAAGAGACTTTAACAAAAGCGTCCAACTACTAAACCATGATGAAAGCAGAGCGGCTTGCTTAACGACCCACTCGGTGATCTGGCCGCTACAAAAGATTTTGGCAATGAACCCTTCGCTTCCGCTGCAAGCCAAGACATGCAGATGCACACTAGCTTACTCGCCGGAAAGCTACCATCATGCATGCTAACCACGGCAGATTCTACGACCGATGTCGAAACCATTTTTTTTAGTGTGTTAGAAATATAAGAAAATCTTGTTTTGTGCAGATTGAGTCGTAGCGTCAGGCGGAGGATCCGAATGCAGCGAGTAAGAAACGAACAACTGAACAAGAAACGTTCAAACGGCGGCGTAGCGTAACGCACGTACCCCATCTGCGGCGTCGTGCCGAGGCCGTTCTCGGACGCCTTCCGCCGCGCCCGCCGCCCGCGCAGCTCGGCTGACATCGTCCCGTTCCCCGCGACCTCCGCCAGGTGCGGGTGCCTAGCCACCCTGGCTCCCGCGGCCGCCGTCGCCGCCACGGCGAGCAGCACGAGCAGCAGCGACGAGCTCGAGGCGCGCGCCATGGCTTTCTTCTGAGTATTCTCGCCGCGCGCTCTGCTTCCGCTGCGGACTGGAGCAGAGGAGGTGCGGTGGGTGGGGCGCCGGTGAGTGACTGCTTGGAGACGCGCTTGGCAGGCGCCTTTATATAGGGCCGCGGGGGTGTGCGGGCCCCACTGTTCTCAGAAATGATTAATTGCGGGATTTACTCCCTTCCTTTTATTGTTTGAACTCCAGATTTATTTCCTCCTCATCTTGTTTGCCTTTAATTTCTATCTTGCGTTCGCTCCTCTCTTCTTTTTTTCCCTTGAGACCAAGTCGTGTTAAATATTTTTTTTTTGAACAAGGCAGTCGTGTTCACTCCTCCTGTATCCCCGTGCCTTGACTTGTGTCGTGGTGTTCGGCCTCGAGTCCGCCAATGGGAGCCTGAGCTGACGCAAGAGTGGTACTAGCTGCAGTGGTTAATTTAGGTGAAATTTCATAAATTTAACTCTTTTGGCCAAGTTTAATGAAAAATAACCCTTTTTCAAAACTATTTTCAAATCTAACCCTTTTTTGTAGCGCCCAACGGCGGGGAGCTACACTCTCATGTGTAGCGCCGGCCGGCGTGGAGCTACACGTCTGCCAGCGTGGCATTCTTGGGCCCGCATCCCTTATGTGTAGCGCCGTGGTAGATGGAGCTACACATCAGGGTGTAGCGCCCTATCCGATGGAGCTACACTCTTATGATTTTGATAGCCGAAAGTCAAAGAGGATGCTGGCAACAAAAACTCAAAAATTCGCCAAGTCAATGTGTAGCTCTGCATGACGGGGTGCTATACTTCATATTGTAGCTCCACGTCGTGTGGCGCTATACCCCTCAGAACTGATAAGTCGTTAGGACGCGGGGTGGCTGGGCGCCGAGGCCATTCATTCGTACCCGACTCACTTCTCTCTTCCTCTCCCTCCTCCTACTCAACCCCCTCACAAATCACTTAAGTTTGGTCCGATTTGGCCCCAGAATTTCGGCTCCCCTGCGTGGAGAGAGGTAATCTCCCAGCTAATTAGCATCGCAGTCACAAGCGAAAATAGTTTGTGATCGGAGCACAACCGATTGATCTGAAGAAGAGATTTCCGAATGAATGAGAGATTATAAGTAGAAAATACGAATTTGCTAAGCCTATTTAATGATGATGGTGCACATGGCATCGCAACGACCAATTATAAAGGATCTAATCAGTGATCAATCATGTGGAAAACCCAATTAGTTTCGATTACTCTTATTATTTGGAAAACCCTTGAGACAAGAACATTTTGCGCATTAGTCAGTGAAAAGTTCATTGACTTCATACTACTACTCTGTGATGAGTAGTAAATGGTACCTTAAAAGTCATCTAATTTTCCCTAGCTAGGCAATCTAGCTCTTTCATTCGTTCAAGCAGCTGCTGAATGCAGAGGTTAAGCATATGTCTGTCTGCCTCGTGCCCTTCATCCTCGACCTCGGAGGTTGAGCAATCGAGCTCATCCATGGCGATGGATTAAATGACCTACGCTCTCTGTCTCCAGAAAATTTACATGCTCGGAGTAGGAGCAGCCTGCATGCAAACAGGCTATCGACCGCTGGCCGCACGCACGCATGCACGGCGCAAGTCTCTCTGACTAGGGTTAGGCTAGGAGAGCGATGTGTTGGAAGATGAACTTCATAACAATGATATTGGTGATGTGGAGACAAATTTTAGGCATAAGGACATGTACCATGACATCCCTTATAACCGATGCTATGCATCGGTCTTGGATGACGACGGTCTGGAAGAAGATGTGGGAGATTACCTCTCTCCACACAGGGGAGCCCAAATCGGACCAAACTTGAGCGATTTGTGAGGGGGTTGAGTAGGAGGAGGGAGAGGAAGATAGAAGTGAGTCGGGTACGAATGAATGGCCTGGGCGCCCAGCCACCCCGCGTCCCAACGACTTATCAGTTCTCAGGGGTATAGCGCCACACGACGTGGAGCTACAATATGAAGTATAGCACCCCGGCATGCGGAGCTACACATTGACTTGGCGAATTTTTGAGTTTTTGTTGCCAGCATCCTCTCTGACTCTCGGCTATCAAAATCCTAAAAGTGTAGCTCCATCGGATAGGGCGCTACACCCTGATGTGTAGCTCCATCTACCACGGCGCTACGCATAAGGCATGCGGGCCCCAGAATGCCACGCTGGCAGACGTGTAGCTCCACGCCGGCCGGCGCTACACATGAGAGTGTAGCTCCCCGCCGTTGGGCGCTACAAAAAAGGGTTAGATTTGGAAATAGTTTTGAAAAAGGGTTATTTTTCGTTAAACTTTGCCAAAAAGGTTAAATTTGTGAAATTTCACTTAATTTAGTGATGGACTGACGGTGTGTCTGGCAGGGCCCACCCTCAGTGGGTTGTGGTGGTGCACGCTATCAGTGTCAGCGAGATGTCGTGCCGCTCGTGGAACACGGTATATGGGCGTGTTTGCACTATTTTTAGGCCTTTTACATATGTGCTCTTTGAGGGTCTGGCTCTGCAAAAGCGCGGACTGAGCCATGTTGTGCAGTCTGTTTGGTTGCCAACAATATTCTGGCCAGGCCCGTTTTGCCTCGGTGCAAAATTTTAATCACGCACTGTTTGGTTGACTGTATCTTGACTTAGGTTGCAAAGCACGACGTTTGGTTAAGTGCGCCTAGGCTTGTACTGTCACCACTTGGAGTGGTGACCTTACCAGCAAAGGTGCACCCAAACTGAAAACTAGCACAGCACAAAATCATCGACAGTCATAGGATCATAGTGACAACAGTATTAAACTTAACATCAGTCATAGCAACAAGCGATAACAGTCATAGGATCATAGCGATAACAGTCATAGCAACCCTAAACCCTAAACAGACCGAGACGGCAGGTAAAGAAAGAGTTCAGGACTTCTGGGTGACAGGTACCAGATGCAGATTCAGGGGATGTTCATCACACTTCTTCACAATCTCGGCGACATCGGTGCTGAAGATGGCAACTCTGTACACTTTTGGGTTGAGCATCTTGAAGGTGATGAAGTCCCCGATTTTGATGTCGTGGCACATATCAAATGGTGCCCATCCGTTGTCAATCACTGCAGCTCCATTATGGTCGACGACGATGACCATCCAGTTGCAGCCAGTGTTCGTCTTGAGGACGATCTCTTTAGGGATCTGTCCTAGATGATGACGGAACGCTGGAGGAATGGGCAGCAAGTCTAAGCCAGGTGCCCGGATCACTTTGCAGAAGTGGATTGGAGACACCTCCTCGTGGAAGTGGCCGACGGGACCTTCCTCCTCTTGGAAGCACCGCCACCATTGTCCTAAAGAACATTCTTGCCCTTCGTTGACTGCAAAACAAATCGCCAACTTGTGTCAAAACATCATCATACAAGACACCAAGACAAGCCAACAAGTAAAATGTGCCACATTACAAAGATCTCAGTGACAAAAAGAGTGCATACAAGAACGTAGACTCAGTTATGTTGAGCAAGGCCTACACAATTATCCGCCACCAGACAAGCCAACAAAAGCAAGTACAACACACTATTAGTTGTGCATCGTTCTTAGTTTTGGTGGTTGTATGGTGGTGACATTGTTTATATTGTCTCACATGTTCAACAGGTCATCATAGGCACGACAACACAACAAAACAGATGGATGCCTCAGTTGAGCGGTGAGAAGTTATTCACAAGTATGCAGCACCAGACTAGCCATCAAAATGAAGTACAAGACACAATGAGTTGTGCTTAGTTGTTAATTTTGTTGGTTGTCTACTGCTGTCATGACCTAAACTGGCTCACAAGTCGAACAGATCATCATTGGCACAAGAACAAAAGATTGCCTCATAAGAAATAGCAAATAAAGATCTCAGGGAGATGACTCTGTGCAGGATCAAGAGGCTCACACTTTTAACACCCATCATCATTGGCAAAACTCAAAAGATGATCTCTTAGTACCTACTAGCATACACAAATAGTTCCATACAAGAAGAGTGCATACAAGAACGAAGGGGTAATACAAGCATTGTCCCTGCATTGACCACTTGGTTCTATATGCAATCTCCTTGCAACTATCGTGGCCTAGTTTAATCATCGGCCCACTTCAAGAAAATGAACGTGAAACATTTGATCTAGCAGATCTATTGATGGCCTCAGTTAGCAAAATCACGAAGCGTTCATAGGGGTCGAAGCACCGTGCCAAAGAAAATGTAGACATCTAGTTTACCTTGTTTTCGGAACGGTGCCCCTAATCTCTAAGACAAATCTGCTGTTCATCATCAGCACATATAAAAAATGGTCACGAAAACATGCAAAACTTGGCAGATCAAACCCTAAAACGAGATAGATCTACTGTGCATGTAACCCTACGCCGATAAATCTAGCACAATCTACAGATCTACGCTACAAACAGGCTCAAAAGGGTGGGGAACATCATTACCGCCATGGATGAGATCTCGAGGAAGACGGTGAGCAGCGCGGCCGTCGCTGATGACAACGCAAATGTAGCAGGTGGACGAACAAGTATGTAAGGTCTGCCCTCCTCTCCCACCGAAGATGCAGGCGGCGGAGCTGTGGAGGTGTCGGCGGCAGAGGAACCGCCGAGGAAGCGAGGAGAGAGGAGACTAGTGAGTGGAGGAGAGTGGGGGAGATGGGTGATGAGGGGATTTATGGCGCGTGTTCCCGAAGGGACGCGACATCTCCGACCCCTTCTCCGCGCGTGCAGGATGGCCTGATTTTTTGCCTACGCGAGGGTGGTTCCACGGAAACGGCCGAATCGAGCGTTCTCCCTGGGCCTGGCCCGAGACTGCTTTAAGGTTCGCTCTGTGCAGGAACGCGATGCAGCCCAGGTAGGCAAACACGCCGAAAACGGGTCTCCAGAGGCTACACGGGCTTGTTGTGTGCAAACAAACACGTCCTATACCTCCTCTAAATTTTGTTTGAGAACGTTTGATTTCTGTGGAGCATCGTAGAATTACCACAGGCAGCTCCAAAGGTCGTTGATAGGATGAAAAAATAGCCTCAACCACACCCATTGATCTGGGCCATCCAAAAATGTCCGGATAAGTGATCTAGGCCATCCAAGGCATCGGCAGCTCCGTCTTTCTGAGGGATTAAACGGCGTAAGATGATCTGGATCCTCACGGGTTACTTTTTTTTCGTTTAGTAGGCTCTGACCTGTATGATTTTTTCCTTTGCCCTTGGTCGTACCATGTTTGCTTCTCATATATCAATATAAAAGGCAAAGATTTTACCTCGTTTAAAAAAATGACTGGAAAACGTATGTCCACCTGAAATCTTTAGAGCCGGCTCGGCGACACCGAACAAGGTTCGCACACGCCATATAATAGGCGGGGTCAACATGTCATAGGCACGTGGGGAGCCCCACGCCCGGTCAATTTCGATTAATGGCATCACTAGCCACCTCGCTGGTTCCTCCCGTTGTTAACCAACTTCTTGCCCTGTTGTCCGTGACCCAGTTGTTTCTGACCCAAGCTTCCAACCGGCACCCGCCCAGGCCACACTTCCACCACAGCCGCCGCACAACCTGGTATTGGCCGTGCTTGCCTCCTTGGGGCATGTCGGTGGGACATGGTAGCGGTGGTCGTCGCTTGCACCCACTGTAGACCCAGGGCCGCGTGGTACCGGTCGCCGCTCGCTCCCACTGCAGCACATCGGCATTGCCTACAGTCCTGCAACGTGAGGCTATCTACTCCCTCTATTTCAGGTCTAAGCGCACCACCATCTTACCATAGTCGCAGCGGTCGCCCATTTGCCACTCCCACTTCGCATGTTCCCCGAGGCGAGGATGAGCACTGTGACGCCATGGATACTCCATCTTGCCCTATAAATCCTACTTCTCCTTTTAGAGTTCCAAGTTGAGCCTCATTTGTGTTCACTATGAGGTGATTTGAGCAATTCGGGATTACGCGGACCCAAATTGTGAGGTATAACTTTTCTGAGAGAATTTCGGTTGTCAATTTTGAAAACCAAAATATATTTTACCTGAATTGCCCCACACGAACGCCAAGCCGGAGAGTCATTGATTTACATAAAAAATTAACAACGATCTTAGAACAACAACAATTAATAATAATAAAAATGGCGATAATTGCGGTACGAGTTTAGGTGACATGTTCTGCCGGAACACGCGCAAATCCGGTTTGATATGCACATTGATTTCAACAATGAGTTATGTAAAGTAGATCAGTATACCTAAAGTTATGTGAATATCTTGCAATAATAAGAACTCGGTAGTAGTTCATATGACGAAGAATGTGTAACAGAAGAAGTAGAAGTTAAGGATGTCCAAAAGAATGCACAATCAAACACAAGCCGATGATCAAATCAAGCAACACCATTGTCGCCAAAGATCAATTCTGAGACTGTTTTCACCTCCATCCGCTATATATCACCATCATCGGCCATAGCACCACCATCACCGGCCAAAGGACCATCCCCGCCACCGGCTATTGCACCTCCACCAGCACACCGCCATAGCAACACCACCACCACTGGCCATAGCACCAACAAGCTCTTTCCTTTTTCGTTGCATGATAGCCATTACTCTCATCTCCCAAAACTTTCTTGTCAACGTGTTGATCCTACTCGGATCCATTATCATAAGTCGGTTCTCCTCGGTGACCATTTCGGCCTTCAACATGTTCTCCTTGAGAGATATTTTCCGCTTCTCGTAGGCGGCCCTGCGCTTCTGATGGCCCTTCACGTAGTTACCTGCGTGAAAAGTAAATGAGTTAGGTTGAGACTCCAAGTGCAGAGTGTGTAGTAAGTGGAAGACGTGTTTTCCCCACAAGGGGTGACTCGAGGGTTTAATATCGAACTCTCGGGGAATCAGTAGTGAAGATTTATCTTTCCTATCCTTCTTTTGGTTACCTACAAAACAAAGTAAATGTTTTGGTCCTCAACCTCACCTAGTGGTTGTCAAGCACAAGGTGTGAGAATGATATCAAGATAATATGCAATGCAAACAAGAAATAAATATGCAATGGTGATAAATAAATATGCAAGGATGGTGGTAGCAATGATAAATGATATTTTTGGGTTTTATATGATGAATGCAAGATGTAAAAGTGTTTTTGTATTTTCGGATTTTTAAATGGCAGAAAATGGAAAAGTGTTAAAAGTGGTTGGAAAGGTGTTTCTTATGATTAAAAATGGACCGGGGTTCATGGTTTCACAAATATACTCTCTCTTTAATAAAGTGGTAGACAATAGAACACTAGAGTTGACATATGAGATTGCAACACAACAGTTTAATGACAAGTTATAATTATATGGGCATCACGTCCTAACATAGAGACCTTTTGGTTATTAGTCTCTCTTATACTCCACCAAGATGCGAACTAAATCATAACACCTCAGTAATTAAGATAACTCAGAGTATAGCAATAAGTATCATGACATGAAGTTAAAATAAGAACATGCTAGATCTAGTCATGGAGGAAGTGGCAATGGTCACACCCACATCTCCGGTAGCATGGTATTTCTTTTTACCCCTAGTGAGGCAACAAAGTAAGGTAGAGATACCCAAGTGGATTGCAGAACTTTCTCTCACGTTCATTGCACTAGCCACCCCCCGTTACTCCAACTAATGCACACGTTCCCCCTCACACGCTCTCATAAACATGCTTGATCATCACAAGTAAATAAGAACGGGGTACATAATATGCATCTACTTTCATAACTGAAACAAAACCATTGCAATCTCAAACATATATTAACTCATAAAAAGATCCACCACAAAGGTATTACATAGATGACCGTAATCATGTTCAGCAGCTCATACGGTACTAATTAGTGAAGCTCAAGAGAGAGAGATACATAAGTTACTTCCACAAACCCATAGTCCAGAGGTGGACTACTCCCTCTTCATCATGGAGATGGTGGAGAAGTCGTTGGAGAAGATGGAGACCACGCCGGCAGCGCCCCGCCGGAGTTTTTCCCCTCCAATCTGCAACTCCAGGTCTCTGTTTCGGTGTTTCTGTGTTTCTGCGGCGCTCCTTCCAGAGAACGTCGGGGGACTATTTTTATAGGCGGTTTTAGGTCAAAACCGAGTCGGTGGAGGAAAGATCGACGGCAGCGGAGCTCCGAGGACCAAAAGGGGGGGTCCCACGCGGCCAGGTACATGGGCCGCGTGGGCCCACTCATCTGGGCCCTCGGGCCTCCGCTTGTTTGCTTCCTTCGCTCCCACGCTTTGTTCCTTCCAAAAACTGATGCTCGTAAATTTCCAGGTCATTTGGACGTCGTTTGGATCCCTGAAACATTAAAATATAGAAATAGGGTTTTCTGCCTGCGCAGGGTTAATTCCATAAAAAATAGGAAACATATCAAATATTCCCAAAATCATTATAAAACAGTGATATAACCCTTATATGATGCAAATATGACTGGAATATAAGTAAAATAATGCAAAGTTCATGTATGCATTTTACATGCATCAGCTTCTCATCTTGCTGGATTGCTACTTGCTTTGCCTGGTTGTGTTGATTTTTCTTCTCGCCCATGGTCAAACGCTTTCCTGTCAATTAATGCTTCATTCGATTTCATCATCTCACGAATTTACTCTCTCAATTTTGCTGCCTCGCCTTTCCTTTTCACTTTGTCGCTCTCCATTTTCCATCTATCGGGCTATCCCCTTGTCCTCCAACCACCGACACCTTCAACTTCTTCGGGCCGGCGGACATTGATTTCGACCGGGCCGACCAAATAGACGGAATTGCGGTTACCGAGACGGTCCTCGAGATGGCACCGCCGCTGCGAGGAGGGAGCATGTAGGAAAAGGCCCGGTCCAACTCCTTGCACGATGTGTTTCCCATGTAACTTCTTTTTTGTCACGGTGGCGGAAGGATTGGGCAGAGCCACATGGACACCAGCCGCGGGAGGCGCGGACATTCGAGGAGGATGTGACGGGGAGAGAGACGGCTACGCATGCTCCACGACGACGATAGGGTGGCATGGTGACACGAGAAGACTTGTGAACGGGGAGATCGGCGGCGGTGGCGCTAAAGCGGAAATAAGGAACTTGAAATGTCCCTCTCGCCAACTTGCGCGTAGGTTTATATTTTAGTCGGCAATTCCTGGTATATTGGGGATTTCATGGCTCGTTTTCCGCACCCCTTAATAAACCAGTTCAGGCTGTGTTTACAATAACTTGCGACCGTCGTTTTTTGCCACAAAATTCAAAACGACGTTTTTTAACAAGTTGGGCTATTTAAGTATCTATTAGAGATGTGTAGGAAATATGCCCAAGAGGCAATCATAGAGATGATGATATTTCGATTTATCCATGATTTTATAATAATGTGCCTTGAATAATATCTTTGTATTGATTAGCAAGTACATGACTTGTTTGTGAAACTCATTACTTGTATGGTTATTCTAAATATGTCCCTAGTCGGAGTTCATGTGAGGACACACTTGAATATTAGACTAGCACATGTATTAGTTGATGACTATGTTTCACAAGTCATAGACATGGAGATGTCAAACTAATAATGTGGACTTATGTTATGAACATAGAGTTGGGCTGACCCAACTTGAGACAATGCAACAACGTTCATTAGTTCTCCCTCTACACTATGTGTATGCTTTGTCCCTAGACCTGAGATTGTCGCATGTACTCGAGATGTGAATCGACCTACTTTGAGGCTATCAAACGCTACACCGTGAAAGGGTAGCTATAAAGGTACCTTTCGGTTTTGTCATGAAACATGCTGCGAGGCATGGTCAATCAAGATGGGATTTGCCCCTCTCTTCTTGAGAGAGATATTTCTCTGGGCCCCTCGAGTGATCGGATCCAGAAATGCATGGCCGTGCTACATAAGGTTAATGGTTAACCTAGTTTGGGATTCCGAATCACATGATCGAGAAAGAGTGGTCAGCTAGGAGCTTGACCTCATATCGTGAGGCAAAGGGAATGGCATAAACATTGTGCTGGTTCGTCCGATACGATCCTTATGTGCGTTTGGGAGTTGGCTTGTTTTGCTAGAAGCCGCTACCAACTATTGATCGAGTAGGTGTACTCGAGTCATGTCCAAACGTGCGTGAACCTATAGAGTCACACACTTAACGCAGTGGAAGCAGAATTCGGATCAGATCCAAATTGGGCTGAAAGTAGACTCCAGAGTGGGCTGTTTTGTGGCAGCCCAATATGGGGAGGTCTATATAAGGAGAGGAGGCTGGGCATTTTAGGGTTGCCCATTTCCGCACCACAATCCACCCAGCCACCGTCTCACCACGCCCCTGCCGCCTGCGCGCACCTAGCAGTCCGGCGAGCGGTGCCTCCATGCCGTACGTGTGGATACCGATAGAGGTGCTGCATCCGAGCGCTTGGACGAGCCGCTGGGAGGAGCTGTTCGTGGGAGCGACTGGATCGGAGAGGATTGTACGTCTACCCTGCCCCGACTTCGGCACGACACATCGCGTCTAGTGGTAATCCCGTGATCTATAACTGCAGCAGTTCCTTGGTTGATGCGGTAGAAAAATTTGATTGCGCTAGTGTAACCTACCCGCGTCCCAACAAGATGTTCTAAAGTCCCTTACGGGAACCCCTACTTTGAGTTGGACGTGTATCGTCATTGTTGTCATCTTGCCCTAATGATGAATAAGTCATATGTGTAATTGAATACACAAATAAATACTATCTCGTTACCAAATATGAGGTGCGTTATTTATGTTTTTAATTGATGCACAACTTTGACCACCCTAAATTATATGGATTAGAAATAAATGAATGATATCGTTGGATTTGTGTTGCAAAATTATTTCATTTCATATATCTTCATACTAATTTTGTGTATATATTATAAGTATTTCCTTTGTCCCAAATTAGTTGACGAAGATTTGTGTAAAAACAGATGTATCAATACATGGTTTAGCTTATAGATACATCCATATCTACACAAATCTGGGGACATAGGTAAGTATTAATGTTAGCCAAAATTAAATGACATCTTATATTTGGGACATGGAGAGTAGAAGATAAGAAATACAGTATGTTGCTGGAGTTTTGTCCCTTTTAGGCTTTAGGGGCCAAAAGTAGGTGTAATTGTTGGAGATGCTCTACCGCGATCCTAAAGATAACGTCGCTAGTTCTTGACACAAAGAAACCGTATGCCAATGTTACATGCTTTGTTTTCTCTACATAGGAAATTGCCCCTCCTGTGATTATCGATCTGCAGATCATGTAAGGATGCGATGTTTGTGGTGTGTGGCCGAGTTGCCAGTCAGAGAAGGCGGGGGCATATGTATACGGCGCTAATTAAAGATCCCATCCAAATCTTGATTTTGACCTCCAAGCAGAGGGACAAATCACTTGTTGTCTGCACACAGACGTCGATCAGCTTGCTAGTAGGATTTAGGCTGTAAATCGTTGAGACAACATCCTCGAGCGGTTTGACGATGATGGGTTCAGTGGAGGGTAGTTAGTGGACGATGCATGTTACCATCTCATCATATCGCTTCGCCTCCAATCCTCCATTAACAGCTCGAGCAGCCATGCCATATTCTAACTAGAACGCGTACGTAGTTGGCCAACGACGGACCCTGACATCAGGTGAGGAAGATCATTGACCTGCGTCTGTGGTGAGTGTCGTGGACGTCCCATCAGCCGCCATTTCTATTGTTTGAAATCATGGGTCGGATGAGATCGATCGATTATGAATCGTCCGATCTTATCGTGTCTGAGCACTATATTGTGCCCTGTTTCCACTGGTACGGGAGTGGATGGATTCATGGATAGCCTTTCTTCGATAGTGCCGTACGCAATACTGTCATACTGACTTTTGTGCGTGCAATGAGTTACGTTCGCTGTATCTGTTGGTCTGCATGATCGCAGAGTGCATCCATGCCATGGGGTTGCGCAGAATTTGTTAGGAGGATGAGTAGTGGTCGATGCTTTTGCTTCACACATCCTAGCCATAACCATGCATCACAACATCACCGTCGTACTCAACATTCTTTTTTCTTTTCGAACGGGCAGCGTCATCGACGGCGCATCAGCCTGTCGCGGCGTCACCCTCAGGGGCCAGTTCGGCGCCCTGTCAGTGATCCCTGCTATCTGTAGCCGATTGACGATAGAAACTGCAATGGAGATGCTTGCACGGTACCGCCGATGCGGGCACGAAATTATCATTATCTTCCGAACGGCGACGGCACGGCAGAACGGCGGTGATCGAGCATTGCTGCATGAGCGGCAATCCATCGTCAGAGCCATTCGCATTGCTGCCATCAGGCTCGATCCTGAACAGGCACGCATTGCATGAGTAGGTTGGGTCACCTATCTCTGCCTGACGTCCGTCCGACCACTCTGAACCTCGGCGGACACGTACATAGGCGCTGAACGGAGGAAAGAGATGGTGCATGCGCATCACAGTTCGGACTTGAGCTAGACCTACCGATCCACCATGCGGCCCTGACCTCATCGGCACCGCCGTGCGGCGTGTTCCGGCGTCGGCGTCGGCGGGCTCGAACCGGGAATTCAGTTAGCGTCGCCACATACTCCAGCTCCTGCAGGCATGTGATTATCCTAGCTTGCTCCCCAGCTCGTGATTAGCCAGTCTGCAGTGATGTAGCTAGGCATCGAGTATGCGATCGATCTTCGTTTTCCACCCGTACGTCTTTGTCGATGATGGATTGAATTAGATTGGTCCCACCAGATCGAAGCGCCACACACGTAATTGAAATTCAGACCGACACTTCCGATCGAATCAAGATGAAGACCCCCTTTACCTATCCAGATCGACATGATACGTGATCTTCTCCGTTAGGAGTAGGTGCTTGCGTCGCAAGAATATATATCGTGTTCAGACGCACTGTACGGCGACGTCTAAACTGAACTTCTTCGTCGACTTATTTTCCAATATCATTTGGTCCATCACCTTCGCCTACCTACCAACTCCTCGCTGCAATGACAAACAGTACCGAACAATATTCAGACTAAACTGTTGAGGAGCAGCACTTGGCACATATATAGCTACCTAGCCCATGAACCGATGATTAGCTGGTCCATGTATGTATAGCTTCATCTCCAAGGAAGGATACGTGTGTGGATATGTGTGTGCACTGCATGTGCCAAACGATCTTCCATGCATGACGTGGTCTAGTTGCTGCATATTTCAACCCTAGGCAGCAGGCACTAGCTGGTGCTGAACACTGCATATGCCAGAAAGTTTCAGAGCGATCTTAGGTACTCCCTCCAATCCCAAAAACTGTCGTGAGTTTGCCTGTTGAGTTGTGCGTGGCTACTTCTTTTGTGGCGAGTTATATCGGATATATAGGAGGGAGTATCATTTTCCTTTGTCCTTCTGCCGCCCGGCTTCGACCAGATGTCAATAGTTTGTGTGACAGTGTACATCGTCTCGGGTACGTACAGATTAATCAGCGACAGCGTCACAGCAATGCGGAGGAGCGTTATTCAAATCGGTTGCTAGAACTGAACAACTCCCCTTTTGTTTATACATATATATATATTCTATTATATATCTATATACATATATGGCAGGTACACGGGAGTTCTGGACGACGACCACCTACCTGACAAGCTAACGAAGCAAGCCACTGAACGCCTTTCATTCGTTTGGTTCTGTCCCTCGAACAAGCAAATTAGCGACACCGAAAATGCTCTAATTAAAGCATGTCCGGCTAGCATTTATGTATTACTTTACTCTATATATTAAGGAGATGCATTTTCGCGAGCTGTGAGCGATTTGGACACTGTAGCTAACACCGTAGATAGCTACAGTGTACAAAAATGATTTGCCCGTTTGGTTCTCTATATCCGAAAGTATTGGATAGCTCCATCCCACCCACCGCTTTGACCCTCTCCGTCCACTTTTCCTCTCCCGGCCTCACCCCCGCCGCCCTTCTCTCACGCTCTCGAGCCCCGCGCCTCCTTCTTCTACTCCAGCCCCAGCCCCGTGCTCTCCCTTCTCCCTCGCATGGCCGCACTTCCGCCGCCGCGGGCCTGCTCCTCCTCCTTCTCCTCCAGCTCCTCGCCCCAACGGTGCGCGCCGGTCGTTGCCCTGCAGCAGCGGCAGCAGGTCCACCTCCTCGATGTGACAACGGCGCATCTGGCGAGAATCTCCCTCATCGGTGCCGCCTCTGTGGCCACTGACGCCGAGGCCGCCACCACGGCCGTGCCGTGCCTCCGCGACGCGCTCGCCGGGGACAACTGGGCCGCGTCGAAGCCCGACGCCGAGGCGCTTCTCTCGCGCCCCGCTCCCCCTCCCGCGGCGCCACCCGTGCCAGCCCGGCCGAGAGCTCGGGTCGGCGGCGTCGAGGCTCTGCTTTCCAACGGCCGGCGCCGCCCCTCCGCGCCCGTCCCCTCCCTTTCCCCTCCGCGACCGTCCCTTCTCATGCCCTCCGCCATGTGGACTGCGGAGCACGGTCTGCAGAAAAATCGAGGAAAAAGGAGACGCACCTGTGTGGGCGGCGTGGTGGCCGGAGGAGTCTTCTCCGTGGGACGCCGCTGAACGCCAAGCGGGCACTCTTCGCCAGCGGGACGGCAACGACCTCCTCTTCCCCCGCATCTTCACCGCCAAGGGTATCGGATCCAGGAAGGTCACGCGCTCACCTTACAAGGTTGGTCGGTTCCAATTGCGACGCTGGGGCCGGATAGCATGTGCAGGGCGTGTGCCAGGGGCGAGGCGTGCGGACGGGCGGCGCTAGGGCGTGCACGGCGTCGAGGCGCTGGGGCGGCCGGACGGACGACGACGTGCGCACGTGCGTGCCCACTGTCGAGGCGCCGGGGCCGGCGGCCGGACAGCGACGTACGGCTGGGCGGCGTTGATGCGCTGGTCCGCTGCGGACAACCCTGATCCCCGTAGTGGCGGGAGTGTCCACCACGCGGTAGGAGACGACCAGGCGTGCGAGGAGACGAGGCGAAAAGTTAGGACGGTGCGAGAGACTAACCGACTATGCCAAAACCGACCAAACGGATGGTTCGATGGTTCTATTCTTTAGTCAAAGCATCACGAACGTCTAAACCGGTGGAGCAACCAATTTCTTGTAGGATTGTAAGTTGTAGATATACATATATGGTAGGTACACGGGATTCTGGACGACGACCACCTACCTGAAAAGCTAACGAAGCAAGCCACTGAACGCCTTTCATTCGTTTGGTTCTGTCCCTCGCACAAGCAAATTAGCGACACCGAAATGCTCTAATTAAAGCATGTCCGGCTAGCAAACTCATTTATGTATCAGAAGTAAAGCATGGCTCCTTCTGCTGCGTGCACCGCTGGTCTGCAAAGTGCCAAAGTGGGATTCCTCATGTCTCTCGTCATACATAATTTGTAATATCAGAAGTAAAGAATTCGGCCCGATTGTCGGCCGTATTCATGTTTGGCAACAAACTAGGAGTGTTGCAAGAAATTATTAAAAACATGTGGTAATTACAACTGAAATGCAACCCAATTACACCTAACACATGCCAGTACACCACTTATATACTGAAGTACCCTTGTCAGAAAGTAGCGACAGGCGCATCATGGTTAGCACTCGCTCCGTTTTAAATAAAGATGTTTAGGTGTTGCACATATGTATAAAGTGAGTGAATATATCTAGATATATTGTATATATATGAATATGGACAAATGTTAAAACATCTTATACTCGTTTTTCTTTGAGATTGGCAATCTTATCCACTTTTTGACTTTGCTCCATATGTTAGATAGGCTTAGCATAGCTTAGTGTGCAAGACATGTTGATGTAACAGATACGATCCGATCGTAATAAGATCAGATCGATCTCCTTCCATATCTCTCCTCCTTGTAACCGACTTGATGTAAACCCTAGCCGATGTTGGCTGCCTATATAACACGCAACCGATGCGCGAGACAAAGCCATCGTTCAATCTAAACCTAGCTAGAGTTTCCACATGGTATCAGAGCTACCTCTATCCATCGCATCCATGTCTAGCCCATCCTCCTCCTCCGCCGCCGCGAGCAACCCGCTCCCAAGCCAAGGCACGGCGGAAAAGCTCACCCGAGAGAACTACCTACTGTGGAGACAGCGGTGCTCCCAGCCATCCGTGGCGCGCGTCTCATGGGTTCCTGGACGGGACCTGCGTCGCGCCCGCAACAACGCTCACCATCGAGAAGAGCGACAAGAGCAAGGAGGAGGTGAGCAACCCGGCCTACGAGGCTTGGGTGCAAACCGATCAGCAGGTTCTTACCTACCTGCTGAACTCGGTGTCCAGGGAGATCATGATCTCCTGCATCGGACTGAAGACGGCGGCCGCGGTCTGGAAGGCGATCACGGGGATGTTTCGCCGCCCAGTCACGCACTCGGATCGCCACTCTCCGCGTCAAGCTCGCCAACACCAAGGAGGGCAAAACGACGGCGCAGTACTTCGCCGCCATGAAGGCGACTGCTGACGAGCTCGCAGCTGCGGGCCGGAAGATCGACGAGGACGAACTCATCGAGTATCTCCTTGCGGGTCTAGATGACCCGTACAACCCTCTCTTCGCCGCGATCGGAGCCAACCCCACCGCCAAGCTCACGGTCAGCGATCTGTACTCCCAGGTGACTTCCTATGACAATCACATGGAGATGTTAGCAGGTGTGGGAGCAGACAGCGGCAACGCATCATCGGCAAACGCGGCCACGCGTGGACGTGGCGACGCGGAGGACAGGCGCGCGGTGGACGCGGCTATGACCGCGGGCGCAACGGTGGAGGCCGTGGCAGCGGCTACGGCTATGGTCGTGGCCAAGGCCGCAACAGAGAGGTGGCGGCCGTCGAGGAGGCGGCAGAGGCGGCAATGACCGCGACCGCGTCACCTGCCAGATCTGCCACAAGCCGGGGCACCCGGCAACGCAGTGCTAGCACCGCTATGATGAAGATGAGGCCGAAGAAGAAGAGATGGGCGCCAATGCTGCCTACGGCGTCGACACCAACTGGTACGGGGACAGCAGCGCCACCGACCACATAACCAGCGAGCTTGACAAGCTTGCCATCAAGGAGAAATACCATGGCCGCGAGAAGATCCACGCGGCAAACGGACAGGTATGGACATTAGACATGTTGGTCATGCTTTCGTTAATACCCATCCAAACCTCTCCATCTTCGCAATATCCTTCACGTTCCACAAGCCACCAAAAATCTTGTCTCTGTTCATCGTTTTACACGTGATAACAATGTATTTGTTGAATTTCATCCATGGTGTTTCTATGTGAAGGATCAGGCAACGAAGAAAACACTCCTTGAAGGTAGATGTGAGAAGGGTCTATATCCGCTGGTGTCATCTTCGTCATCAAGCTCAAATAAACAAGTTTTTAGCGCCACCAAGCCTTCAGCTATAAAGTGGCATGATCGATTAGGCCATCCATCTTTTAGAATCGTTCAACGAATTATTAGAGATTTTAATCTTCCTTTTTCTGATCAACTTCGTATTGAATCGGTTTGTGATTCATGTCAAAGAGCAAAAAGTCATCAACTTCCCTACACAAGATCCACTAGTATCTCGACTTCACCTCTAGAGCTTGTGTTCTCCGATGTGTGGGGACCGGCACCTATCTCTGTTGGTCGTTATTCATACTATGTAAGTTTCATTGATGACTTTAGTAAATTTTCATGGATCTATCTCCTCAAAAAGAAATCTGAGGTTTTTCAAGTTTTTTAGAATTTCCAAAATCTTGTTGAAAGAAAATTTGATAAAAAGATCATAGCCATGCAAACAGATTGGGGTGGCGAATGCGAAAAATTAAACCCCTTTTTCCAAAAGATGGGCATTGCTCACCATGTTTCTTGCCCACATGCCCATCAACAGAATGGGTCGGCAGAAAGAAAGCACCGCCATATTGTTGAAGTTGGGCTTTCACTCCTTGCTAATGCATCTATGCCATTGAAATTTTGGGATGAAGCCTTCTTGACCGCCACATATCTCATAAACATGCTCCCCTCGCCGGTTGTTAATCATGAGAATCCCATGGAACGGCTTCACAATGAGAAACCAGATTTTTTATCTCTTCGTGTCTTTGGTTGTGCGTGTTGGCCAAACCTCAGACCCAACAACAAACGAAAACTCGCCTTCCGTTCTGAACAATGGGTCTTTCTAGCTATAGTCACATGCATAAAGGAGTCAAGTGTCTTGATGTCTCCTCTGGTCGAGTTTACATTTCTCGAGATGTAGTTTTTGACGAATCTATGTTTCCCTTTGCCAAACTTCATCCCAATGCCGGAGCCCTACTTCATCCCAATTCTTCTCCTACCCGAGTTTCTCCAAAATCCGGTGCTAGATCAAAGGGGGGAACAACAAAGCATTGATCTAACATCTAATGTTCAAGTTCCTTTTGTTTGCCCTAATATGCCTCAGGAGTAGCAGCAGCCCACAGGAGAAAATTTGGTGCAAAATGGTGATGAAACAAGTGAAAACAGTGGTGAACAAGACTCAGCGCTAGAAGACAACGGCGTGAGACACGAGGACGATTCTCTGACGCAATCACCCTCGGGATCGCATCCGGTCCCAGGCGAATCAGCCTCGGGATCTGCTCCTGCGTCATCACCGGCCAACGAACCCAGGGCACGGTTGGGCGCACAGTGCGACGTATTCGCGGATGACACGTCGCCTGGCTCTTCGGAGCTTCAAGGGGAAGATCAGCCCAGCGTTGGCACAAGCGACGCGTCCAGCGGGCACACCAGGCTGCGTGGACCAATGGCGGACGCGCCTGTGCGTGGTCTGCTGATGATCCCGAAGAGCAAGTCTTGATGCCTGCACAAATAACGGGATTTAGGTTGAGACTCCAAGTGCAGAGTGTATAGTATAGTGGAAGACAGTTTTCCCCATGAGGGGTGACTCGAGGGTTTAATATCGAACTCTCGGGGAATCTGAAGTGGTAGATTTATCTTCTTATCCTTCTTTGGTTATCTACAAAACAAGGTTAGATGTTTTGGTCCTCAACCTCACCTGTGGTTGTTGATGCATCCAAAATGCATCTACTTTTCCAAGCACTTTGCTTCATGATTTGCTCCGGAATCTTCCCATATTTGAATAAAACTGCTGAATCTGATGCTGTTTTTAGCAAAGTCTCTTTTCTGGCTATTTCTGCAGGAAATAAAATCGGGGAAAATTACCACATCAATTTTTATGGAAAAGAAGGACAATGGTCAAAAGATGGACACGAGGAAGCGCTCGAGGGCCAAATGGGTGGGTCCCACGCGGCCCCTGTACCTGGCCGCGTGGGCCCAGCCCAAATGGGCCTCGGGCGCCGCCTCGCCTTCGGTCTTCGACGACCCCCTCATATATACGAAAAAGTGCTTGCCCTAGGAGGAGGGGAGCTTTCGCGAAACAGAACGCCGCCACCATCACGATCTTCGTTTCGGGGACAGATTGATCCAGGATTTCTCCTCCGGTGGAGGGATCCGGAGACCGTCTTCACCGCCATCTTCACCGCCTTCATCTCCATCGACCATGAGCTCCCTCTCCATCACCATGTGTGAGTAGTCCGCTGTAGGCATGTGAGGTGGATGGGATTGGATGAGATTGATCATGTAATGCTACCCGTTGTTCGGGATCTTAGGGTTTTATCTTGAGGATACTTTTGTATTGTGTTGATGCACTCTTGCTATGTTTAATGCTTGCTACTAGGGCCCGAGTGGCATGATTTCAGTACTGAACTTATATTGCCCCATCATATATTTGAGTTTGGTATTTATCTGCAAAGTGTATCACCTGCTATTATGTTGAACCTGCGAACCCTAAACGTGACATATAGGGAAAACAAGGGGGAGATGTTCTAGTTTGAGGATTCTATGTGTTCATGAAGTGTTAATGCATTGTTCCGGTCTATTCGAAAGGGTAGACCTTAATTACCTGTAGTTCCAAGTTGGCCCCGGTGAAATGGGCAGGTTGGACAATAGATGTTGTGCAAATTCTCTTGGTTAGTACGCACAACTAAATATGGAACACATACCTACATATATCGGAGTTAGAGATAGGTCCCATTGTTATTTGTTTCTTATTATATGATCAATCTCATTCTTGCAACACCCCGCTATCACCTCATGCCTACGTTTTGAATCTCTGAGTTACACTTTCACTTGTCCAGTGAAAACTGGGAAACACTTGTTCACTGCTACTGTTCTGCTTGTTACTTGAATCATACTACTGCCATCACTATTACTGCTGCAAGTTATTGATATACAGGTGTGGTTGAGAGTGACGCCTCAATTGCCAAGGTCTTATTGATATTCTTGTGTTCCCATCGAGTCGAACTATAAATTTGGGTAATACTTCCCAACGAAGACTTCAGCGATCCCCTATACTTGTGGGCATCAAGACGTTTTCTGGCGCCGTTGCCGGGGAGCCTAGTTATATTGGTAAGACAACTTGTTATCATCTATTTGCTGCTTTTGCTTGTTCCTAACCATGGGAAAGGAAAAGACTACTCTGAAGGAATTGAGGCCTTCAACTGCTCGCGGAGGTACGGATTTGCCAAGTAGGCCAAACTTTTCACCTAATGTTGCTTCTGCTGTTGCTCCTAAGAAAAGAGGAAAGGTTTTATCTAGTTCACCATTGTCTAAAATGTCTACTAGTAATGAAAATGATTTATTATGTGGTAGCATAGACAAAGAAGTGACACCTGAAACATCTGAGATAACTGAAACACCTGAAAATGTGGAATCTGAGTTAGAAGATAATGAATACTGTGATGAATTTTGAAGCTTCTTCTGAGGAAGAGGAGGCATTTACTATGGCTTTTATGAATTCTGACTTAGATAAATTGGATAAACTTGATAGCTATAAAAATTCTCCTCTTGATGGATATTTTCCTATTACTGAGAAAATGAATGCTCCTGCTATTAAAATTAAAGATAAAGATTACGAGTTTAGTGTTGATCCTGAAATAATTGAAAAGGCTGAAAAATATAAGTTTTATGGTAGAGAGGATGAGTTTCCTTTTGAACACATTGCTGTCTTGCATGACTTATCTGTGTTATTTGGTAAAATGAAATCCATCAATGCTACTATTTCTTAAAGCTTTTTCCTTTTACTTTGGGAGGAAGTGCTAGAACTTGGTATAATCGTTTAGAACCTGGATGTATTACTAGCAAGGAAGAATGTTTGCAGGTATTCTATAATAAGTATTTCCCTGCTGATAAGATTCATGGTTTGACTGTTGCGATTAGCAGCTTTTCACAGAAAGAGAAGGAGGATTTACCCCAAGCTTGGGGGAGGTATAGTAAGATGGTTAGGAAATGTCCTACCCACGGCTTCAAGAGTAATGAAGTACTTGATATATTTTACAATGGTCTAACCGAAAACACCAGAGGCTATCTTGATGGTATTGCAGGTAATGTTTTCAGGGAAAGGACCGTTGATGAAGCAACTGAGTTATTGGAGACTATCTCTAGGAATTATGAAGACTGGAATATTGAAGAGATATTTCCGGAGAAGAAAGGAGGCATGCTCAAATTGGATAACGAAACAATGAAAGAAGCTTCCAAGGCTATTAAAGAGAAGGGAATTAAAACCTCTCATCTTAAGGAATTATCTGAAATGGGTGTTAAACTTCCTGATGATCAACCATGTTTTCCAATTCAAGTCAATGCTATTAGCTCCATAAAAGGTAATGAAAAGGTAACACCTCCTGTTGATGTATCCTACGTGAATGATTTTGCTTATCATCATAATCCTGAGGAGCATAATATTAGAATGACTATTATGGAGAACTATCACAAAATTAAATCTCTTCGAGAAAGTTTACATGCTAGTGTGGGAGAGGTAAAAAGAATTGTTAAACACTGTGAGATGATGAATAATCAAATTGAACAAATGGTTTCTCTTCAAAATCAATTGTATGAAAGTCTTATGGTGAAGAAACAGGTTTGTGGAGTTAACACTAGGGGAGGCGCAAGTACTCAAGATCCTGATTTTCCTGAAGGCCATCCCAAGAGAAAAGAACAAGAAGCTCTCAAGAAGAAATCTGCTGCAGGAAAATCTCCCAATGAAAACAAGGACATTGATGACTCTGAAGAGCAAGATAAGGATATTTCTATTTCTGATGCTGAGACTGAAGATAACAATAATGAAGAAGAAGAATCACCTTCACCTGAAGAAGAGCCACAAGAGGATGAAAATATTGAAGAACCTGAACCTAATGATAAAGAAGATCCTCCACCATCTAATGAGAAGAATAAAAGAAGAGCCATCCTAATCCACAAAGAGGTAAAGATAGGGATCCGTGGGTACAAAAACCCATACCATATCCCCAAGAGGTAATAAAAACTTTGGATGATGCTAGATTTGAGAAATTCTTTGAGTTGATTAAGTCTTTGTGTTTGCAAATTCCTCTTGTTGATGATATTAAAATCCCTCCATATTCCAAATACATGAAAGACATTGTGACTAATAAAAGAAAGATTCCTACTGATGCAATAACTGCTATGCTTGCTGAATATTCCTTTAAAGGGAAAATGCCTGAAAAACGTGGTGATCCTGGTATTCCAACTATTCCTTGTCATATTAAAGAAACTTATGTGAAATATGCTCTATGTGACTTAGGAGCTGGTGTTAGTGTTATGCCTTTTTCTTTATATAAGAAGCTTAACCTAAACAAATTGGTTCCAACTGAAGTATCATTACAAATGGCTGACAAATCAACTGCTGTGCCTATAGGAATATGTGAGGATGTCCCTATCTCTATTGCTAATGTGTTAATCCCTACAGACTTTGTTGTGCTAGAAATGCCTGAAGATGATAATTTGTCTATTATTCTTGGAAGACCTTTTTTAAACACTGTAGGGGCTGTTATAAATTGCACTGAGAGTAAGGTAACATTCAATGTCGAGGGGAATGAGCACACTATCTATTTTCCTAAGAAGAAATCTGTCACTATGGTAAGCCAGAGTGTGAACTCTATTAAAAGGAATACTCTTATAATAGGAAGTTTTGAAATTCCATTACCACCTCCTGAACCAAAATATGCTATCATGATGGTTGGAACTATTCCAATCAAATATGAGGTGACTTGAAATTGCTCAGAAAACATATAAAATAAAGAATCATGTATTATATCTTTTGCATATTATTAATGAGACTTGATTCCCATAAAAATTGCTTTGAATGTTTGATTTTATTTATTCTAGAATTTTTAGATTATTTGCATGAGCATAATTATTTCAAAGTGCAGAAATTCCAGAAATGTAGTTTGAAAAATTCTGTTCAGAACATTTTCTCGAAAAATTCCAGAAATGGTTTCTTTAATAACAGCAAGTGAGCACATCATAGCTTCTTCAACATCTAGAGAAATGGTAGCAAATGTTATCTTCTCCATGTTCTAGTATGTTATATGATGATGCAAGTGAAATTTTATTTGGTGACAATACTTGGTTGTGGATTGAATAATTGTAGCTCTAAACAAAGGTCTACGCATCCCATTGTGCTTACTAACTTGCCAACCAATAGAAAGTAAAATAATCTTTCAAATAATAAACATGAAGTTGTATGCTTGACAGGTTTAGTGGTTGGGAGTTAGCTGAAATGTGCTGACACATGTAAAGCTTTCAACATTGCACTAAAATATATTCAGTTGATATCATGTACTTTTGTTTATGGATGCTTATCATGTGCGAAATGAAAGCGGAAACTTAGCAAGTTTGATGAGTAAGAATAATTGGCTAGAGAGACGCCTGGGCCGCCAACTTAAGCCATGCATCATTCATGGTGGAAATTTACAGCGCACCATGGTGGACATTCAGTGATGCACTTCATAATAAAAAGCTATGCAAATGGTAAATAAAAGAGTGCTGGGATTGTTCATTGTCTGTTTGTCTTGTTGTTTGGACATGGGCTTGTCCATGTCCTGGGACAAGAGGTACCCCAGTTGACGCTCTTGATGACGCTTTTATTACTTGCAATGACTGAAAATTTCGAACTTGCTTAGTGACCCAAGTTGAGTAGCCATGGTGTAGGTACTCGTATTCACGGGCATGAGGTTTTCAACCATTAGTCGGTCAAGCATATGAGTCATGTCAGTAATATCAAATGGTTTGCTAAAACTAAGAGCAAGGTTGTAAGCACAATGAATTCACCAGGTAACAAAAGAAAGAATCAAAAAACCCCAAAAGTCTTGTCATGATTCAATCATTAGCGATGCAAGAACCTTTGTTTGTTTCTACAGTTGAGCAAACTCATCCAAGTATTGACTCTACATAATATCTCTCTTGCAACAAATATAAATGCTTTAACATTGATTAGATATACCTTTGCTAACATCTTATCATTTGTTGTTGAAGCTATGCTTTGAATGCTTGTTGATATTAAATTGTGTTACATATGCAATGCAAAGTTCTTGTCAAAGTCTTTTATCGCTTCTGCACTACGTTTGAGTTGTTCGAGGACAAACAACGAGCTAAGCTTGGGGGAGCTGATGCATCCAAAATGCATCTACTTTTCCAAGCACTTTGCTTCATGATTTGCTCCGGAATCTTCCCATATTTGAATAAAACTGCTGAATTTGATGCTGTTTTTAGCAAAGTCTCTTTTCTGGCTATTTCTGCAGGAAATAAAATCGGGGAAAATTACCACGTCAATTTTTATGGAAAAGAAGGACAATGGTCAAAAGATGGACACGAGGAAGCGCTCGAGGGCCAAATGGGTGGGTCCCACGCGGCCCCTGTACCTGGCCGCGTGGGCCCAGCCCAAATGGGCCTCGGGCGCCGCCTCGCCTTCGGTCTTCGACGTACCCGTCGAGACTAGTCCCAGGAACTAGGGGTGTCTCTCAAGTGCCAGGAAACGAGTAAGGGGCTGAACACACGTCAAACAAATCCTCAACAACCTCGGCGACGGTGCTCGTCGAGCTCGGTGAGGAACATCACGACAGAGAGGTAACACGAGCCGCTACCCAGGTTCAGGCCCACCGTGAGGTGTAAAAGCCCTACGTCCTGCTAAGATGTATTGCACTGCTTGGAGAGGTTCACAGTACAAGTGTGCTTGCCGAGGGCACTGCTGTGGCTATGGTGGACTATGGTGGAATGAGCTTGTCTTCTTCTCAGACGTAGCTCCTTGGTTGTGGAATGAGTTGTCGAATGCGGGATCCCCCTCCTAGGTCGTACACTGGCTCCTTATATACTGGGCTTGGTCCTCTTCCCCGAAACCTCCGGCGGGAAGGGATACCACAATGCCGCCGAATTGGAGCACAGCGCACAGCGTCGGGGGCGTCCATGGACACGGTCCATGGCAGGGAGCACGTCGTCTTGGCAGAAAAAGCCACCGTCCAACCAGGACGGTGGGCTGGCGCTGCAGTGCTTTGGGGCGCGCCCCACGGTGACGTCGCAGTTGGAGCGTAGCGGCGGCCGGCCGCTTTATCACCAATTTGGCAAGTCTTGGAGTCCGCTTTGCTTGCCGCAGCTCCTTTGACCACTTTATACACGAGAATGGCAACTGCGGCGTCTTCGTCATCACGCGCAGGCGCGCGTCACTCTGCGGCGGGCGCAGAGCCCATGTGCGCTCTGCAGCGGTGCAGGAGCTTGCTTCCACTTGAAGGAACCCCGCGAGGCCTGAACCCTCGCCGAGGTTCTGTAGCCGTTGACTTCTCGCGAGGGAAAACCTCCCGAGGGTGGCGCGGAGACGCGCCAGGGCCTGAAGATCTTCTAGGAGAGGCCTTCCCGAGGCAGAGGTCCCTCTCGAGGCCTCCAGGCCGATCGTTTGGTCCTTAGCAGAAATGCTCAGTCGAGCAAATAAGCCCTCGCGAGGGAAAATGCCTCGCGAGGCTCGCCAGGCTGAAAGCCTGGTCCTTAGCAGAAATTCCTGCGGAGCGTTCGAGGGCTGTGGCAGGCCGGCCCATGACACCCTGGTTTTCACTGGGCCGACAGTAGCCCCCGGGCCCGCGATGGGCACGTTGGAGCTCCTCAGGCGGAGGCGAATCGTCGTGGGCCCAAAGAAGCCTGCGAAGCCCGAGACACGTGGAGCGCCACGGCCGGGCACGATCCCACGATCTCCTCTGAAGTAACGGGCGTGGTGGTGGGTCCCGCCACGTCCCTGTAACGGCTCGATGAGCCGATATAAGGCGAAGAGCTCGGCGCAGGCGGCCATCACTTCATTCGTTCCCCTTTCATCTCCTTCCTCCCAGCGCTCAATCCCCAATCTCCTCCTTCGCGACCTTGCTGCAATGGCGCCCAAGAAAGCCACCGCTGCTTCGAAGGGCAAGGCAGTGGCGCAGGGCGGCGAGTCCGCTGAGGCGCAGCGGGACGGCGACTTCGAGCCGGCTCTGAGCGGCTCCCGCTTCGAGACGGAGGCGCAGCTGGACAAGGTGCGCCACATGGCGGCTTCGAAGACCAACGAGCACGGCGCCACCTGCTCAAGCGCGCGGGCAACTCCCACGGCAGCTTCTACCCCATCTTCATGCACTCTCTCTTCGCCGGCTCGTTCCTCCCTTCTCCGATTTCTTCCTGGCGGTCCTGGAGCGCTACCAGATCCAGGTTCTCCATCTCCACCCCAACTCCATCCTCGTCCTCGCCATCTTCGCCTACCTCTGCGAGGCGTACATCGGCATTCCGCCTTCGGTGGACCTCTTCCGCAGCTTCTACGCGCTCCGGTTCACGGCGAACAAGGAGCGGTCAGGGTGCGTGTCCTTCCGCATCACCGACGGCATGAAGGGCGTCTACATCCCCATCGCGCGGAACGGCGAGAACATCGTGACCAGCGTGACGAAGAAGGTGGAGGACTTCCGCAAGCGCTGGTTCCTCATGCAGTTCGGGAGCCAGAGCGCCTTCTTCGAGCTGCCTGAAGCGCCTCCGACGAAGAGGGCGAGCTGGTCCTCCAAGGGCTCAAGGGCGCGACGCTTGGCCCTGTGGTGAGGCGCTTGAGGGACCTCCGCGAGGCCGGCCTCACCGGGCAGATGGTGGCCAAGGACTTCGTGAGGCGCCGCATCGCTCCGCTCCAGAGGCACGCGGACGCGATGTGGCTGTACTCCAACCAGAGGGACAAGATGCGCCTGAGCGCTACCCTCTACACGAAGGAGGAATTGCACGCCCTCATGGAGACTCTCTTCACGTCTCCAGACATCCCCGTGCCCACTGACCAGACTGTGCCGCTTCATCGGATCGATCTCGGGCGCCGCGTCTCGCATGTGCAGGCGATGCCGAAGTTCGATCAGTGGGGCCTGGTGCCTAAGGGGCACGTTGGGCCTCGCGAGGACCCGGAGTCTGCGGCGCAGGGGGCGCCAGTTGAGGGCGATGAGGAGACGACGGAGACGCCCGCAGAGTCCGATGCGGGCGCGACCGGCGCCTCGGGAGACGCTGCTTCCTCGGCGGGGAATTCGAGCGCCTCGAAGAGTGCGGCGCCTGAAGCTGAGGTCCACGAGATCTCCTCAGGCAGCGGCGACGAGTTCGTGGTTGCCCCCTCGCGGCGTGTTGAGGGGGAGGAGGAGAGCGACGATGACGATGCTTCGTCGGGCCACTGCGAGCCTCGCTCCAAGGCGATCCACGACAGGAACGCCGGGGCCCAGGAGGAGACAGAGGCACGGACGAGCGGGGCCCAGTGCTCCGCCCGCGAAGCGGAAGAAGAGGAAGTGGGTCGACACCGCGGCGTAAGTTTTTGTACTCCCTTTCCTGTTTGATGTTGTTCTTGGTGTATGCCTCTCGAGGGGTTTCTGAGTCTTTTCCTCTCCAGACGCACGAGGAGCCAAAGAGGCGGAGGCTCCGGAGACTTGGAGAGATCTCCGGCTCTGCCGCGGCGTCCGCGCCCACAACTGAAGAGGTGCACCACGAGGCCACCGCTTCCTCTCCCGAGGCTGCGACGCCACCTCCTGGGGCGGAGGAGCGCCACGAGGAGAGGGAGGAGGAGGCTGAGGTGACGACGCCGCCGCCTTCGCGGCCTGACGCTTCTCCCGCGCAGCAAGAGAAGACGCCGGAGGTGGACGCGGCAAGGACCACGCCGCCGGCGAAGGAGGGCACGGCGGGAACAGCTGCGTCTGCAGAGACGCATGCTGACGTCGACATGGAGGACACCACGGTGCCGTCGCCTCCACCGAGCTCGGGCCTTGGAGGGCCTACGGTGGGCGCTGAGGCTGCCGCGGGGACGGCCTCAGCAGAGAAGGCCAACCCTGCTCCTGAGGAGGAGGAGAGTGCTCCCCAGGGGCAGGGAAATGGCGGAGCTGATGGTGGGGGCGCCTCGAGCCCCCAGAAGGCTCCCAGCGCAGAAGGCGAGGGGGGCTCTCGCCAGAGCCCCCAGAAGGCCCCTTGCACGGAAGAAGAGGGAGGCTCCCAGCAGAGCCCCCAGGCGCGCCTCGAGGTCACCCAGAGCCCAAGGCGCGATGCCCCGGAGTCCTCAGCAGGCGCTGGCGCTTCCAGGCCCTCTGGAGAATCGTGGGCCCTAGCCTTGCTGGGTCGGCGCCCTGTCGCAGCTCGCCGAGAGGCCGTCCTTCGCTCGGCGAGGGAGGTGCTCGATGGGCTCGAGGCCCAGCTCGCTGAGGAAGACCGCACCAGGGCGGAGGAGGTCGCCGAGCTTGCGCGGGGCTGGGCTTGCCTCCAGGAGACCGTGGAGCGCTGCCGCCGGAAGGACGAGGCAGCCCAGGCGCAACGCGAGGCGGCGCTGCGCTCTGCTGAAGAGATCCGCCTCAGCGTGGTCCGCGAGGTCGAGGAGACCCTTGCGGTCCTGAGCGCTAAGCGCGAGGCTCTCGAGGCGGAGACGGAGGCCAAGCATCAGGAGCTGGCGGCGCGCGAGGCGGCGGTCTCCACCAAGCACAAGGAGCTCCTAGACCGCGAGGCGGGAATCATTGCCGAGTCGGAGACCGTGCGGCAAGGCCTGGAGAAGCTCCGCGAGGACCTGCGTGTCCGTGAGAACCAGATGGTGCAGCGCGGGGCAGAACTTGATGCCCGCGAGACCGAGCTGCGCAAGCGCGAGGAACAGGTCGAACAGATCGAGAAGGATCAGTCCGCGCAGCGGGAGCACCTGGAGTCTCGCGAGAGCAAAGTCACTCAAGACGAGGCGTTCTACCAGAAGCGCCTCGCGCTGACCAACGAGAACCTCCGCAAGAAGGAGGAGCAGCTGGCGGGAGTCCGCGACCAAGGAGCAGCTCTTCCGCGACAATTGCAGGAAGGACTTCGCGGACAAGGCCAAGAAGCAGGAGGCGCGCTTCACGAAGAGACGCAACGAGCTCGAGGCCCGCATCAGGGAGCTTGAGGCTCAGAAGCAGCGATTCGACTCCCGCCTTCATGACGCTGTGGAGGCTCGGAAGCACGCGGAGCAGGACCTTGCCTCCTTGACGCAGGACATGAACGAGATGCAGCAGCAGGTGGGGCCTGTTGTGGAACTCGTCGAGGAAGCTCGGCGGAGCGCTCTGACTGCGCAGGTCTTGTCGCGCCAGCGGGAGCGCATGTTTGCTTCCTTGGTGAGGCGCGCGCGCCGTCGCGGCCGCCTGGGGACCGAAGCCCCCAGGCTCTCTGTCGAGGGGAACCAGGACGTCGCCGTCTACCTTGGCTTCTTCGAGCAGCTCCTCACCAAGTTTGAAGAGGTCGTGACGAACCTCGACGACTTGGTCGACACCGAGAGCCGCGAGCTCCTTGGCGTCGCGATCGGCCAAGTCTTCGCCAACCTTGCACACCTCCACCCCGGCTTCGATTTCGCGTCTGTGATGGAGCCTCTGGAGAAGGAGCTCGCCGAGAAGCTGGACGCCTCGGTGTGGGACGACGTGGAGAAGTACACTCAACGCTTCAAGAGGGTCGAGGTTGAGGAGAGCGACGACGAGGCTGGTGCTGAGGAGGTGGACGACGAGGACGTCGACGGCGACGACGACAACCCCGCTGCTTAGGTTGCCCCTGTAGAGAGATGTGCCAAGGGCACCAGTTATCTTAAGATTTGTCACTTTTATTTCGTGCTGGTTTGTAAAGACACTTTAACTTTGTGCAAGTGGGTGCCCCTCGGGAGGCCTTTTATCTGTTCCCTCATGTCTTTTTCGCTCTACGTCGTTAGGACCCTGCTCTTAGCGCAAATAGCACCGCCGCTTCGGTATGCCGGAGTCAGGGCTCGACAAGGCCGGGGGGTGCGTAAGGCTTAGAGAGGTAAGAGCCCTCGAGGCGCGATGCTCAGGGGCTCCCCTTTGACGTGCAAGCAGCCCATGAGGCGTAAGAGAGAAAAGAGAGGCTCGAGGGGCGACAAAACCAGCGAGAGGGAAAAAGAGCTCATGAGGCGTAAGTTCTGGACTTAGCTCTGGCGAGACGCCTGCTTTGTAGAGGGTGTTGTGTTCCTGGTGAGGTGTTCTCCCTCTCGAGGCTGCCTGAGACTGGCTTGGAGCTTTTGGAGCCCTGCAAGGCGTCTTGTTCCCTGTGTTGAGAGAGAGAGAGAGAGGCGAACCCACAAGCAAAGCATAGTTGTACAACTCATGCGCGCTCATAGATTTCCTCATGGGTATCTCACGAGGAGAATAAGCACCAAGGTCCTTGGTGAGGTGACGTGCATGGGAGCTAACCCACGAGTCAGAGCTCTTTGGTGAGATAACGGTCGTGGGCGGAGAGCCACGAGTTAGAGCTCGGATCCTTTGGATTTTACGATGCTGCTGGGATGCTCCCGAGACACAGGCACCGTGCTCAGCCCCCGCTCGCGAGGTGCGCATGGGGAAAAATGTGAGCGTGAATGAAATGTAAGAAAGCAAACTCACCAAGCAATATTACATAACGGCGCCGAAGCGCAATAGGTTCATGATGACCTGAAATTGTTCATTACACTTGGCGAGGCCAAGACAAAGTCCGCCATGTCTGGGCATGGGGTTCCACATGGAGTGGCTGAGGCTTCCCGCGGCCCGTGGCAACGCGTTGTAGGAAACTCTCAGTGGAGATGGCCCTCGTGAAGGGAAAGCTTGGTGAAGCTGGGAGGTGAAGACGCGTGCTTCCCTCTTGAGACAAAAAATGCCTGCCGCGACGTGATCACGGGTAGAACTTGCGTAGGTGCTCGATGTTCCATGGATTTTTGATCGGATCGCCGTCTTCCGTCTCGAGCCGCACGCGCCAGGCCTGGCGATGTGCGCGACCCTGTAGGGGCCTTCCCACATGGGTGAGAGCTTGTGGAGGCCTTCTCTGGAGAGGATCCTCCTGAGGACGAGATCGCCTGTCTCGAGGGTGCGCGGCCGTATGTGGCGGCTGTGGTAGCGGCGCAGGTCTTGCTGGTACTTTGCCGCTCGGAGGGCGGCACGGCGACGTAGTCCATCGAGCAGCAGCAAGTCGTCGTTGTGGAGCTCCTCTTGGTTGTCCTCGTTGAAAGCAAGGATCCGTGGGGACCCATGCTTGATCTCGGTGGGGAGGACTGCTTCAGCGCCATAGACGAGAGCGAACGGCGTTTCTCCAGTGGGCTTCGTGGCGGTGGTGCGGATGGACCAGAGCACGGAGGGGAGCTCTTCAATCCAGTTCTTGCCGTGGGCCTTGAGGCGATTGAAGCTTCTTGTCTTGAGGCCTTGAGCACTTCTGCGTTCGCCCGCTCAGCTGCCCGTTGCTTCGTGGATGAGCCACCGAGGCGAAGCAGAGCCGTGTGCCGAGACTCTCGCAGTAGGCCCTGAAGATGCCGCTGGTGAACTGCGAGCCGTTGTCGGTGATGATGCGATTTGGCACGCCGAAGCGACAGGCCAGGCCTCTGATGAATTTCACCGCTGATCTCGCCGGGATGGTGCGCACCGCTTCAACCTCCGCCCATTTGGTGAACTTGTCGATGGCGACGTAGAGGTAGCGGTAGCCCCCGCTGGAGCGTGGGAAAGGTCCCAGGATGTCCAGCCCCCAGACCGCGAAGGGCCAGGAGAGAGGGATGGTCTGGAGCCCCAGTGCGGGCTGGTGGACTTGCTTGGCGTGAACTGGCACGCCTCGCAAGCCTGGACAACGGCGGTTGCATCTTGAAGTACTGAGGGCCAATAGAACCACTCCTGAAGACTTTCCCTGCGAGGGTGCGTGATGATGAGTGGTGGCCACATTCTCCACTGTGTATGTCCTTGATCAGCTGGCGGCCTTCTTCAGGGGGGACGCATTTTAGTGCAACTCCATTTGGACGCTTGCGGTACAGGTCTCCCTCGTGAAGGCAGTATGACTTGGCCTGGCGAGCAACTCTCTCTGCTTCTGCGTCCTCTTCAGGGAGGACTCCGTCCCTGAGGTACTCCTTGAGCTCATCGATCCAGCCCGTCTCTTGGTGTGTCATGGCCAGCAGCAGGCGTTCCCCTGTGGGTGGACCGCAGCCTGGTGCTCCAGATGTTGGTGGTGGTGGGAGCTCTTCGTCCATGTTCATTTCAACGGCTTCTTTTGGCTGTTTCACCGATGCCCTGGTGAGCCTCTCCTCGAACACGCCCGCCTGCTGGGCTTCTCTGCGTGATGCTCGCCTGGCGATGTCGTCGGCCTCCTGGTTCTCCCTTCGTGGGATGTGCCTGAGCTCCATCCCCTTGAAGTGTTTCTCGAGCTTGCGGACCTCCTCGAGGTAAGCGGCCATATGGCCGTCCTTAGGCGTGTAGCTCTTGTTGGAGAAGTTGACGAGGAGCTGGGAGTCGCCCTTGATGAGTAAGCGCTTGATGCCGAGGGCGATTGCGGCTCTGAGCCCGGCGAGGAGGCCCTCGTACTCGGCGATGTTGTTGGAGACCTTGTCTGTCGTGAAGCACAGCTGGACGGCGTAGTAGAGCTTGTCGCCCTTGGGTGAGGTCAGGACGACGCCAGCCCCAGCGTTCTGGCATGCGAATGCTCCGTCGAAGTGCATGGTCCAGTGGCTTGGCACCGTGTCTCCTGCTGGCGTGGATTCTGCCTCATGAGGCTCTTCTTGCTGCGTGTCTGTCCACTCGGCGACGAAGTCAGCCAATGCTCTCCCCTTGATGACCCTGGTGGTGTCGAAGCGCAGGCCAAAAGGTTGCAGCTCAATGTTCCACCCTGCGACGCGGTCAGTGGCGTTTGGATTGCGCAGGATCTGCTCCAGAGGGAATGATGTGACCACCGTGATGGGGTGGCCCTGGAAGTAGTGGCGCAGCTTCCTGGAAGCGATGAGGAGCGCGAGGAGGAGCTTCTGCTGCATAGTGTACCGCTCGCGAGCATCTCGCAGCACAGTGCTGACGAAGTAGACGGGATGCTCGACGAGGGCTGTCGATGGTGACGCAGCGCTGGGTTCCTCGGGAGCCTTGTCGAGCCTCTCGAGAGGTGGACCCTCGACGAGGGTGCCTTCTGGTTGCGCGGGCTCGGCAGGGGCTCAGGGCCTGAAGAGGATGTTTCCTTGTCGGGGGGATCTGGGCTTGGCGTGGCGGTGTCCTTCTTGGCGAGGACTGGCTCTTCCCTTTCTGCCACCAAGGCTGCGCTCACTGTTTGTGGAGTGGCTGATAGGTACAGCTTCAGATGCTCGCCGGGCCTTGGGGCAACCATGACAGGTGGGCTAGCCAAGTACTTCTTCAGGTCTTCAAATGCCTTGTCCGCCTCAGGCGTCCACTTGAACGTGCCAGACCGCTTCATGAGCTTGAAAAATGGCAGCGCCCTCTCGCCGAACTTGGAGATGAAACGGCCGAGGCTGGCCATGCATCCCGCGAGGCGCTGCATGTCCTTAAGGCGACGAGGTGGCTGCATCTCTTCTATGGCTTTGATCTTGTCAGGATTCGCTTCTATGCCGCGGTGAGACACTAGGAACCCGAGGAGTTTGCCTGACGGTACCCCGAAGACGCACTTGGCGGGGTTCAGCTTGATGCTTACTTTGCGCAGGCTGGCAAAGGTCTCCTCGAGGTCCTCCATGAGGGTGTGCTCTCGCGAGTCTTGACCACGATGTCGTCGACGTAGGCTTCTGCATTTCTTCCCATCTGAGCCCCCAAGGCCTTCCTCATGAGCCTCTGGAAGGTGGCGCCGGCGTTCTTCAGGCCAAAGGGCATGCAGACGTAGCAATACACACCACAAGGGGTGAGGAATGCTGTCTTCTCCTCATCCTCCTTCGCCATCTTGATCTGGTGGTAGCCTGAGAAGGCATCCAGAAAACAGAGGAGGTCGCAGCCGGCGGTGGAGTCCACGATCTGGTCTATCCGAGGCATGGGGTACGGGTCCTTGGGGCAGGCCTTGTTGAGGTCGGTGTAGTCGATGCAGAGCCTGCCGCCCCCGGTGTGCTTGGGAACGACCACCGTGTTGGAGAGCCATGTGGGGTGTGGAACTTCTCTGATGATGTGCGCTTCTTTTAACTTCTCTACTTCCTTGATGATGAACTCTTGCTTCTCTGGCGCCTGGCGCCGTGCTTTCTGCTTCACGGGGCGTGCGTTTGGACACACGGCTAAGTGGTGCTCGATCACCTCCCTCGGTACTCCGGACATCTCTGACGGTGTCCATGCGAACATGTCAGAGTTTGCCCTGAGGAAGGCGACGAGCGCGCTTTCCTATTTGGGAGGCAAGCCAGCGCCTATGGTGACGCTAGCCCCCGAGCCGCTGGCGTCCAGTGACACCTTCTTCGTGGCTGCCTGCTCCTGTGAGAACAGCTGCTTCTTCTTCGCGGGCCTCTCGAGGGGCTCCATGTCCTCATCAGCGGGGAATGCCACGGCAGCGGCCTTGTAGGCGGTCTCGACAGAGCGCATTGCGTCCTGGACTTGACCGTGGATGGCGATGGTGCCGCCGCTGCCTGGAAGCTTGACGATGTTGTAGGCATGGTGAGTGACAGCCATGAACTTCGCGAGGGCGGGGTAGCCGAGGATGGCGTTGTAGGGCAGGCCAATGTGCGCGACGTCGAAGTCGATCTGCTCGGTGCGGTAGTTCTGCGGCGTGCCGAAGGTGACCGCGAGCCTCACCTGCCCCAGAGGTGTGGTAGAGCCACTTGTCACCCCGTGAAGGGCCTAGAGGGCATGAGCCACTCGTAGGGCACTTGAAGCTGCTCGAAGGTCTCGACAGAGATGACGTTCAAGCCCGCACCCCCATCTATAAGTGTCTTGGCGACGGCGATGTTGTTGATGATGGGGGTGCACACCAGTGGGATGGTGCCTACTGCCTTGGTCGACTTGGGGTGGTCCTTGGAGTCGAAGGCGATGGTGTACTGTGACCACTTGAGGGGCTGGGAAGCCTCAAGCCCTGGAAGCGCTGCGCTGACCTCGCGAGAGAATTGCTTGAAGTGGTTGTTGGACTTGGGCCTGGGACCCGCCGAGGATGCAGGCTATTGCCCCCTGAGGGGCCTGGTAGCCCCCAGGGTTCTCGTCGGGGAGGTTGCCGTTTTGCCCAGCGTTATTCCCCCGAGCCCTGTGCTGGAAGTTGTGGCGTCCACCTCCGCGGCCACCACGGCCTCCGCCGCGGCCGCCGCGGCCCTGGTTCTTCTCCCGCTCCTTGCTGAGCTGCTTGAGCTCCCAGCAGTCTTCAGTGGCGTGGTTGTGCCTGTTGTGGTAGATGCAGTATGGGCGATTGTCCGCCTTTTTCTCTTCAGCCGCCGGAGAGGCCTCGCGAGGCTGCTTTGCGTCAGGCTCTGCCGCGAGGATGGCGGTGGTCTTGCGCTTCTCGGCAGGCTTCTTCTTGCTCCTGGACCCCTCTGGAGGGTCCTCCTCCACTTCCTTCTTGACGAAGAGGAGGCCCTCTTCAGCCTTGGCGCACTTGTCAGCCAGATCAAAGAGCTTCACCACAGAGGAGAGGTGTCGTGGATGCCGAGCTTCTCGAGCATCCTGTGGTTCGTGACGCCCTCCCTGAAGGCGGAGATGACGTGCGAGTCCGGGATGTTCGGAATCTTGTTGCGGACCTGGCTGAAGCGCTGGATGTATCTGCGGAGGGTCTCGTCAGGCTTCTGGCGCACCGCGCGAAGGTCGTTGTAGGTGAGCGCGCGTTCGTAGGTGCCCTTGAAGTTGGCGACGAAGACCTTGCAGAGGTCCTCCCACGTGTCGATGGTGTTCTCGGGGAGGTTCATGAGCCACGAGAGCGCGGAGTCCTTGAGCGCCATGGAGAGCCAGTTGGCCATCACCTTGTCGTCGCCTCCTGCAGCTTGGATGGAGACGGTGTAGAGCTGCAGGAACTCCAGAGGGTTGGTCCTGCCGTCGTAGCGTGGAGGGAGGTCTGGCTTGAACTTCACAGGCCAGACGACGACGGCGCAGGTTGCGGGTGAAGGCGGTGCAGCCCGTGGCGTACGTCACGGCGCCACCAGCGAGTACGCCGCGGTTCTGGCGACCTGCAGCGGCGATCTCCTGCACGACGCGGTTGTGGCGGTCCCTCTGGCGCTCGATCTCCACGCGGGCATCCGCCGGAGTCCGCTGCACGATCTGGCAGTCGTGCGGCGAGGATGCGTGCGACGCGGCGCGGTGGTTTGCTGCCGGAGCTGCAGCTGGAGGAGGTGGCGGAGGCGGAGGGGGAGGAGGAGCGCCGTGCGCTATGTTCCCCTCGCGTCCGGAGTGGCGCACCAGCGAGCGGGAGGGTGCTGGTGCTGCAGTGGTGGCGGCAGGAACGGCGGCGGCGTTGATGAGCTCCTCGAGACGCCCAGCCAGTTGTCGTGGCCCGCCTGCGTGGGACGGTAGCGCAGCAGCTCTTGCGCCATCAGCAGCGCGGTGGCTGGCTGGGCGCTGCTCGGCCCATCGTGGAGGCGCTCTCGCGCCTGGATGGGTGCAAGGAGGAAGCTCCCTCGTCCTCGCCGTCGTTGCCGCTGCCGTTGCCGCCGTCGTCCTCAGGGTGCTCGACGCGCGGCTCGGCGTTGCGCTCTGAAGCGCGGTTGGCGCGTGGGCGACCACGCGGGTTGTGGTTGGCGGCGGGCTCGGTGTTGGCCCTGCCGGACGTCCGTCGCGCGAACGCGCAGCTCGCGTGTCAGTCATGGCGCGGAGAGGTTGAAGAAGTTGAAGACGCGCCTCAGCCCCCTACCTGGCGCGCCAAATGTCGGAGACTAGTCCCAGGAACTAGGGGTGTCTCTCAAGTGCCAGGAAACGAGTAAGGGGCTGAACACAACGTCAAACAAATCCTCAACAACCTCGGCGACGGTGCTCGTCGAGCTCGGTGAGGAACATCACGACAGAGAGGTAACACGAGCCGCTACCCAGGTTCAGGCCCACCGTGAGGTGTAAAAGCCCTACGTCCTGCTAAGATGTATTGCACTGCTTGGAGAGGTTCACAGTACAAGTGTGCTTGCCGAGGGCACTGCTGTGGCTATGGTGGACTATGGTGGAATGAGCTCCGTCTTCTTCTCAGACGTAGCTCCTTGGTTGTGGAATGAGTTGGTGAATGCGGGATCCCCCTCCTAGGTCGTACACTGGCTCCTTATATACTGGGCTTGGTCCTCTTCCCCGAAAATCCGGCGGGAAGGGATACCACAATGCCGCCGATTGGAGCACAGCGCACAGCGTCGGGGGCGTCCATGGACACGGTCCATGGCAGGGAGCACGTCGTCTTGGCAGAAAG